>JBBGZY010002577.1:0-131818 GCA_037952925.1 Lithobates clamitans | reverse complement strand
ATAAAGTGATCAGTTGGCTATTTTTAGCACTGATCGCTATAATAATGTCACTGGTCCCAAAAAAGTGTCAAGTGTCCGATCTATCCACTGCAATTTACAAACATGATAGTTGGGGGCACACCCTAAAAGATGCATTAAAGCTGGTGCAGCCATAAGACCGTACAGCAGAGCAAAATATTACAGCACACACATGCAAAAAAGACATTTACCTCCAGCAGGGCTAGTTTAAAACACCTAGACAATTTAAAAAATATTATCAAAAAATATTGGGATTTGGTCACACCATATTGCTATATGGTGCTAAGCCCACTTACTGCGTCAAAAGTGCCCCATGATTAGTGGGTCCTACACTATCCATAGATTTGTGAGATCCTGCTTCTCTGAACCATGAGAGCAATACACTCTTCTATATGGGAGAACCATATAGCAATATGGTGTGACCAAATCCCCATATTTTTTGATAATATTTTTTTAAATTAATAAATAAAATGCCATAAATCTATCCCCTATTTTTTAGACGCTATAACTTTTGCATAAACCAATCAATATACGCTTATTGCGTATATTGATTTTTTTTTTTTTTTTTAACAAAAATATGTAGAAGAATACATATTGGCCTAAACTGATGAATAATTTTTATTTTTTTTGGATATTTATTATAGCAAAAAGAAATCTCTATTTGTGGGGAAAAAAGGACATAAATCTTGTTTGGGTATAGCGTCGCACGACCGCAGAAATGTCAGTTAAAACGATGCAGTAGCGCATCTCAAAAAATGGCCTGGTCATTAAGGAGGGAAATCCTTCCGCCCCTTAAGTGGTTAAGCACTCGGTTGGGTTAAGAAAAATGTTCAGATGAAAGTTCCCTGCAATAAAAAAGTATTCTACCCTCTCTCTCCCCCCTGACCTGTTTCTCCTACCATTTCTCCTCCATTCCAGCATTGCAGCCTCCATCAGACTTGTGTCCCCTTCCTCCTGCTGTGGTTCTATCCTCCAACCCTCTACATCACTGCTGAGTTCTGTAGTAACATAGGGATCAGAGAATTGTACCATGGCTAATGCACCATCCACATGAGTTGGCCTCTACCCCCTCCTAGATAAATGTAAAGATATGCTTGTGTAGCATGGGTAGCTCATAAAAATGTACATAAGGAATTCATAAAAATCCCATAGGGTGATGTACTTCAGTAGGCAACACCACCTGAGACAGTAACAAATTTCTGAAATTACAAAAGGGGAACACCAAGTGGTCGCCAGCTAAGTGCAGCATCAACTATCAACCAAAAACCCATTGATGCTGCACTTAGCTGGCGCCCCCTTGTGTTCCTCTCCCAGATGTGCTTAATGCAGAAGAATCTTATGGAGGCTGCAGCACTGGATCGGATGGGTGGTAGGAGACGCGGGTCAAACTCCAGAGGTCAGTACAGGTTTTCTCTTGCAGGAACTTTTGCCCAAATTTATTTTAAAACCTGGCAGGGTCACTTTAAGAAATTGCACATGTCCATTCACATCAACCCCTGCTATAAAGACACTTACAATCCATTATTTGTGCATTGAGTCATTCTGGGCTGAATCCAGTTACTGGACTGTGATAGGAATCCGAAACACATGGGGATAAACCCGCACTGACACAGGAGGGACAATATAGACCCCAAGCAGATGGTGTCCTGGTGGATATGAATCCAGGACGCCTGTGCTACAAGGAAGCTAACCACTAAGTTACAGTGTATAAAAGATGACATTGGTCTTTAGAGATGTCTAAGTGACTCTTCTCTCTTCTCTCCTTCAGGATATAAACCCGTTTTCGTACGGAAGCTCATGCAGGTACCAGTATGCCGTATTTTTTCTGTATAATGACCGAAGCCTCTGAATTCTCTCCCCTCCTCCAATGGTGCCCCTTTGTCTCTGCAGGTCATAGGAATGGGGCTCTCAGTATCTTCATCCTCCTCCTAGGGCAGTCTGAAAGCTTCTGCCAAGCCCTGATCTTCATCTCGGTGGCAGTGGCCCTGCAAACCTTTAACCACAGGTAAGGACAGCTTCTGTGAGTGGACTGTGCAAGGTCTCGTGATTCCCTGAATTTTCACAATGTGACCTCAGAAAGTAAAAATGGTAAAAGGAACGTGTGCTTCTACCCATGCAGGACAAGGCAAGAGGTTCGCCTAATGCTGGCCCCAGTCTACATATAATCAGTATAGCTCTGCAATTCATGCCCATTTCCCCACGGTTTGTCCCTTTTAAAAAAGTACAATAAAATACCTGTTGATCTGCCAGAAATCCAGTAAGATCCTAACTTCCTGCAGTGAGCTGTGAGTGTTTCTCAAGCAGGGCACCGTCTGGATTTCTCCAGTGTGTTGCGAGCACAGGACCCCAGGTAGCCCTGAATCAGCATCTTGAGTTGTCATGGTGTGGACAGGCCAGCACCATAACAACCAATGACCCTCTAGGGCCAGGAACACACGGCGTCTTTTGTTGCTATGGTGACCGGCTCCCCTGCACCATGGCAGTGCATGATTCTGATCCAGGGTATGTGGCATGCAGGGCTGTCCCCAACATTGAGGATAAGATGTTGGTCTGCCTCCTCCAGATCTTCTCCACCTCCTGCCCTTTGCCACACTTCTGGAGCCAAAAGGTAGGACTCCGATGTGAAGAGGGGACTGTGGGCTTGGGGAGCTCTGTGATGGGGACAGTGTGATGAGGGCCTCTGATGTGGTGGTGGGAGGGAGGCGCTGATGTGATTGAGGGGACTCATATTTAGCGGGCTTCTGAGGTATAGGGGTGATGTTATGGGGACTCTGATATGATGGGGGACGCTAATGTAAAGGAAGAGGGGAAACTTGCGATGGGGGGCACTCTGACATGACTGGGGATCTCTGACATGATTTGGGGGGGGTGACCGCTAATGTGAAGGTAGGGCCTCTGACATGATGGAGGACTTCTGGTGAAATAGGGTGACCTCTGATGTGATAGGGGGACCTCTGCTGTAAAAGTAGGGCCTCTGACATGATAGAGGGCCTATGGTGTGATGGGGGAGGACCTCTGATGTAAAGGGAAGACCTCTGGTGTGATGTAGGGAGGACCTCTGGTGTGATGTAGGGAGGACCTCTGGTGTAATGGGGGGCGGACCTCTGATGTGAAAGAAAAACCTCTGACATAATGGAGGACGTCTGGTGTGATGTAGGGAGAACCTCTGATGTAAAGGGGAGGACCTCTGACATGATGGAGGATGTCTGGTGTGATGCAGGGAGGACCTGATGTGAAGGGAGGACCTCTGATATAGAGGATGTCTGGTGCGATGCAGGGAGGACCTCTGATGTGAAAGGAGAACATCTGACATGACGGAGGACCTCTGGTGTGATGTATGGAGGACCTCTGGTGTGATGCAGGGAGGACCTCTGGTGTGATGGGGGAGGACCTCTGATGTGAAAGGAGGACCTCTGACATGACAGAGGACGTCTGGTGTGATGCAGGGAGGACCTCTGGTGTGATGGGGGAGGACCTCTGATGTGAAAGGAGGACCTCTGACATGATGGCGGAACATGCAGGGAGGACCTCTGATGTGAAGGTAGGGCCTCTGACTTGATGGAGGACCTCTGGTGTGATACGGGGAGGACTCTAATGGGAAGGGCGGACCTCTGATGTGATGGGGGTACCTCTGGTGTGAAGTTAATTTCAGGTGGTTATGTACATCATCCCTGGCTCAGGTTTCCCATTGATAAGTAACCTTTTTGGTTTTGTAGACTGGGGAGCCTTTGCATAGTTATAGGTTGCTAAAACGTTGCTGTAGTGCACTGGTATCCAACCTGAATTGCTGGCCCTTCCTGCTGAACTACAGAACTCTGCCTATCCCAACCCCTCTATGCCCCCCTCCACGTGCATGCATACATTCATTTCTTTCCCAGCAAGACTATGCTGCCACCTTGACTCCTCAGAGCCTGCTCACACACTTCACGTATGACAGGGCTCATGGAAGACGTAGTTCTGGGGGCGTGCCTACAACAGTGGAAATTAACTCTGCATAACTATCACTAATAGCCACAGAGCCAAAATCAACTAAAACACTTCAATCATAATGCATACTGCTTATTTCACCCCAGTACCATTAGAGACACCAATTTTTCTTTTTTTTTTCTTTTTTTTTGTATTCTGAGTTTTTGGGATTATCAGATTGACAATAATTGACTGCCGTGTTCCCTCTGTTTCCTAGTGGCCTAACCATTAACATTCAGGAACTTGCTCCATCCTGCTCTGGATTCCTTTTTGGTGAGTACATGAATTTGGATTTGACCAGCCATAGACCAGTCAGAGCCTTTAGAACATGCATTTGACTGGATCAGCTTGAACCCAATGAGATCTCTGGAACCCCCCCCCCCCCCAAAAAAATTGACCAACCAGAAGAAAGGCACAACATAGGAACTATTGCTGGTAGAAAACAGAAGACATGGAAATTATATTAATGTGAGGATTGCGACACCACCATTGGTGGCTCAGTGGCCAATTCTCAGCATTTTCGCTGATTGAGTTGCAATTTTGTGATCATTTTAGCTCTACGTGAAATGTTTGTTTCTCTGGTGTTTTGCATGGGCGTCTTCCCCTCCCTCCACAAAAAAAACATGTTTGGGACTAGATTAAACTATTAGCGTCTCCATGTCAGGACCAATGGGCACGTGTCTGTGTAATGTTTGTACTTTATAGAGAAGTCCAAAAAAATAAACCCCCCCCCTTTTTTTTTTTTTTTTTTTTAGGAGTGGCTAACACTGGCGGTTCTGTGTTTGGTAAGTTATATAAAGTGCATTATAGTTTTTGCCAGTATAATAATTGCATGTATAATCAATGTCTACCACAAGAGGTCACTGTGACATGACAAGTGATCATGTTCTGTTAGAGAAACGCAAAATAGATCTAAACCCAAGAACAGTGTAATATATCGCAGCTTACCATTTTCTCAGATTTGGTGGCTGCATTTATTTAATTTTTTTCCAGCATTTTTCCTTTGTTTTCACCAAGTGATCCTTCCTGTAATTAGCTTCCTGTCCTAGGGTGACAACGCTCATTTATCCAACTGTCTCTGAGGAAACAGCATTGTCACCCTAGGATTGGATGTTTGTGGTCAACAGAACACCCTGGAGGGGGGTGCTCTAAGCGCACACATTCCGGCTAATATTTTCTAGTGCAGTTTAATTAACTACCAACAGGCCAAGCTCCATTTTTTTAAATTTCCTTTTAGATCTGATTTTTGTAATACTTTCCTTGACTCTTGTTGTGTCTCTGGCCTAGGAATCCTTTGGGTCTACCTCTCTGGCTACCTCCTCGACATCACCGGCTCTTGGGATTCCATGTTTCACCTACTGGTTGCTGTGAATGTGTTTGGTCTTCTCATTTATTTGGCGTTTGCCAAAGCTGAGAGGATGGATGTCGAGAACGTTACTCCTCTCCTCAAGATCTAGAAGCAGAGGAACCGTCCGCTTAACCCGAGCATGGCCAGTACTTTGAGGGGGAAATTTCAGGGTGTGACCATCCGAGGTCTTCTGATGCCACCTAAAGATAGTTGATGCTTTTGAGATTCAAAGAGGGATTACACTTTGCCGAAGACCTGAGCCGGACCCAACTAATGTAAATGCGTCTTAGGGGATCTCAGATCGTCGGATTGAAGATGGTCAATGCTTCCAAAAAAGACATCGGACAAGATTTGGAGATGAATGATGCCTCAGAGAAGGTCTCAAATTTGAACCTTGCAACAGGGTAATACCTCAGAGCAGCCATCCTAAATAAGCTTTCATGGATCTTCTAGTTCCTCCAGAGGTGGCTAGAAGTTCCTTGAGTTTTGCCCAACTGAGCTCCCATCTGAAGGTCCCTTCATACAACCCCAATTCCAAAAAAGTTGGGACGCTGTGTAAAATCGACATTAAAACCAAATGCCAATGATTTGCACCTCTCAAAAACCCATATTTTATTCACAACATGAATGACCTTTTTTTTTTTTTTTTTTTTTTTTTTTAAAAAGCGGAGCCCCACCCAAAAGGGAAATCTCCGATTTGTCTGCCAAACACCCCCTTTACTGCCACATTTGGCACCTAGTTGTCATAACTAGAGGAGGGCCGCAGTGAGCCAGAAGTTTGGCCCTCCTCCTTTACCCCCTCCTCGCAGCCTGCCCATTCACAAAGTGCAGCACAATTCGCGCATGCACATTAGGAAACCAGCTGTGAAGCCGCAAGGCTTCACTGACTGTTTCCCTTAGCCAAGATGGTGGTACCAGCACCTGAGAGCTGATTCATACCATAGTCTGTAGACGCTATAACTTTCGTGCAAAACAATCAATATACGCTATTTGGGATTTTTTTTACCAAAAATATGTAGAATACATTTTTGCCTAAATTTCTGAAGAGATTTCATTTTTTTTTTTTTTTTAATGGATATGTTTTCTAGCAGAAAGTAAAACATATTTTTTGTCTATAGCGCAAAAAATAAAAACCGCAGTCGTGATCAAATACCACCAAAAATGGCCTGGTCATAAAGGGGGTAGATCTTACAGAGGTCAAGTGGTTAACCACTTGCCGCCCGTAGGACGTCCATGGGTTTCAGTGGTTATACCGGTATGATGTCTACACCTACAGGCACCATCCTGGTATTGAATTTTTCAGCCAGCGATTCTCTTTAAGGCAGAAGTGATCCGAGTGATCAATTAGATCACTTTTTGCGGGTGGTGGAAGGGGGGTCTGCAATTTTTAAAGCGTGACATGTTGGGTATCTATTTACTCGGCGTAACATCATCTTTCTCATTATACAAAAAAATTGGGCTAACTTTAGTGTTTTTTTTTTTTTTTTTTTTTTATAAATTCATGAAAGTGTTTTTTTTTTTTTTTTAAATTGCGGTAAGAAAGATTGCTGCGCAAATACTGTGTGACATAAAAAATTGCAACACCCACCATTTTTTTCCCTAGGGCAGGGGTAGGCAACCTTGGCCTCATGCCTCTGGCTCTAGGAATCATACCTGTGATTGTCAGGGTCTTAAAATGTCTCATGGGACTTGTAGTTTTCACCACAGCTGGAGGGCCGAGGTTGCTTACCCCTGCCTAGGGTCTCTACTAAAAAAAAAAAAATTATATATATATGACTGTGACATTATGGCGGACAGATCGGACATTTTTAAGACCATTGTCATTTATACAGCGATCAGTGCTATAAAAATGCTGATTACTGTGTAAATGACACTGGCAGGGAAGGGGTTGAACACTAGGGGGCGATCAAGGGGTTAAGTGTGTCATAGGGAGGTGTTCTAACTGTGGGGGGGATGGGCTTCCACTGACATGACAGCGATAACTGCTCCTGATGACAGGGAGCAGTAGATCTGTCATGTCACTAGGCAGAATGGGGAAATGCCTTGTTTACAAAGGCATCTCCCTGTTCTTCCACTCTGTGACACGATCACAGGCCCCCGGCGGACACCGAATCCGCGGGACCTGCGGGCACGGTCACGGAATACGCGGTGAGTGCATGCGGCGCCCACAATGCCGCGTCTTAAAGGGGACGTACCTGTACGCCCATTTGCCCAGCCGTGCCATTGTGCCGACGTAAATAGTCGTGCACTGGTTCGGCTAGTGTATAAAATGGTACATTTTTCTTAGTTTAAACCTTTGATAGGTTCTATTTTCTATTGTGAATAAGATATATGGGTTTATGAGATTCAAATCCAATCGTTGCATTCTGTTTTTATGTAGATTTTAAAAAGCGTCCCATCTTTTTGGAATTGGGGTTGTAGTTCCAGGTCAAAAACACTGGGCAGAGCAAACAAGAGTGACGTTCTGACCATCACCGTAAGTGGGGCATTCTTCCCAGTTCCCACCCATGCAAGGGGAGTTTTCCCGATGATTCCCCCATTTGGACTAATCTTAGCAGGAGGTTCCTGAGACCTGAAAATATTTTAGGGGTTCCTGTAGGCCAGGGGTCTTCAAACTACGACCCTCCATTTGTTCAACTTCAATTCCCATCATCCCTAGTCATGTCTGGATGTCAGAGTTTTACAATGCCTCATGGGACGTGTAGTTCTGCAACAGCTGGAGGGCCGAAGTTTGAAGATCCCTGCTGTAGGGTAAAAAGGCTGAGAAAGGCTGCCTTAGAGGAATTCTGGTTAGTAACTGAAGATGAATTGTACCTCGGAGGAGGTCCCTCACAACACAACCAGTCTAGAGTTTGAAGCCTTTGGAGATACCTCCCCATTGCTTTATTGCTACCCCAGGGGCTAAATTAAAACTGAAAACTTTATCACCATTCTATAACAGTACAAGATCCAACCTGTTGAAGATTCCTCAACAATGACAGCTTTGTAAGGCATTAAGTAATGCCCATACCTGCAGTAAAGTTTCCACGTGAAGATGTTTCGAATGTTCCAAAAATATTGGAGTTTGAAGGCAGAAGCTAAATATGAGCCATTTTTTTTTTTTTTTTTTTTATATTCTAAGTTATTTAACACTATAAAGGTCTTTTGTGCCAGATATAAGCACAGACTTGTGCAACTGCCAATTTTATTGCAAATGTATTAAAACCTGAATACATTTTTAAGTTATGTCATTGTTTTTAAATCGGAACAAATGACTTTTTAAAATGTTTTTAGTTTTTTGTTTTTTTGTTTTTAATATATATATTACATGAAAATTGAAAGTTAATAAATTTAATATAAGTTATATTATCATTGCATGCTAATTTTTTAAACCCCCTATTTCTTTTTATAATTTGTGCTGCACAGAAGCAGACATAATGTCAAAGTCACACCTCAGATCATCCCAATTCCTGCACCTTCACACCTCAGAAGACCCCAATCCCTGCACCTTCACACCTCAGATCAGCCCTAACTCTTACACCTTCTTCACACCTCAGATCGCCCCAATTCCTGCACCTTCTTCACACCTCAGATCGCCCCAGTTCCTGCACCTTCACACTTCAGATCACCCCAGTTCCTGCACCTTCACACCTCAGATCATCCCAATTTCTGCACCTTCACACCTCAGAAGACCCCAATCCCTGCACCTTCACACCTCAGATCACCCCAATTTCTGTGGCTGGTCGCTGGGCATCCTATTCCTTCTTCAAAAATAAACTATAAAGGGATGGGCATGAATGCATTGTGTTTGTCCTTTGTCAACAGCCCTGACATCATGACATGGAAAGCTGATACAGTTCTGCATACTGCTTGTTAGATTCCTGAGTCCATGACCTCGGGAATCTAGTCCATGACCTCGGGAATCTAGTCCATGACCTCGGGAATCTAGTCCATGACCTCGGGAATCTAGTCCATGACCTCGGGAATCTAGTCCATGGACTCGGGAATCTAGTCCATGGACTCGGGAATCTAGTCCATGGACTCGGGAATCTAGTCCATGGACTCGGGAATCTAGTCCATGGACTCGGGAATCTAGTAAATAAGCAGTCTGCAGAACTGTAGGAATAGGAGGAGAACCAGCGACCAGTCACTAAAGTAAGAGTGTGGGAACACATGTTTCTCACCCCCTAGGATTCAATATCCCAGTCACTGATGAGCCTGCTTGTCTCCAGCCAGCCCGGCGCCGGCACAGCAGTGCACAGCCACCACCCACCTGGGCTCTTCTTGTCTCCCATATGCCGAGTGTGGTGGAAGCTCGCCCAGCGTCTTCATAAGATTCTATGGACTGAGGTATACAGGCTCTAAAACCATATAATAGGAGGTCAAACCTAAACGCATTTGATTTGTATGCAGTGGGGTAGGCCCTTGAATTTACATAGTTGGAGATAAATCTAAAGGAGTTGAATAAGAAAATTGTATAATGTATGGGCCAACCTTTTTCTGAAGGTTGAATGTTCTTCATAGAGTGAACTAGGAGAATACCGCATTATGGTCACTAGATGGCGCTTGACTGTATAGCTGAGGTATACTTCATTAGCTTGTTCCCAACAATTGTAAAAATCCAACACTGGTTCCATTTCCTGCCATTCCATTCAAAACTCAAGAAAAAGTTGTTTTTTTTTGGCTATACATACACTTCAGGTCTGTGGATATGATCTCATTGTAGAACTTTGTGTATGTACAGTATAACTAAAACAGTTTACTTAAATTTATTTAAAAAAAATTATTTTACTTTATTGAGAGTAGTACACATAGTACCTACCTACAATGTCTGCCCTGAGGGATTGTGTGTCCCCCAGGAGGTGCAGGAAGATGGTGGCAGGAGAAGTGAGAGACTCACCAAGTTGAAGTCCCCTGGGCCTTGTACACATCACACCAAATCCTGCACTTTCCCACCTCAGATCAATCCAAATTTCTTCACCATAAGACCTCAGATCAGCCCTAATTCCTGCACCTTCACACCTCAGATCATCCCAATTCCTGCACATTCACACCTCAGATCGCCCCAATCCCTGCACCTTCACACCTCAGATCATCCCAATTCCTGCACCTTCACACCTCAGATCACCCCAATTCCTGCACGTTCACACCTCAGATCATTCCAATTCCTGCACATTCACATCTCAGATCGCCCCAATTCCTGCACCTTCACACCTCAGATCGCCCCAATTCCTGCACCTTCACACCTCAGATTGCCCCAATTCCTGCACCTTCACACCTCAGATTGCCCCAATTCCTGCACCTTCACACCTCAGATTGCCCCAATTCCTGCACCTTCACATCTCAGATCACCCCAATTCCTGCACCTTCACACCTCAGATCGCCCCAATTCCTGCACCTTCACACCTCAGATTGCCCCAATTCCTGCACCTTCACACCTCAGATTGCCCCAATTCCTGCACCTTCACACCTCAGATCATCCCAATTCCTGCACCTTCACACCTCAGATCACCCCAATTCCTGCACATTCACACCTCAGATCATTCCAATTCCTGCACCTTCACACCTCAGATCACCCCAATTCCTGCACATTCACACATCGGATCATTCCAATTCCTGCACATTCACATCTCAGATCGCCCCAATTCCTGCACCTTCACACCTCAGATCACCCCAATTCCTGCACATTCACACCTCAGATCATTCCAATTCCTGCACCTTCACACCTCAGATCACCCCAATTCCTGCACATTCACACCTCAGATCACCCCAATTCCTGCACGTTCACACCTCAGATCATTCCAATTCCTGCACATTCACATCTCAGATCGCCCCAATTCCTGCACCTTCACACCTCAGATCGCCCCAATTCCTGCACCTTCACACCTCAGATCGCCCCAATTCCTGCACCTTCACACCTCAGATCGCCCCAATTCCTGCACCTTCACACCTCAGATCGCCCCAATTCCTGCACCTTCACACCTCAGATCATTCCAATTCCTGCACGTTCACATCTCAGATCGCCCCAATTCCTGCACCTTCACACCTCAGATCGCCCCAATTCCTGCACCTTCACACCTCAGATCGCCCCAATTCCTGCACCTTCACACCTCAGATCGCCCCAATTCCTGCACCTTCACACCTCAGATCGCCCCAATTCCTGCACCTTCACACCTCAGATTGCCCCAATTCCTGCACCTTCACACCTCAGATCGCCCCAATTCCTGCACCTTCACACCTCAGATCGCCCCAATTCCTGCACCTTCACACCTCAGATCGCCCCAATTCCTGCACCTTCACACCTCAGATCGCCCCAATTCCTGCACCTTCACACCTCAGATCGCCCCAATTCCTGCACCTTCACACCTCAGATTGCCCCAATTCCTGCACCTTCACACCTCAGATTGCCCCAATTCCTGCACCTTCACACCTCAGATTGCCCCAATTCCTGCACCTTCACACCTCAGATTGCCCCAATTCCTGCACCTTCACACCTCAGATTGCCCCAATTCCTGCACCTTCACACCTCAGATTGCCCCAATTCCTGCACCTTCACACCTCAGATTGCCCCAATTCCTGCACCTTCACACCTCAGATTGCCCCAATTCCTGCACCTTCACACCTCAGATTGCCCCAATTCCTGCACCTTCACACCTCAGATTGCCCCAATTCCTGCACCTTCACACCTCAGATCGCCCCAATTCCTGCACCTTCACACCTCAGATCGCCCCAATTCCTGCACCTTCACACCTCAGATCGCCCCAATTCCTGCACCTTCACACCTCAGATCGCCCCAATTCCTGCACCGTCACACTTCAGAAGACCCCAATCCCTGCACCTTCACACCTCAGATCATCCCAATCCCTGCACCTTCACACCTCAGAAGACCCCAATCCCTGCACCTTCACACTTCAGAAGACCCCAATCCCTGCACCTTCACACCTCAGAAGACTCCAATCCCTGCACCTTCACACCTCAGATCACCCCAATTTCTGTGGCTGGTCGCTGGGCGTCCTATTCCTTCTTCAAAAATGAACTATAAAGGGATGGGCATGAATGCATTGTGTTTGTCCTTTGTCAACAGCCCTGACATCATGACATGGAAGGCTGATACAGTTCTGCATACTGCTTGTTAGATTCCTGAGTCCATGACCTCGGGAATCTAGTCCATGACCTCGGGAATCTAGTCCATGACCTCGGGAATCTAGTCCATGGCCTCGGGAATCTAGTCCATGGCCTCGGGAATCTAGTCCATGGCCTCGGGAATCTAGTCCATGGCCTCGGGAATCTAGTCCATGGACTCGGGAATCTAGTCCATGGACTCGGGAATCTAGTCCATGGACTCGGGAATCTAGTCCATGGACTCGGGAATCTAGTCCATGGACTCGGGAATCTAGTCCATGGACTCAGGAATCTAGTAAATAAGCAGTCTGCAGAACTGTAGGAATAGGAGGAGAACCAGCGACCAGTCACTAACGTAAGAGTGTGGGAACACATGTTTCTCACCCCCTAGGATTCAATATCCCAGTCACTGATGAGCCTGCTTGTCTCCAGCCAGCCCGGCCCCGGCACAGCAGTGCACAGCCACCACCCACCTGGGCTCTTCTTGTCTCCCATATGCCGAGTGTGGTGGAAGCTCGCCCAGCCTCTTCATAAGATTCTATGGACTGAGGTATACAGGCTCTTTGGAAGACTTTATCAACTGAAGTATACGGGCTCTTAGTAAGATTCTATGGACTAGGATATACAGATATTTAGTGAGACTCTATGGACTGTGGTATTGGGGCACTTAGTAAGGTATATGGGCTCTTGGTAAAAAAATCTATGGACTGAGGTCCTAGTAAGACTGAGGTAGACAGGCTCTTTGTAAGACTTTATGGACTGAGGTATGCAGACACTTAGTGAGACTCTACAGACTGAGGTATAGGGCTTCTTATTAAGACTCTATGGACTGAGGTATACAGGCTTTTAGTAAGACTCTATGGGGTTGATTTACTAAAACTAGAAAGTGCAAAATCTGTTGCAGCTCTGCATAGAAACGGCTTTCAGGTTTTTTGTTTTTTTTGTCAAAGCTAAAAACTGGAGAGAGCAAAATCTGGATGCATGGTAGCCAATCAGTTCCTAACTTCAGCTTGTTCAGTTAAGCTTTGACAAACAAAACCTGGAAGCTGATTGGTTTCTTTCCAGAGCTACACCAGATTTTGCTCTGTCCAGTTTTAGTAAATCAACCCATATAAGCTGAGATTTACAGGGTCTTAAGGACTGAGGTATGTGGGCTCCTAATAAGACTGTATGGATCCAGGTATTTAGTCTCCTACTAAGATTCTATGGACTAAGGTATATACAGACTCTTAGTAAGACCCTAGGTCAGTGGTGGCGAACCTTGGCACCCCAGAAGTTTTGGAACTACATTTCCCATGATGCTCAACTACTCTGCAGAGTGCATGAGCATCATGGGAAATGTAGTTCCAAAACATCTGTCGTGCCAAGGTTCGCCATCACGGCCCTAGGTACTTTGTTTATACAAGCTCCTAATAAGACTCTATGGACTGAGGTATATGGGCTCTTCATAAGACTTTGACTGAGGTACTCAGGCTTTATGGTAAGACTCTATGAACTGAGATATACAGGGTTTTAAGGGCTGAGGTTTATGGGCTCTTCATAAGACTTTGACTGAGGTATTCAGGCTTTATTATAAGACTCTCTGAACTGAAATATACAGGGTCTTAAGAACTGAGGTTTATGGGCTCTTAGTAAGGCTTTTATGGATTTAAGTATATGGGCTAATGGCAAGACCCTATGGACTGAAGTATACAGGCTTTATGGTAAGACTATGGACTGAGATCTAGCCCACGTTCACATTGGGCTGATTTGGCATGCGATTTGACATGTCAAATCGCATGCCAAATTTGCGGCTATTGCCGGCAATGGCACCGTCTGAATTAGTGCGACGCAAACTTTGCGGCGCCGCACCGATTTCCAAAAGTAATTGCTGTACTACCATTAACGACTTTGGGGGCAATTTGAATAGACATCTGTGCAGGAATCTTCACAGATGTCTGTCAAATCGCACCCGAGGTCGGACTGCATTGCCGGTTTGAAATCCTGCGAGTTCAGTTGAACTTGCAGGATTTCAAAACCCGCATCAGTGTGAACCTGGGCATATGGGGTAAGGTATATGGGCTCTTAGTAAGGTTGCAAGGCCTGATGAATACAGGGTCCTAGTAAGACTCTATGGGCTGAGGTATAGGGGCTCTTGGTAAGACCCTAAGTACTCTGGTACACAAGCGCCTATTAAGACTCTACGGACTGAGGTATACGGGCTTCTAATATTACCCTATGGACTGAGGTGTACAAGCTCCCAATAAGACCCTAGGTCAGTGATGGAGAACCTTGGCACCCCAGGTGTTTTGGAACTACGTTTCCCATGATGCTCAACTACACTGCAGAGTGCATGAGCATCATGGGAAATGTAGTTCCAAAACATCTGGGGTGCCAAGGTTCGCCATCACTGCCCCTAGGTACTGAGGTATACGGGCTCTTGGTAAGACCCTAAGTACTCTGGTACACAAGCTCCTATTAAGACTCTACGGACTGAGGTATATGGGCTTCTAATATTACCCTATGGACTGAGGTGTACAAGCTCCTAATGAAACCCTAAGTACTGAGGTATACGGGCTCTTAGCAAGATTCTATGGACTGAGGAATATGGTTCTTAGTAAGACTCTGTGCTGTGGTATACGGCTCTTAGTAAGACTCTATAGACTGTGGTATACGGGCTTTTAGTAAGATTCTATGGACTGTGGTATACGGCTCTTAGTAAGACTCTATGGACTGTGGTATACGGACTCTTAGTAAGACTCTATGAACTGTGGTATACGGGCTCTTAGAAAGACTCTATGGACTGTGGTATACGGGCTCTTAGTAAGACTCTATGGACTGAGGTATATGGGCTCTTAGTAAGACTCTATGGACTGTGATATACGGCTCTTAGTAAGACTCTATGGACTGTGGTATACGGGCTCTTAGTAAGACTCTATGGACTGTGGTATACGGGCTCTTAGTAAGACTCTATGGACTGAGGTATATGGGCTCTTAGTAAGAATCTATGGACTGTGGTATACAGCTCTTAGTAAGACTCTATGGACTGGGGTATACGGGCTCTTAGTAAGACTCTATGGACTGGGGTATACGGGCTCTTAGTAAGATTCTATGGACTGTGGTATACGGGTCTTAGTAAGACTCTATGGACTGGGGTATACGGGCTCTTAGTAAGACTCTATGGACTGGGGTATATGGGTCTTAGTAAGGCTCTATAGACTGTGGTATACGGACTCTTAGTAAGACTCTATGGACTGGGGTATACGGGCTCTTAGTAAGACTCTGTGGACTGTGGTATACGGGCTCTTAGTAAGACTCTATGGACTGTGGTATACGGGCTCTTAGTAAGACTCTATGGACTGTGGTATACGGGCTCTTAGTAAGACTCTATGGACTGAGGTATATGGGCTCTTAGTAAGACTCTATGGACTGTGGTATACGGCTCTTAGTAAGACTCTATGGACTGGGGTATATGGGCTCTTAGTAAGACTCTATGGACTGGGGTATACGGGCTCTTAGTAAGACTCTATGGACTGGGGTATACGGGCTCTTAGTAAGACTCTATGGACTGTGGTATATGGGCTCTTAGTAAGACTCTATGGACTGGGGTATACGGGCTCTTAGTAAGACTCTATGGACTGTGGTATACGGGCTCTTGGTAAGACTATGGACTGTGGTATACAGGCTGGCTCCTAGTAAGACTCTATGGACTGAGGTATATGGGCTCTTAGTAAGAATCTATGGACTGTGGTATACAGGCTGGCTCCTAGTAAGACTCTAGACTGCGGTCATCCTGTTCCTGTATCTTCTCCTCCAGGGGGAGGTCTATGATGTGACACAGATTTATGTTTTGTGCTTCTCTATACCCCGCTACTTGCAGATTACAGACGGAGGTGCATCTCTGCCCTCCAGTCACCACTAAGATCTGACTCCATATGGCTGGGCTCTTGCCTGCCGTATGGAAGAGACAGTGGCTCAGAGGATGAGCTAATGTAAGCCTATGGCTCCCTCCCAAAGGCCTCTGGTCTGTGCCAAGTGGACAGATGGTGTTAAGTATTTCACTCTCCCTCTTGTCCTGTCACTTGGACCCTGAACCGTCTGTAGGGTCCTCTCCTGCGTCCCGTATACGGCTTGGCACTGACCGGGAGGAGAAGAGCGGCTGGTGGTTGGGCAATGAATGCGGACGGTGGTTTGCGGAGTGAGCGAGGAGGAATGGCGCGTTGAACAGATGTTGAGCGGCAGCCGCCTGGCTCTGAAAGCCTTGTGTTTCTACAGGGGATCGCGGCCGCTGTTTACCCTCCACCTGCAACGTGGTGCAATTCATGGGCTCAGCCTGACTCCTGCTACTCTTCTGCAGGGGAAATTCTGCCGAGTGACCTTGAAGCTGCCATCATCTGCTCCCGTCTCTTTCAGCTTCGGGCGTCTACGCACGTGCCGTTCTCCGGATTTGAAATTTGTTTTCTATAAATGAGGCAGGAGCAAAGTTTACCCAAACCATCACATAGATATATATTTACATGTAACATATTTAGGTGGTTTTGCATTCAAATGCTGTTAACATTTTTTTTTTTCTCCAGCCGGGGCTCTGTTAGAATAATTTCTTCTCACTTCCTGCCTTGGTGATACCAGACAGGAAGTAAAGAAAAATCTGCAACAGGGACGCAGACAGCAATTAAAAAGCTGTGAAAGGGAGGCAGGGTTTCTAATTTATTGTACCACATTGTAAAAATAACATCCTGTATAGACAGCTTTCAAATGAGAATACTTTTCGTTGGAAACAGACCAGGAGAGTTTTGAGTGTCACGTCAACTTTAAAGCAAAACCCAAACCAAAAATAATAAGCTGAAAATGAAGAATAGTCCATTATAAGATAAAAAAATAAAATAAACTTTTGCTGCAATATTCACCTTCAATTCCTAGATTTCTCCCGCAGTCATTTTTTTCTGCCACTAGATGTCCTCAGTCTGATGGCTAGCATCATTCAGCTGGGGACATCCCGGACGAGCCCCCAACACTGAAATGAGAAACATCACAGTGATGAGGTCCTCTCTCTATCGCTCTTCTCTCTCCTCCTATCAGCATGCTTCTTGTCAGCACATGAACTGATTGGCTTCTTGTGCTGATTTTTTCCTCTCACATTCTAGCCTTACGAGAGGCTGATAGCAGGTCACATTCAGGTACTTGCACTGCTTGTATTAGGACAAGAAGTCCAAACAAGCTGAAAGGAGGAAGAGGTAGAGTAGAGTAGAGTAGAGTAGAGTAGAGTAGAGTAGAGTAGAGTAGAGTAGAGTAGAGTAGAGTAGAGTAGAGTAGAGTAGAGTAGAGTAGAGTAGAGTAGAGTAGAGTAGAGTAGAGTAGAGTAGAGTAGAGTAGAGTAGAGTAGAGTAGAGTAGAGTAGAGTAGAGTAGAGTAGAGTAGAGTAGAGTAGAGTAGAGTAGAGTAGAGTAGAGTAGAGTAGAGTAGAGTAGAGTAGAGTAGAGTAGAGTAGAGTAGAGTAGAGTAGAGTAGAGTAGAGTAGAGTAGAGTAGAGTAGAGTAGAGTAGAGTAGAGTAGAGTAGAGTAGAGTAGAGTAGAGTAGAGTAGAGTAGAGTAGAGTAGAGTAGAGTAGAGTAGAGTAGAGTAGAGTAGAGTAGAGTAGAGTAGAGTAGAGTAGAGTAGAGTAGAGTAGAGTAGAGTAGAGTAGAGTAGAGTAGAGTAGAGTAGAGTAGAGTAGAGTAGAGTAGAGTAGAGTAGAGTAGAGTAGAGTAGAGTAGAGTAGAGTAGAGTAGAGTAGCCATTGTGTCCCCTCCTCCCTCTCATGCTTTTCAGACTTTTACCCCTGCAGGGGCAGGCTTGTAGTCACAAGAGTGAATTAATTGCCTAAATCTTTTGACATGTAAAAGGCACAAAAAAAAACCCTTACCCACTCAATCCAAAACTAAATTTGCCTAAAGCTAGTCTTGAATAACTAGTCAGAGGATCAGCATGGCAGCCAGATGCCTAGCATTTTTAGAAAGCGGGAACGGCAATATCAGCCTCGTGTTCCCCGATAAAAGGCTACCGAGGAGTCTGATGTACCTGATAAGCAGTCCAATGGCCAGCAGTAGGAATGCACATGGCTGGCTGACAACACTGCTACAAATTGGGAGGCGGTGTCTTAGCGTTGTCAGCCTGCAACAGGAAGTGGCAGGATCTCCAGATTGGACCAATAAAAGTATGAATGTCCTGTGGGATCCCCACGAAAGCTGGAAATGATAGTAGGCACCGCTACTACCGTCATTGCTGCTGGCTTGCGGGTTCTGTACCAAGCAGGCTGCCCTAGTGCATTGTGAATCTAGGAAGTCATCAGCTTGGCATGGGTGCTATTCAGGAAACATTTAGCATTCTCTCAATAATTGCAAACTGCTCTCTGATTGGACAAGGTGGAGATCGCGATGTCAGCCCCCCCAACTTACCACCTTGTATTCACTGAAAAAATGCAAAGTGTTCCTTAATTGGGGCCCGTGCCAACCGGGCGACCTCTTGTGTTCACAATGGCATGGGACCCTGAAAGCATGTAGTAATGGTGCCTAACGCAGTGATTTGCAGCTTTCACAGGGATCCCATAGGTATGGAACGTACTTACATTGGTCCTAGTATCAGTCACAGGATGACAACGCTAAGCCAGGTATGGCACAAATGTACTTACATTGGTCCAAGCTGGTGATCCTACCAGTCACAGAACTTCCTGTTGCAGGATGACAACGCTAAGCCACAGCTTCCTATTGGCAGCAGCGTTGTCAGCCTGCCATGTGTCCTTCTTCCATTGGTCACTGGACTGCATGTCAGGTATGGCACATACATACTTACATTGGTCCAAGCTGGTGATCCTACCAGTCACAGCACTTCCTGTTGCAGGATGACAAAGCTAAGCCATGGCTTCCAAATTTTTTGCAGCTTTGTCAGCCTGCCATGTGCCTAGGGTTGCCACCTGTCCAAGATTCACCCGGACAGTTCGGGTTTTAAATCATGTGTCCGGGTTTCAGACTGCCTGAAACCCGACACATTATTCAGACTGGACTATGGCTTCCCAGCAGGGTTGCTGGCTGCAGTTGTCTGTTACACACTCTTTCATGCTGCTCAAAGCCAAAACTAACAACCCCCCCCCCAAACACACAGACAGGAGAGGAGAGAGGGCTCAATCTGCACCTCTTCCTCCCGCCCCTACCCCTCTGTGTCTGCCCACACTCCACTCCCCAGCGCTGTGCCCCAGAAAAGGAAAGTGGGGGCCGGAGATTTGAAGTCCAGCAGTCTCAGATACATCTGGATGAGAGGTGATGACTTCCAAGGGGTGAGTGAGCTCACCATCCATCCCTGTCTGTGACTGAAGTCTCCCCCCTTCTCTCTCCTGCCTCTGAGTGAGTACACTAAGGCAAATCAGGGTTCTCAGAGCACCCCTTACATCAGAATTCCCCTTTACACCAGAAGCCGCAGTGTTCCTCCTTACAGCAGAGTCCTCCCGTACATCAGAGTTCTCAGAGTTCCCCCTTAAATCAGGGTTCCCAAAGCATCCCTTATGTTAGAGTCCCCAGAGTTCTCCCTTAAATTCAGAGTCTTCTCCATACATCAGAGTTCTCAGTGTTCCCCTTAAATCAGGGTTCTCACAGCATCCCTTATGTCAGAGTCCCCAGAGTTCTCCCTAACATCAGAGTCTTCTCTTTACATCAGAGTTCTCAGTGTTCCCTCTTAAATCAGGGTTCCCAGAGCATACCTTATGTCAGAGTCTCCAGAGTTCTCCAGTGTAAGGGAACTCTGCCGGTTTAGATGTGAAAGGGGGACTCTGTGGACTCTGATGTAAAGGGGGACTCTGTGGACCCTGATGTAAAGGGGGACTTACCTTCATATGATTAGAAATATTATTTATTAGCAAAATATATGTATAAAAAAAATTGCTGTGCGTCGCTAAAGTGTTTGGGTTTGACTTGTGGAAAAGGTGGCAACCCTACATGTGCCCTTCTTCCATTGGTCAATATACTGCTTATCAGGTATGGCATATACAGTACATACAGTAGTTACATTGGTCCAAGCTGGGGATCCTATCAGTGGCAGCACTTCCCGTTGCAGGGTGACAACGCTAAGCCACCGCTTCCAATTTGTATGAGCGTTGTCAGCCTGCCATGTGCCCCTCTTCCATTGGTCAATGGACTGCTTATCAGGTATGGCCCATACATACTTACATTTGTCCAAGCTGTAAAAACTGCCAAAACGAAACTTTAATATTAGGAAAATTGTATAAAAACAAGAAATGATGCCAAGTATATCGAAATACGACTTTAAAGATGAGTTTAGCTCCATCAGGGGGGTCCTGCCTGGTGATAGCAGCGCCTGGTTTGATCTCCTAATCTAGAGTCCCGCTTTAATACTTCCCATTGCCTCCCCGGGAGGATTAAAAGTTGTCTTGACCAAAGAGCTTGCAGTCTGCGCCACCTCGCCCTCTCATTTTCTCCCCCCCCCCCATTTTCGCAGTTTTGGAAGAGAAAGCCTGGGGCTACATTCTTCTTGTCATTACAAAGGACCCCTTCCTGACGTGCGTTTGATTTGTACGTTTGACAAAAGGATGGTCTCTATTATGTTTAATTGAAAAGAACTGCAGACTGGGAGCATGAATATTCAATGCGGGCCCATTGTGTGGCATTCCAGCGATGCCCTGACATCCCGCAAATTCTTTTTCTGACTCACAGCTAGGAGGCCTGTCAGACCCGCAATGACAGCAGGAAGGCCATTAATTGAAATAGCTTCATTAATTAGTAATTAACAGCGGGGTAATGACTATGTCACATATCGTATTTCAGTGAGCGCCCTTCATGTGTTACGCTGCCTTTAATTAAAGAAAATGCATTTTAATTAAAAGCCAACTTTGGCCCGTGGCCTTTCCAAGGAGCCGGAGAAGTTTGGTGCAAAGCTCTGCCGTTCTGATGGGGGGGGAGGGGGGGTGAAACGGACGGGGGGCTCACCGGATTCCAGAAAGGAGAAGACATTTCAGAGATGAGTGTTGCCATTTGGGGCAAGTGAACCATGTTTGCAAGAGATGCATTCGGCTTGTAAGGCACAGAGATGAAACAAATCCTCCTGCATACGTTGTACCTGTTTATCTGCAGCTTTCACTTCTCTACATCCTGAATTTGTACAGTTCAGAAAAAAGGGGGGCGGAGAGCTGAAGTTACGCTCTGCAGAGCTCAGTAGCAGAGCTGATTGTAAGAAAAGGGACACCCCCCCCCTTCACACAGCACACAGGAACGGGGCTGAGGCTGTCAATCAGCTGGAGATCCCTCCTCTGTCACCTTTTTTCTCTTGGTGTCAGGAAAACTGGTCAGAAGTGACTCATGCTGATAGCCGGGGGACGAAAGCAGCAGACAGAAATGACACTTAGTGCTCTGGTCTGAGACAGGTACCTATAGAGCAGGGGTCTTCAAACTAGGGCCCTCCGGTTGTTCAGGAACTACAATCCCCATCATGCCTTGTCATGTCTCTGAATGTCAGAGTTTTATAATGCATGATGGGACGTGTAGTTCTGCAACAGCTGGGGGGGGGGGGGCGTAGTTTGAAGATCCCTGCTATAGAGGGATATGCTTTGTTCATATTTCATGTCTGGGGTTTACAACCACTTTAGGTCAAAAAGTGCCCTGGGACCAGCTCTCAGTTAAGTCATTGAGATCAGATAGATAGATAGACTAATATATATTTATGGAGGGGTATAAATAAAAGTATGTTTGGGGAGGTATGGCGGTGATTAGACAGAGGCTTCGTTGGGGATATATAAGTGGTGGGGTGTAGATAGAGACATTGGGGATATATATAAGTATGGCACAGAGGCATGGTTGGGGATATATATACATTATATTTCCAAAAGTATTGGGACGCCTGCCTTTACACGCACATGAACTTTAATGGCATCCCAGTCTTAGTCTGTAGGGTTCAATATTGAGTTGGCCCACCCTTTACAGCTATAACAGCTTCAACTCTTCTGGGAAGGCTGTCCACAAGGTTTAGGAGTGTGTCTATGGGAATGTTTGACCATTCTTCCAGAAGCGCATTTGTGAGGTCAGGCACTGATGTTGGACGAGAAGGCCTGGCTCGCAGTCTCCACTATAATTCATCCCAATGGTGTTTTATCGGGTTGAGGTCAGGACTCTGTGCAGGCCAGTACAGTTCCTCCACCCCAAACTCACTCATCCATGTCTTTATGGACCTTGCTTTGTGCTCTGGTGCGCAGTCATGTTGGAACAGGAAGGGGACATCACCAAATTGTTCCCACAAAGTTGGGAGCATGAAATTGTCCAAAATGTCTTGGTCTGCTGACGCCTTAAGAGTTCCCTTCACTGGAACTAAGGGGCCAAGCCCAATCCCTGAAAAACAACCCCACACTTTACTCCCCCCTCCACCAAATGATTTGGACGAGTGCCCAGGCAATAACAGGCAACGCACAGCGTGATTAGGGTGTCCCCAAGCACACCTAGCACAACCCCTGTGCATGCCTATGATGGCAGGGTATATATAGAGGCTTGGTTGGGTATAATTTATGGCAAGGTATAGTTAGGGGCACAATTTGACATATACATGTATTGTAGGGTGTAGATAAAGTAGCAACTGCCTTGTACCTCTAGGCCAGATGATTGGTTAGATCTGATATTGGGGTGCAGAGACTCTATGGTACACTTAACCCACTCTTTGTCAGGACACCCAGAACTAACTAGAACAGATGTCATACCATCACCATTCATACAGTCACCAGTCATGTGATCACAGGTCATACAATCACTGGTCATGCGATCACAGGTCTTACAATCACTGGTCATGTGATCACAGGTCTTACAATCACTGGTCATGTGATCACAGGTCGTACAATCACTGGTCGTGCAATCACAGGTCATACAATCACAGGTCATACAATTACTGGTCATGCGATCACAGGTCATACAATTACCGGTAATGCAATCACAGGTCATATGATCACTGGTCATGTGATCACAGCTCATAAATCCCTGGTCATGTGATTACAGGTCATACAATAACTGGTCATGCGATCACAGGTCATACAATCACTGGTCATGCGATCACAGGTCATACAATCACCGATAATGCGATCACAGGTCATACAATCACCGGTCATGTGATCACAGGTCATCCAATCACTGGTCATGCGATCACAGGTCATACAATCACCGGTAATGCGATCACAGGTCATCCAATCACTGGTCATATGATCACAGGTCATACAATCACTGGTCATGTGATCACAGGTCATACAATCACCGGTCATGTGATTACAGGTCATACAATCACTTGTCATGTGATTACAGGTCATACAATCACTGGTCATGTGGTCACAGGTCATACAATCACTGGTCGTGTGATTACAGGTCATCCAATCGCCAGTCATGTGATTAAAGGTCATCCAATCACCGGTCATGTGATCACAGGTCATACAATCATTGGTCATGTGATTACAGGTCATACAATCACTGGTCATGTGATTACAGGTCATCCAATCATCGGTCATGTGATCACAGGTCATACAATTACTGGTCATGTGATTACAGGCCATACAATCACTGGTCATGTGCTCACAGGTCATACAATCACTGGTCATGTGATCACAGGTCATCCAATCACCGGTCATGTGATCACAGGTCATACAATCAGGTCAGAAAGGCAGAGGGAGATTAGGGAAGTAAACAAGTGGCTGAAGAGCTGGTGTAGTAAGGGGGGGTTTGGGTTCCTGGAGGACTGGGCCGACTTCTCAGTCGGTAACCGGTACTATAGAAGGGACGGACTGCACCTAAATGAGGAGGGTGCAGATCTGCTGGGAATGAAGATGGCCAAAAAGTTAGAGGGGTTTTTAAACTAGGCGATGGGGGGGAGGGTCCAGAGACAGAGATAGCCAGCGCGGATGATATTCCAGAGGGTAGTATTGGGGGCATTAGTGGTAGGTTAACCAAAGCACAAAAACACAAGGTGAGTATAGTAGCAAGTCCTAGTTGCAATTTTGAAACACCCAATACGAGGACAATATACGACCGGTCTAAACTATGTGGCATGTTCACCAATGCCAGGAGCATGGCAGACAAGATGGGTGAACTAGAGATACTGTTGTACAAGGAGGATTTGGATTTTGTGGGAATTTCAGAGACCTGGTTCAACAGCTCTCATGATTGGCTGGCAAACATTCAAGGGTATACCCTATACCGCAAGGATAGAGAGGGTAAAAAAGGGGGGAGGGGGGTTATGCCTATATATCAAGAATAATGTACAAGTGAATGTGAGAGATGACATCACTGAGGGAGCTAGAGAGGAGGTGGAATCCTTATGGGTAGAGCTCCAAAGGAATGAAGCTAAGGGGAAAATAATAATGGGAGTATGCTATAGGCCCCCTAACCTGAGGGAGGAAGTGGAGACGGATCTCCTATCACAAATTGGATTAGCAGCAAGGATGGGAAGTGTTATCATAATGGTGGATTTTAATTATCCAGACATAGACTGGGCGGAGGGAACTGCATATTTATTTAAGGCTCGCCAGTTCCTGGCAGGACAAGTGTCTTGCAGGACAATTTTATGGGTCAGATGGTAGACGCACCAACTAGAAATAAAACATTACTGGATCTACTGATTACCAACAATACAGACCTGATCACAGATGTGGAAATACGGGGCAATTTAGGTAATAGCGATCACAGGTCAATTAGTTTCAGTATAAATCACACAAATAGGAAACATGAAGGGAACACAAAGACACTGAATTTCAAAAGAGCCAACTTCCCTAAACTACAAACCTTGCTAAAAGGCATAAATTGGGATAAACTATTAGGAACAAAGAATACGGAGGAGAGATGGGTTTGCTTTAAGAGCATATTAAATAAGGGCATTAGCCAATGTATCCCACTGGGTAATAAATTTAAAAGAGCGAACAAAAATCCTGGATGGCTTAACTCCAATGTAAAAATGCATATAAAAGCAAAGGAGAAGGCCTTCAAAAAATACAAGGTTGAGGGATCATCCTCAGCATTCAGACTTTATAAAGAATGCAATAAGAAATGTAAGGGTGCAATTAGGACGGCTAAGATAGAACATGAAAGACACATAGCGGAGGAGAGCAAAAAAAATCCCAAGAAATTCTTTAAGTATGTACACAGTAAAAAAGGGAGGACAGACCATATTGGCCCCATAAAGAATGAGGAAGGACATCTGGTTACAAAGGATGGGGAGATGGCAAAGGTTTTGAATTTATTCTTCTCCTCAGTCTTCACGAGTGAATCGGGGGGCTTCAGTAACCAAAACTGCAGTGTTTATCCTCATGACACATCACAGGAAGCACCTCCATGGTTAACAGAGGACGGAATTAAAATTAGACTTGAGAAACTTAACACTAATAAATCACCGGGACCAGATGGCTTGCATCCGAGGGTACTTAGGGAACTCAGTCAGGTGATTGCCAGACCATTGTTCCTAATTTTTACAGACAGTCTATTGACTGGAATGGTACCAGCTGATTGGAGAAAAGCCAATGTAGCACCAATATTTAAAAAGGGCCCAAAAAACATCCCTGGGAATTACAGACCAGTTAGCCTAACATCAATAGTATGTAAACTCCTGGAGGGGATGATAAGGGACTATATATACAAGATTTTAGTAATAAGAACGATATCATTAGCAGTAATCAGCATGGATTCATAAAGAATCGTTCTTGCCAAACCAATCTATTAACCTTCTATGAGGAGGTGAGTTGCCATCTAGATAAAGGAAGGCCCGTAGACGTGGTGTATCTGGATTTTGCAAAAGCATTTGACACAGTTCCCCATAAACGTTTACTGTACAAAATAAGGTGCGCTGGCATGGACCATAGGGTGAGTACATGGATTGAAAACTGGCTACAAGGGCGAGTTCAGAGGGTGGTGATAAATGGGGAGTACTCAGAATGGTCAGGGGTGGGTAGTGGGGTTCCCCAGGGTTCTGTGCTGGGACCAATCCTATTTAATTTGTTTATAAACGACCTGGAGGATGGGATAAACAGTTCAATCTCTGTATTTGCAGACGATACTAAGCTAAGCAGGGCAATAACTTCTCCGCAGGATGTGGAAACCTTGCAAAAAGACCTGAACAAATTAATGGGGTGGGCGACTACATGGCAAATAAGGTTCAATGTAGAAAAATGTAAAATAATGCATTTGGGTGGCAAAAATCTGAATGCAATCTATACACTGGGGGGAGAACCTCTGGGGGAATCTAGGATGGAAAAGGACCTGGGGGTCCTAGTAGATGATAGGCTCAGCAATGGCATGCAATGTCAAGCTGCTGCTAATAAAGCAAACAGAATATTGGCATTAAAAAGGGGATCAACTCCAGAGATAAAATGATAATTCTCCCGCTCTACAAGACTCTGGTCCGGCCGCACCTGGAGTATGCTGTCCAGTTCTGGGCACCAGTCCTCAGGAAGGATATACTGGAAATGGAGCGAGTACAAAGAAGGGCAACAAAGCTAATAAAGGGTCTGGAGCAGTGGTTCTCAACTCCGGTCCTCAGGACCCACTAACAGGCCAGAATTTAAATATTACCTTGGGGAGATGCAGACTAGATTGCTGTGATAACTGAGCAGCAAATGATATCACCTGGGATGTATTTCAGTTATCCTGCAAACCTGGCATGTTAGTGGGTCCCGAGGACAGGAGTTGAGAACCACTGGTCTGGAGGATCTTAGTTATGAGGAAAGGTTGCGAGCGCTGAACTTATTCTCTCTGGAGAAGAGACGCTTGAGAGGGGATATGATTTCAATTTACAAATACTGTACTGGTGACCCCACAATAGGGATAAAACTTTTTCGCAGAAGAGAGTTTAATAAGACTCGGGGCCACTCATTACAATTAGAAGAAAAGAGGTTTAACCTTAAACTACGTAGAGGGTTCTTTACTGTAAGAGCGGTAAGGATGTGGAATTCCCTTCCACAGGCGGTGGTCTCAGCGGGGAGCATTGATAGCTTCAAGAAACTATTAGATAAGCACCTGAACTACCGCAACATACAGGGATATGTAAGGTAATACTGACACATAATCACACACATAGGTAGGACTTGATGGACTTGTGTCTTTTTTCAACCTCACCTACTATGTAACTATGTAACTATGTAACTATATACAATCACCGGTCATGTGATCACAGGTCATACAATCACCGGTCATGTGATCACAGGTCATACAATCACCGGTCATGTGATTACAGGTCATACAATCACTGGTCATGTGGTCACAGGCCATCCAATCACTGGTCATGTGATTACAGGTCATACAATCACCGGTCATGTGATCACAGGCCATACAATCACTGGTCATGTGATTACAGGTCATACAATCACCGGTCATGTGATCTAAGGCCATACAATCATTGGTCATTTGATTACAGGTCATACAATTACTGGTCATGTGATTACAGGCCATACAATCACTGGTCATGTGATTACAGGCCATACAATCACTGGTCATGTGATTACAGGTCATACAATCACTGGTCATGTGATTACAGGTCATACAATCACCGGTCATGTGATCACAGGCCATACAATCATTGGTCATTTGATTACAGGTCATACAATTACTGGTCATGTGATTACAGGTCATACAATCACTGGTCATGTGATTACAGGTCATACAATCACTGGTCATGTGATTACAGGTCATACAATCACTGGTCATGTGATCACAGGTCATACAATCACTGGTCATGTGATTACAGGTCATACAATCACCGGTCATGTGATTACAGGTCATACAATCACTGGTCATGTGATTACAGGTCATACAATCACTGGTCATGTGATCACAGGTCATACAATCACTGGTCATGTGATTACAGGTCATACAATCACCGGTCATGTGATCACAGGTCATACAATAACTAGTCATACAATCACAGGTCATATGATCACATGTCATACAATCACAGGTCATACATCACAGGTCATACAATCACCGGTAATGTGTTATTAGGTGTACAGAGCCGGTGTAGGCGATCAGTAAGCACAATAATCCACCGACTAACATTTTTGCATAATATAAAGCGTTGATCGCCCCCCTCCCCCCCCTCCCTGTATGAACTCCTTCACCCCATTCCTGCGGACTCCCCAGCGATGTGCGCCCCGAGTTGAGGGAAAAACAGAAGCGTCTCTGAATTATTTAAATTGCGAGATAAAAAGAACACGGCGAGGATAAAATCAGGTTAATATTTTTGTATTTTATTTTGATCCAAACACATTAGCATTTGAAAGGGATGTGACTGTTTTTTTCCCTACAGGGGAACTCATATGATTGGGGTTGTGTTGGAGGGGCCCCAAGGGGCCCGGGACATCGGGGGGGGGGGGGGGGTCTCTGTTAAGATCTTTGGTCATGTGACTTCTATTCCTTAACATCCAAGGACAGAAAGTGAACATACATGGACTCTTAAAGGGACCAGCCATGTAATATCACACCTGTGTGAGAAGTCTATGGATGAAGAGAAGTTCACCACACTCTCATTTCAGGATGATCTCCACAGGGGAGACCTGTGTTGGTGACAACTGTATAAAAGGGGATTTCCCCTCACTTCCTGTTGTGTCTCCGGGACAGGAAGTGTAGGGAAATCTCCCCAACAGACATCCCAAGAAATCTGACCAGGCTTTTCACCATCCCATACTCTATCCAGTGCTAAAACAAAACGTTTTCATGATGTCAGTCACGTCGGGGAATAACTCAGCCACCATTGGAGCCCACAAGACTTCCTATGCAAATACTGACTTTTGAAAAGTCGACGCTGCCGCAGAATAAGACGCCTCCCACCAGACCCAGCGCCTAATCAAATGATGAATTCAAGTTTCTGCCAATTCCACTCAGCCGCCAGGCCAACAGATTCCGAAACACTGGGCCATAATACCTACCCTTGGGTTGGGACAGGCTCTACTATTTAGTATTGAACCCTCAATGCCTTTCAGCACCATAAAATAATCCTTCAACAGTAAACTGTTTGTTAACATTTTTACTCCAACAACTTTCAATGCTCTTAGCTCCTGCTCTCTCAGTGCTCTCAGTGCTGCTTCCCTGAACTTCTGGTCTGATCAAGAAAGCGTTAACAATGGGCAGTGCAGTCCACAACCAGTCTGTTAGGATGGAGAAGGAAGGGAAGAGGAGCAGGGGAGTGCCTTTCTATCCTAGGTTTTGGGGATGTGTGTTTCTATTGGTGTAGGAAGACAGAACTCTAGTCCCTGCAATGCAAGAGTGACTCCATAGGATGCCGCAAGAGGAAGGAGCCACCCTGACACAGGAAAGCTGGGATAGCGGTCATAGAACCAGCTTGAACTGGAACATAGGCAAGGATTACAAGAGGCATACTCAGTAATTGACCGACCATATTTAGTTAGGATCTGGAGTTGGTGGGACAGGCTCCTTGTCATGTGATCAATATGGCCAATCACGGAGGTCAAGTGATCAGGTAGTCCAACCCCCCCCCCCCCGGCCTAAGACCCATGTAAAGGGCTGTGATGGGTGGGCAGGAAGGAGTTAATGTGCCATTCAGGGAATGCAAATGGGAATTTTGTTGTATGTTTTTGAACAATAAAGTTTTCTTCTTACTTTTATTGTTGCTATTATTATTATAATTACTGTTATTATTACTATTATAATTATTACTGTCATTATTACTATAAATTTTACTATTATTATTACCATTATTACTAGAAATATTACTATTATTATTACGGTTGCTATTATTATTATAACTATTACTATTATTATTACTGTTATTATTACTATAAATATTACTGTTATTATTACGGTTATTATTACTATAAATATTACTATTATTTTTACTGTTATTATTATTATAAATATTGCTATTATTATTTTTACGGTTATTATTACTATTATTATTACTGTTATTAGTACTATAATTATTACTATTATTATTATTATTATTATTCATATGGTTATTACTATAAATATTGCTATTAATATTACTGTTATTATTACTATAAATATTACTATTGTTATTATTATGGTTATTATTACTATTATTATTATTATGGTTATTATTACTATAAATATTACTATTATTATCACTGTTATTATTACTATAAATATTACTATTATTATTACGGTTATTATTACTATTATTATTACTGTTGTTACTATAAATATTACTATTATTATTACAGTTATTATTACTATAAATATTACTATTATTACTGTTATTATTACTATAAATATTACCATTATTGTTATTGTAGCACCCTCTAGTGTGCTACTTGTGGTAGTATAGGTAAAACATAGTCTGGCCCAGGGCTGAGCCTGAGCCATGGAATCTGGGTCAGGGTTTGTTAGAAGTCAGGGCTGGATGACTCATCCAGGCAGCTCTCTGTTGCCTTCTCCTGGTTCTAGAAAGTTGGAGAACATTCTAATAGTTAGTGGGCGGAAGCTAGGAGGGTTGTCTTGCATACTGTATTTAGGGGCCCTTAGCCAATCCCAGGAAGTGGGCCTGGCAGGGAACTAAGGAGCCCATAAATAGAAATGAGCCATGCCAGCCCGGGAAATTGTGTGCAAGAGGGAGAAGCAGTGCTGAGGGGAATCTGTCGGTGGCCCTTGAGGGACCCCTGCCGGGAAAGGGGTTTTACAGTGGGCTGAAGCTCGGGAGTCTGGAGTCTTTCTGGAGAGGCAACAGGGAGAGAGACAGAGTGAGCAGATCAGCACAGTGCAGGGACTGACAAGGGGAGAGACTGCCAGCTGTAGAAGGTCTCTCTTGAACACAGTGGTGTGCCACGTCTTCATCCAACTTTGCCCTTGGAAGTCTCCAGTGTGTCAGTTGGGTAGACTGGGAAGAAGAAGCAGCCAGGTGGGCTGGTAGAATTGCAGGCAGGTGGGCTAGCATTTCCTGCAAGAAGTAGAGCTGGGATTGGTGTCTACAAGGGAGCTGAAAGTGTTTTAGGAAGTGGTCCACTCCACATGTGCTGCTTTTTCCAGGTACTGAGAGTTCCCAGCCTGTAAGGGGCTGTTGCTGAGCTAATAAACTACTGTTAGTTCCTATGAAGAGAACCCAGCAGAGCCGTACAGAGGAACAAGCAAGATTTGTGCAGGAGGATCGAGAGGAACTGTATATCGGGAGGAAGTTGTCCCTGGTTCTGTTATTTTTGTCAAGTTGGGCATCCCATAATCCCCCTACCCCATCCAAGTTATCATCCCCTAATAAAACAACCAAACCAAGCCAAAAGACTGATTTCTGTGTCTGATGCAATAAGGAAATGCTGTGTGACTGGCTGTGCAGCAGTGGGGAACCCAGACATCTGCAATGCCTACGGGGGTAGTACTATATTATTATTACTATTATTACTATAAATATTATTATTATTATTGTTATTACTATGATTATTACTATAAATGTTACTATTACTATTTGATCCAGGGAATATCTGATTGCCTCTTGGGGATCAGGAAGGAATTTTTTCCCATGCTGTAGCAAATTGAATCATGGGTTGCTGGGGTTTTCACCTTCCTCTGGATAACTGTGGGTATAGGATTGTGTATATGGGATTGTATGATTTTTTTTAATTTTTTTTTTTTGGTTGAACTAGATGGATTTGTGTGTTTTTTTTTTTAACTTGACTATGTACCTCTTATTATTATTATTATTGTTATTATTGCTATAAATATTTCTATTATAATTACAACAATAATATTAATAAGTTTTTATTATTATTATTATTACTACTACTACTACTTTTGTATTACTATATTATTACTATTATTATTATTATTACAACAAAAATATTAATAATCATTTTTTTTATTATTATTACTATTATTATTATTACTACTACTACTTGTATTATTACTATATTATTACTACTATTATTATTATTATAACAATAATATTAATAATAATATTTTTTATTATTATTACTACTACAACTACTTTTATTATTATTATTACTACTCTTATTTCATTTGATTTGTTACTTTTGCCTTTTTGACTTTTTTGACTTTTTTTCCCTTGTTTTTAAAATTGTTGATCTGTGATCCGATCCATGATGTGATTTATGTCCGATGGAATAATCAGGTTGGATGATCCACCTTTTCCTCCGCTCCAGGTTTTGTCAGCTGCCAGACAGGTGAGTCAATGGCAGAGGTCATGTGACCTGGGCTGTGTCAGGTGCTGGATGGGGGTTTCGGTGGAAATGTGTACAGATGCGATAAAGAAGATGTGGATGAGCCTCACTGTCATTGGACGGTCAGTACATGAGCCAGGGAAGGATCTGGTCTGTGCTAGGGAGGTCTCCATACACATGAGATGATGGTTGGTTCTGCTTTCTGATCTGATTTGGTGAGCACAGCCACACATGGTTGGCCAATCGATCTTTGGTTCCCATTAGAGCAACCTCTGCTTTTTCTTCTTTGATAGGCTGGGGGGGGGCGCGCGCGCAGTGGGGCAGTCCCCAGTAGCTCCACCCTCCCGTCTCTTCTTAGCATAGACATGTGCGCTTGGTGGAGCCGACTGTGCATGTTGATAGATCTCCTGTGCAATCGTTCTCAAGCTGACCAAACACTATACAATCTCCCTTTTTGTCTGACTATAGATGTTTGTCCCAAGCATGCTTGAAGCCAATTTTCTGTTGACTGTCTCACTACCTCTGCTGGAAGTTTATTCCAAGCATCAACAACCCATATGAAAGCTTCTGCTTCATGTTGTGGATCCCCAGCAGCCTCTTCTCAGCCACTTGCTGTCTAGATACACTCCAGGGATGGCTGCATGGCATTTTTTCCAGGCAAGCCTCCTGATAATGACAACCAGGGCTTTTTTTCAGCAGGAACTAGGGGGAACTCAGTTCCACCACCTCTGGCTCGGGTCTTCTGCTCCCTGCTCACCACTATCACTTGGTAACACTGAAGTCCAGCTTCTGTGTTTACAAGTGATAGCTTATCTGTCAGTAGCTCCCACAGGTCAGATCCCACTGAGTGCCGGACAGGCACAAGGGAGATACAGAACAGATGCCCAGCGTTCAGTGCAGTCATGGGCAGAAGAGGGTGCGTGGTAGGCTGCACCCTCTGAGGTCTACATTTTTTCTCTGGTGACCAGTTGTTGATGCTCCTTCTGCATGATCTCCCTTGCAAGTGACTGTAGTATAGTATGCTGGGAGGTACTACAGCCGGATAGGTGTTTCAGCTTAATATTGCAACAAAGGTAAGATATATGACAGATGGTGGAGCTTTTAAGAAGGGGGGAGAAGATGAGGGCAGTGGAGGGAGGGGTTGTACCCACTATTTGATGCCATTTGGCAGGTATGTGTGTGTGGCGGGCATGGTTGAGTTCCTGCACCTATTCTCTGAGAAAAAAAGCCCTGGTGACAACCATAGAAGTGGTCACTTATAGTCACTGTCTGAAGCCCATCTGATGGGTGACAACACAGGAACACAACTGGGGGACGGGGACAAAGCATTGTCACCCCTAGGACAGGAAGTTCTTGGACAAGGATTGTGACGGGAGTCACTTTGGGTGGGGTGGGGGGGGGGCTTGTGCACACCTCCCAACATTTTGAGATGGAAATGAGGGACACCTACTGGCAAACGTATATAGGCATAGGACACGCCCCCTGCCACACCCCCTTAAAGGAGAATTAACCAACAAAAAAGGTTAATTAAATCCACAAGTGCTTTTTTTACCACTACTATTCCTTTATATTGGCTCTTAAAATTTACAAATGCAGCAATTTAGAATTTGGATTTAAGGCTTAGCACTGGGGAAACACTTTTTGAAAGATAAAAAGTGCATTTTATGTACAACTATATAGATCAGAGCAAAATGAGGGACAAATTAGGAGGAATGAGGGACATTGCTCCAAATCAGGGACAGTCCCTCGAAATCAGGGACAGTTGGGAGCTATGCTTGTGGAACCCAGCTTACCTTGGAGAGCTCTGGAAACTCCTTGTCCAGCTCCCCTGGTCCCTCCTGTGTGTAAGTTACCCTGTGTCTATTAGGGGCACAGGGTGACCGAGAACCCCAGTCGGGTCTGCCCGAACCCGACTCACCGTACAACCACACCAGACTCAGCATTTTACCCCTGTTGTCCTGGATTCTATGTGTGTGGTTTGTGCTGAAGGAATGAAGTTGCTCTTTCACCTGGGACAGTAATATTCATGAACAAATTCCCTCAAGAAAATATGAAGATAAATAATTACACCTTTTCAGACTGCTAGATTGTTTGAGGTGTGGCTGTATCCCATTGTTCTATTGTTTCTGTCTGCCTTGGGAGCAACCTATTATGGGATGTATATGTGGATTAGCTGGGAGAGGGGAGGGGGGGGGTTCTCCAGCAGCTCCTCCCAAAGACGTCTACTGTTGAAATGTTTGAATACCATGTTACTGGAGGAGGTAAAGTTTACCCCACCCTGTGTCATTATGCAAGGAAGGGGGGGTTGTCTCCTTAGTGTATATCTCTTTGTACCTGTGTTTGAATAAAGAGTCTTATGTTTTCACCCTACACTGATGCTTCGACAAGTGACTGGGTGGGCTAAGGGATCTTGGATCGTGCTGGTACCGGACAAAGGAAGCGTATACGGTGGACATAATCCTGTTGAGGACGGGGGTCCGTGACAAGGATCTTCATGGCAGGATCACCAGGGATTATATCTACTTAAACCACTTTCCCCGAGTTGACGTCATATGATGTCGGGGACTTGAAGTGGAGATGATGCCTGCAGCAACATCCAGATAACGGAAAATCGAATACTTACCTTTCCGTAATTTTCCTTTCCTGGTGCCGATCCATGGCAGCATACGCATGGAAATCTTTTTTTAAATTTTTTTAGAAAGCAATTCCCTGCAATGTGAAAGCCCTCATAGCGGCTGTTTAGCCGCTTGATCGCTTTAACCACTTGGTTATATGTCGGTACTTTGAAGATGAATATCGTTGTTATGGCAGAAGGCGGGAGAGGGCCCCCCCCCCCCACTGCGCTACGGTGTCCTCCGCCGCTTACCGGAGCCATCGGTAGCGTCGGAGGCGATCGGGTTCTTCTCCGTTAGGCATGGAGACGAGTGAGGAGAAGATGGCCCCCACCCGTCTTCATACCATTGCAGGGCGGAAGTGACGTCAAAACGTCACTTCCGCCCATAGCTCTTAAAGGGGCATTTTTTTTTTTAAATTGTTTTTTTTTTTTTTTTCAAATGACATTTAATTTTTTTTTTTTTTATTGCATTTTAGTGTAAATATGAGATCTGAGGTCTTTTTGACCCCAGATCTCATATTTAAGAGATCCTGTCATGCTTTTTTTTTCTATTACAAGGTATATTTACACTCCTTGTAATAGGAATTAAAGTGACACCATTTTTTTTTAAAAGAACAGTGTAAAAATAAAATATAAAAGTAAAATAAATAATAATAATACTTTTTTTTTTTTTTTTAACCGCGCCCTGTCACGCCAAACTCGCATGCAGAAATGAACGCATACGTGAGTAGCGCCCGCGTATGAAAACGGTGTTCAAACCACACATGTGAGGTATCGCGGCAAGAGCAATAATTCTAGCACTAGACCTCTGTAACTGAAAACGTAACCTGTAAAAAAAAAATTTAAAGCGTCGCCTATGGAGATTTTTAAGTACCGGAGTTTGGCGCCATTCCACGAGCGTGCGCAATTTTAAAGCGTGACATGTTAGGTATCTATTTACTTGGCGTAAAATCATCTTTCACATTATTGTGGTAAATATCGTGTTTTTGGGGGGTTTTTTTGTTTTTTTTATTCATGAAAGTGTTTTTTTTTTCCCAAAAAATTGCGTTTGAAAAATTTCTGCGCAAATACGCTGTGACATAAAAAATTGCAACAACCGCCATTATATTCCCTAGGGTCTCTGCTAAAAACAAAATAAAGCAAAAATATCTAGATAGATAGATAGATAGATAGATACATAGATAGATACATAGATAGATAGATAGATAGATAGATAGATAGATAGATAGATAGATAGATAGATAGATAGATAGATAGATAGATAGATAGATAGATACATAGAATACCAGAATTGACCCGGTATGGAAGTAGTTTACTACAGCGTAGATCCTACATGTGACTACCTCTGACTTTAACATGCCAAAGCCCCGGAATCAGCATAAGGCTTCGTGTGCGGCCGTTGGGCCGTATTGATCTGCGGTTTTACATATAATGGAGTGACGCTTCGTCTACAGGTGTATAAGAATGCGTCCGCATGGCGTGAATTTCCGACCTTTTTAAGACACGGCGTTTCCTTTAAATCGTTCCCCCCACTGGTCATTTTTCGCTATCTGCTAGTTTGCATTCCGAACGCGTTAATGAACGGCTCTAATGACCCGAGTAAACAGCGGCCGACCAGGACTTGTTGCGGCGACTAACAAGCTGCCCCTCCCCCGGCCCAATTAGCGGATGCATAGTTAAACATCCCGGTGACTTTATCTAGAAATGGTTTATTAGCTCGGTGATCACAGGAGCCGATCGATGTTTATGTGTTCTACAGACACGGCGGGAAACTCAGGGGTCGCCTGTAGAAAATGGAGATAATGGGGGCTCACCATTGGTGGGGGAGTTTTGGGCTGATTTAGGTAACTGGCGATGCCGCGGGAACAGCAGGGGCCTAATGGAGGTCCGTATTACCGCGTCCATCGTACAGGTAAACATAGAGACCCTCAGAATTCTTCAGATAATAATTATATCTGTGGGTGACAAAAGCACTCTTATCTCAGTCATCGTTGTAGGTTTTTTTCTTGTGTCCATCTTTTTTTTTTTTTTTTTTCTTGCATCAATTATTTTATTTTTAATTTCTTTAATCATTTTTTTTTCTCTTGCGCCAATCATTGTTTTAATTTTCCTGCATCTATGTACAAACCCAGACAATTGAGTGTAGCATGAAAAAATTGTCATCGACAGTAAAAAAAAAAAATAAATAAATAAAATACATATGCAGAGGTCATCATCAGTAAAAAAAAATGCATGCGCATAGGTCATCACCAGTAGAAAAAAATGCATACGCAGAGGTCATCCTCAGTAAAAAAAAAAAAAAAATGCATACGCAGAGGTCATCCTCAGTAAAAAAAAAAAAAAAAAATCATACGCAGAGGTCATCCTCAGTTAAAAAAAAAAAAAAAAATCATATGCAGAGGTCATCCTCAGTAAAAAAAAATAAAAAAATGCAGATGCAGAGGTCATCATCAGTAAAGAAAAATGCATGCGCATAGGTCATCAGCAGTATAAGAAAAAAAGTGCAAACGCAGAGGTCATCCTCAGAAAAAAATGCATACGCAGAGGTCATCATCAGTATAGAAAAATGCATGCGCATACGTCATCAGTAAAAAAAAAAAATGCAAACGCAGAGGTCAAAAAAAAAGAAGACGCAGAGGTCATCATCAGTACAAAAAAAAAAATGCATACGCGGAGGTCATCCTCAGTAAAAAAAAAAAGCAGATGCAGAGGTCATCATCAGTAAAGAAAAATGCATACGCATAGGTCATCAGTAAAAAAAAAAAAAGCATACGCATAGGTTATCAGTAAAAAAAAAAAAAAAAGCATACGCATAGGTTATCAGTAAAAAAAAAAAAAATGCAGACGCAGAGGTCATCATCAGTAAAAAAAAAAGTAGACGCAGAGGTCATCGTCAGTAAAAAAAAAGTAGACGCAGAGGTCATCGTCAGTAAAAAAAAAGCAGACGCAGAGGTCATCGTCAGTAAAAAAAAAAGTAGACGCAGAGGTCATCGTCAGTAAAAAAAAAAGTAGACGCAGAGGTCATCGTCAGTAAAAAAAAAAGTAGACGCAGAGGTCATCGTCAGTAAAAAAAAAGTAGACGCAGAGGTCATCGTCAGTAAAAAAAAAAGTAGACGCAGAGGTCATCGTCAGTAAAAAAAAAAGTAGACGCAGAGGTCATCGTCAGTAAAAAAAAAAGTAGACGCAGAGGTCATCGTCAGTAAAAAAAAAGTAGACGCAGAGGTCATCGTCAGTAAAAAAAAAAGTAGACGCAGAGGTCATCGTCAGTAAAGAAAAATACATGCACAGGTCATCAGTAAAAAAATTAAAATGCATAAGCGGAGGTCATCCTCAGTAAAAAAAAAAAAGCAGATGCAGAGGTCATCATCAGTAAAGAAAAATGCATACGCATAGGTTATCAGTAAAAAAAAAAAAAAAAAAGCATACGTTATCAGTAAAAAAATTAAAATGCATAAGCGGAGGTCATCAGCAGTAAAAAAAAAAAAGTCAAACTTTTTTTTTCTTGCATTAATTATTGTTTTTTCTATTATTTCTTTCGTTATTTTTTTTTTCTTGTGCCAATCATTGTTTTTCTTTTCCTGCATCAATCCTCTTTAAATTCCCTGTGTTTATTGTGTTTTTCGTTTTATCTTTTTTTATGGGCCAGCAAAAACTATTGTCAATTATTTTTTACTAATTAAAGTTAACTGATGCTTTTTTTTTTTTTTTTTTTTATATTCTATCTTTATTGAAATTTTTATAAAAAAAAATTACAAAAAGCAAAATAAAAAAAAAAGAAACTGTTGCCTTTTTGCAGAGCTACATGGACTGAAGAATCCTCAGCGCCCGACGTGTCCGGGTGTCTCGGCTTTCTGCGTCAGGTCTCTGCAGCTCTACAGGAACACAGCGGTGCCATAACGGACAGTGTTTTTTGAACACACACCTTTAACGTGCACCCGACCATGTAACATGCGTTGACAGGTGGTGCTATTCATTTTGAATAGCGGCACAACGCACATGCGTGGCAACATTCTGCAACGCATACCTTAGTACATTGGGGTGCAGCAAAAATTGTGTGTTTTGTTGCACTGGAAGTCCATTGATGTCAATAGGCTTTCTTAATGCATGCATGGTCCAGCTAGGCCCCGCCCTCAAGCCTTCCGATCCTCCCTATTGGTTCTTTCACATGATGGGTGGCCCCAGTCATCAGATTGGCAGCTCAGGAATGTGCCAAGATCATCTTTTAAGGGAAAACGGAGATTTGCACGTAACTTTAGCTGTCAACATCACTGGATCCACTTGATCATTTCATTCGTTTGTGTTTACCGGAGTTGATCTATACTTATGCAGACTTTGAGCTGCTCAGGTTCACTTGAAGTTCCTCTTCCTCTTTTTTTAACCACTTGCATACTGGGCACTTTTACCCCCTTCCTGCCCAGGGCAATTTTCAGCTTTCAGAGCTGTCACACTTTGAAAGACAATTGCGTGGTCATGCTATACTTTACCCATATGAAAATGTTATCATTTTTTTTTTCCACACAAATAGAGCTTTCTTTTGGTAGTGTTTAATCATCACTGGGGTTTTTTGCTAAAGAAACAGAAAAAGACTAAAAATTAAAAAAAAACAACCAACATTTTTTCATAGTTTGTTATAAAACTTTGCAAACAGGTCATTTTTTCTTCTTCACTGATGTGCGCTGATGAGGCTGCACTGATGTGCGCTGATAGATGGCACTGGTGGGCTCTAAAAGGCAGCAATGAAGGGCACTGAGAGGTGGCACTGATAGGCAGCACTGATGGGCATTGATAGGCACTGGTAGGTGGCACTGATGATGAGGCACTGATGAGCACTGATTGGCAGTACTGGGCACTGATTGGCAGCCCCGATGTGCACTGATGGGCTGCACTAATAGGCAGCATTGATAGGTGACACTGATGATGGGCACTGATTGGCAGCACTGATAGGTGGCACTGGTAGGCACTGATAGGCAGCACTAATGGGCACAGATTGGGACCAATGTCCCTGTAACAGCTGATCGTGAGGAGAAAAAAATCTGATAACCGGCTTCTGTTTACTTCCGTGATCAGCTGTCATTGGCTGACAGCTGATCACATGGTAAAGGGCCACTGTGATTGGCCCTTTACCCTGTTCTGTGATCACCTGAGTCCGAAGGACTCGACGATCACACAGCACGCCGCCTGCGCCCCAGTGGGTGCACTAGAAGTGTGATCACGGGAGGACGTTTATTGACACCCTCCTGACACTTGAAGCCTGTGCTGTAACCATCTTTCGGCTAAGTCGGAAAGTGGTTAAAGGGATACTCCACCTTTTGGACCATGTTTAGGGTATAACCTGAAACATGCCCCTCCCCCCCCTGTGAATTGCAGAGTGCTTCTTTTTATATTTTAAAATTTGCAGGGCTCCGCCCACACAGCCATCATCTATTCGCAGGTATCTGTGAATAAGAAGACTACTAGTCCCATCAGTCTTTGCGGCAGAGGGACTCACAGATCGCTCCGGCAGCAGGAAGGTAATATTACAACACTCAGAACGAAAGGTCTATACCTCCGTACCGACTCCGGGGCTGGGGGCAGTGGCAGCCCATCCTTTAGGGGTGAAGGGGTGCCGCCCCCCTAATCCATGTGCCCATCCCAGGGCCGTCTTTAAAGGCAGGGCAAAAGGGGCAGCTGTCCTGGGCCCTGTCATTATTGTGGGGCCCAAAGCAGCTGCCTCATACTTGCCAACCATCCCAGTTTAAATTCCCTTGTCCCTTGAAGTTTTGGTCCCTTGCTGTGTCCCGATATCTCAGTGTGAAGTGCTGCTACTAATGCTGCCCAGCTCTGCCCTATTGTTGTGTACAGATGACTCACCTGCTGACCCTGTGTTTACATGTAAATAACCGGCATTCATATGTAAACAGAAGCAGCATTCATATGTAAATGTATGCATCCGGCGGCATACATCTATATATCAGTGAGCAGAATTACTGTAAAGTAATCTCTAGCAACCAATCAACAAACAGAAATCATGTTCAGCAACTAATCAGTGAGCCGTAATGTGTGCTGTAACCTCTAGCAACCAGTCAGTAAGCGGTAATGATACACTGTAACCTCTGGCAACCAATCACAATCGCTGCCTGATCTGATACAGTAAACTGATTTTAAGTCTAGCTGCTATTTATTGTATGTCTCAGAGCAGGTGGAGAGCAAAATTGTATGGGGGGGGGGGCCCAAGAAAACGTTTGCCCAGGGTCCAATCAATATTAAAGACGGCCCTGATCAAGGGGTTAATATGGCGCACAATGGAGGTAGCCGAGTACATATAACTAAAAATGGTGGGGGGAAGGGGGTGGGTTGGGGGTTCCTGAGAGGGGGAACTTGATGGTGGTAGTTAATGTTTCACAACAAGTTCAGGTATTAGTCCATGTAAGGATAAAATGATGCTGAATAAATGGAAGGCAGCCAGTCTATAAAAGCTAGAAGAAGCTCTGTTCCGGTGGTGCCGAGGGTCCTCAGAGCCTCCGGGCGGCCAGGATATCGGTCATGGATCCTCCGTGGAGCGCCGTGCTGACCTGCGTCTTCACTTCCGGGAGTGGGGTGAGACGGGTGGTGCTTCGCGTTCGGAGCATGCGTGCTCCTTCATCAGGCTATGCCCCTAGCTCCCGGAAGTGAAGACGCAGGTCAGCACGGCGCTCCACGGAGGATCCATGACCGATATCCTGGCCGCCCGGAGGCTCTGAGGACCCTCGGCACCACCGGAACAGCTACCAGGACCCAGGTCACAGGACTCACATCCCAGGAACCCCCCCACTGGCCCGTGACATCCACATCCCCCGAGAGCACGCGGATGAAACTACTTTACATGCTGGTTTTTAGCAATTCAAATGTGAGTGTTTTTATCTATTGTAATAAATATTTTTAACATACATGCTGCACTTAGAGGGCGCCGTCCTTCTTTCTTTTTTAAAGACGGCCCTGGCCTGTCCCCTAATCTACATGAAGGGCACCAGATGTATGGATTTCATTTTTTTTTTTTAAGCACGTGATTGGAGCCCGAGACTTTAATTGGCTTTAAAAAAGTGCACTGCACCCTGAGCCCACCCAGATGTGTGACAATAGCGAATTAATATTCTCTATTGTCTTCCTGATTCTCCACCTGGCCAATCGGGAAGCTGGTCCTGAAACTCGATAGTCTTAGGACTCCTGGCCAATCGGGTCTCAGGACCCACTTTCTGTTCAGCCAGGAGGGGAAGCAACAGCCCCGGCTCTTCCCTCGGCAAGCTGAAGCGAGGAGCAGAAGCCCTGCAGCACTACCCCAGATTCTCATCATCTGCCTCCTAAAGTAAGGCCTCTGATTGCTGCCTTCCCATCCATCACTCGTGTCGAGGGATTGCGGCCTTCCCGTCCGTCTCACATGGGGGGAGAGGGAGTGGGGTGTCGTTAGTGAGGGGGGAAGGATTGTTTGCCCCCCCAAAAAAAATATTGAGCACCAGCCGCCACTGGCTGGGGGTGAACCTGAGGACGTTGCATGGTAATGACGAAACGCGTACGGTAGAAAGCTGGAAAGCATGCTGGGGGATCAGCGGCACTTCCGTGAAGTTTGCGTAGCGGGTTCTTTTTAATAATGCATCGTGTAAGTGCATTTTTGCTGATAAATTTCTGGCATTAATAATAGTATTGAATGCAAAAATGTAATAAATGGCATTCTTATTTTCTTTAATGTTGCAGGTGCATTTAGTAATAACAATAATCTTTTTTTTTGTGGATTTATATTAAAAAAAAATGTTATATATATATATATATATATATATATATATATATATATATATATCTATATCTATATCTATATCTATATCTATATCTATATCTATATCTATATCTATCTATCTATCTATCTATCTATCTATCTATCTATCTATCTATCTAAATTTTAATTTTTTTTTTTTGCAAAAAGTGAACTGTGCCTTTAACAGCTTATAATCAATTAACAATAGAAGCACGCCTCTGCGGTATTGCGAGCGACAAGCGCAAATTAAAAAAGACGCCAGTAACACAATGTTTAAAATGTTGGCAGCGATGCTTTAAAAAGCTGTCGGGAAAGGGCTCCAACTTTAACCCTTCGCTCTCCATAAAAAAAAATGTAAAAAAAATAAATAAAAGAGAGAGGAAGAAAAAAAAAAAAACATTTGAAGAGGGAGATGAAACGCGGTTTGGGAGGCAGGGGGGCCGCAGTGATCTGCAAAGTTTGTTTTAAGATGACATTCAATTTTTAATAACTTTTTAACAAAGCCCAGGCTTGAAAGAGCAGGGAGGGGGGAGGGGGAGGGGAGCCGACGCCGTGTGATGTGGAGCGAAATGACAGGTGTTCTGGCACATGTGTATAACAGATGCTCACAGCGTTTCACTAATAGCTTCTAAATAATACGCGCTTAGCATTTTTTCCTTTTGTGCTCTGCTCTGTCAATAGCCAATTTGCTTTTCACAAGCAGCAAAGTTGCCCTGTCAATCACCGGCGCGCCTCGGGCACTTTGCGCTGATTAGAAGCTCCTCGGAGAGCCAGAGACCCAAATTTGTTTTAAATAAAAAATTACTTTCCTTGCCACCCGCCATCTGAAGTTAAAGGAAAATACAACGGGCGCCAGAGAGGGGAAAAAAAAAAATAAAAAAATGAAGACCGGGAGGGAATGGCGGGGGGGGGGGGGGGGAGCGGGGATAGAGGGTGGTGCAGCCTGGCAGCAGAAGGGTTAAAGCGCTCGCTCACTTGGATGCAAGGTTGGTAGGTGGCTTAAAGGGCAACTCCAGATGCATACACTGGGGTAGTTGTGCTGAGCATTTGGAACAAAATACCTGGCCCTTGGAAGCTTTGTATGCATCCCTTTAAATGAACCTGCCAGACAATTGAGTGTAAGATGAACAAAATCGCCATCGTCAGTGACCGTTGAAAAAAAAAAAAGCATAAGCAGAGGTCGTCGTCAGTGTAAAAGAAAATAAAAAAGGCATAAGCTGAAGTCATTGTCGGTAAAGAAAAAAAATTAGAATAAAACAAAATATGTACAGCGTTTCACTTTTTCCACATTTTTTTAATATTATAGTCTTTTTCCAAAATTGATTAAATTCATTATTTTCCTTAAAATTCTACAAACAATGCCCCATAATGACAACGTGAAAGAAGATTGTTTGAAATCTTTGCAAATTTATTAAAAATAAAAAAATGAAAAAAATCCCATGTACATAAGTATTCACAGCCTTTGCTCAATACTTTGCTGAAGAACCTTTGGCACCAATTACAGCCTCAAGTCTTTATGAGTATGATGCTACAAGCTTGGCACACCTATTTTTGGGCAGTTTCTCCCATTCTTCTTTGCAGGACCTCTCAAGCTCCATCAGGTTGAATGAATGAAAGATTTGTATAGCGCTACAAATGCGAACTGAATCGCCTCAAGGTGCTTTCCGTCCTGTGTTGCCCAGCTCCTTAGAAGAGGTAGGTCTTGAGTTTTTTTCTGAAGGCCTGATGGTTTTCTTCCATGCGGATGTTGGTCAGTAGAGCGTTCCATAGCCGTGGTCCTTGGACTGTGAGTCTTCGTTCTCCCTTTGATTTTTAGCGGGACTTGGGAATGAGGAGGAGGTTTTGGTTAGTTGATCGAAGATTGCGACTAGGTGTGTAGTGTTTTATTTTCTCGCATAGGTATTGAGGAGCGTTTCCTTGTATACATTTGTGGGTGAGGCAGAGGACAATGTGGGCTCCTCAGGGTTGGGGAGATGGATTCCCAGGGTTTTTTCCCTGTTACCAGTCTTGCTGCCGTGTTTTGGATGAGTTGAAGGCGTGCAATCTGATTTAGGTAGTCCTATGTAGAGGGAGTTTGCGTAGTCGAGTCGGGAATTAATGGTTGTTCCAACTACTGCTGCTTTGTCCTCTTCTGGAACGAAGGGGATGAATCTACGTAACAGGCGGAGAAGATGGTGAAATCTGCTGACTACTGATCCTATTTGTGCATCCATAGACATTTCTAAGTCAAAGATGACTCCGAGACTTTTGGCTTTGGTGCTTTGGGAGATAGTCTGTCCAAAGATGTGGGAGGTGTCCATGGGGTCTTAGTTTTAGTATTTTGTCTGCGTGTAGGAGAAGAAGCTCTGTTTTGGATCCATTGAGTTTGAGGGAGCTAGTGGTCATCCAGTCGTCAGGTTGGATGGGGAGTGTCGGTGCACAGCCATTTTCAGATCTCTCCAGAGATTTTCAATCGGGTTCAAGTCTGGGCTCTGGCTGGGCCACTCAAGGACATTCACAGAGTTGTCCTGTAGCCACTCCTTTGTTATCTTGGCTGTGTGATTAGGGTGGTTGTCCTGTTAGAAGATGAACCTTCGCCCCAGTCTGAGGTCCAGAGCACTCTGGAGCAGAATTTCGTCAAGAATGTCTCTCTACATTGCTGCATTCATCTTTCCCTCTCGATCCTGACTAGTCTCCCAGTTTCTGCCACTGAAAAACATCCCCACAGCATGATGCTGCCACCACCATGCTTCACTGTAGGGATGGTATTGATGAGGTGATGAGCGGTGCCTGGTTTCCTCCAGACATGACACTTGCCATTCAGGCCAAAGAGTTCAATCTTTGTTTCATCAGACCAGAGAATTTTATTTCTCATGGTCTGAGAGTCCTTCAGGTACCCTTTGGCCAACTCCAGACGGGCTGTCATGTGCCTTTTACTGAGGAGTGTCTTCCGTCTGGCCAATCCACCATGCAGGCCTGATTGGTGGAGTGCTGCAGAGGTGGTTGTACTTCTGGAAGGTTCTCCTCTCTCCACAGAGAAACATTGGAGCTCTGTCAGAGTGACCATCGGGTTCTTGGTCACATCCCTGACTAAGGCCCTTCTCCCCCGATTGCTCAGTTTGGCCAGGCAGCCAGCTCTAGGAAAAGTCCTGGTGGTTCCAAACTTCTTCCATTTATGGATGATGGAGGACACTGTGCTCATTGGGACCTTCAATGCTGCAGAACATTTTCTGTACCCTTCCCCAGATCTGTGCCTCCATACAATCCTGTTTTGGAGGTCTACAGACAATTCCTTGGACTTCATGGCTTGGTTTGTGCTCTGACATGCACTGTTAACTGTGGGACCTTTATATAGACAGGAGTGTGCCTTTCCAAATCATGTCCAATCAACTGAATTTACCACAGATGACCGTGAAGTTGAAGGGTGGGGCCAAGCTGGATTATTATTTATTTATTTTTTTTAGCAAGAAAAGGTCAAGATTTGTTCAAAACTTTAACTGCATATACAGTAGGTATAGAAAAGAATCACCTCCCTTTTTAAAATATTCACATTTTGCTGCTTTGCAGCCTGAAATGAAGACAGACACAGTTTTTGTTATTATTCAGCTGTATTTACTTACTTTTTTTTTACTAGTAATTGCGTCAATCAGCGGCTTTTTTGGGGGGACCAGTGACACTAATAGAGTGATCAGTGCTAAAAATATGCACTGTCACTGTACTAATGACGCTGGCTGGGAAGGGGTTAACATCAGGGGCGATCAAAGGCTTAAATGTGTTCCTAGGGAGGGCTTTCTAACTGTGGAGGAAGTGCTTTGACTAGGGGAAGGCAAAGATCCGTGTTTCTGCTTCACAGGTACACAGGATCCATGTCTTCTGCAATGACAGTCTGCCTTGTTTTACATAAGCTGTCATTCTGTCAGAGTACCAAACGATCGGTGGGTCCCGGCGGACATTGGGTCCTGTGGGACCCGGTGATTAGCTCCCACTGTGTAAAATCACAGCGAGAGTGAGCTGGTGGCGGTGCGCGCTCGCGTCCAAAAAAATCCGGAAGTGCAGAATCGCGTATGTGTATATATATATATATATATATGTGTATATGTGTGTGTGTGTGTGTGTGTGTATGTGTGTATATATATATATATATATATATATATATATATATATATATATATATATATATATATATATATATATATATATATATATATAGTGGGCGGTCGTGAAATGGTTAATAGAATTGTGTAGAGATTCATGTTATTTCTAATGTATTTCATATATTTATATATATATATATATATATATTTTATATTTATATTTAGTCAGGTTACTCTTCCTTGAAGCATACGATTGTTCCTGAGGAAGCAACTTTGCGAAACGCGTTGACCCATCTATATGTCTATTATGAAGAATTGCACAACCATTTACATTGTTTTGTAACATGGAACATGTAATTGTATAATGAGGTAATATTCTATTATATATATATATATATATATATATATATATATATATAAATTGGCCACGGAAGAAAATGCTCTAATACTTTATTTATTTTTATTTATTTTATTTTTTTTATTCTGATTTTTTTTTTTTACTGGATGCGTCAGTTCGGGTAGGTCCTTTTACATTTACTCTGCAATGACAGGTCCTCTTTTTGAAGGATTTTTCAATAAAAAAATGTATTTTTATTTCTTGCCATAGTCAAAAATGACAATTAAAACATAATTTTTTTTCTGTTAAATAAAATGTATTACCATTCTTTATTTATATTTATTACCAATGTTCTTGCCATAGTTAAAAGTAGTTATACATACATACATACATACATACATACATTCATACATTTTATGTATCATTTTTAAATATAATTAATTTTAATTTTATATATAAATTGGCCACAGAAGAAAACGCTCTAACACTTTCTGTTTTTTTTAGTGGATGTGTCAGTTCAGGAAGGTCCTTTTTAAATTTACTCTACAATGACAGGTCCTCTTTGAAGGATCTGACAGTTTGTACGTGAGTTTTGTACATACGTATCTGTCGATATGAACCGTGGGTACAAATGCCAAATGTGTACAATATTATATCAGTCAGGGGTTTGGCGTGCCAAACGTAAAGTTTGTGTAAACGGTTTGGCTCTGGGGCGCGGGGGGACAAGACAATATGGATGCCACGTTGTGTTTTTTTTTTTTCCCCCAAAGCTGGCTTTTCTGTTCCCCAGGTCGTTGCAGCATACGGGGGGGGGGGGTGGGGGGGTGGGCTGTAGGGACCCCCAGATGTCCGTGCTGACTGTGCGCCAAAGGCGCCTGACTGATGAAAAGGCTCGGCGCCCGAGCGAGATGGATTTAAATCATGGCCCCGGGCGATGGACTCTTATTAAATACATCCTGCACACTTTACTATGGAGATTTGCATACGTTTGGGCCTTTAAAGGAATCGTCCATCTGTTTCCCCCAAACAAAAGCAAAAGTTTAACCCCTCGCCTGTCACATCTAAACCAGGGAAACGCAGGAGAATGACACGCCGGTTTTCATGGACACACAGGCTAACATGAAGGGGGATTTATAGGCAGAAAAAAAGAATCATCAAACGCCTATAAAAGTGACCAATCAGGTCTTACTGTCATATTTGATGGCATACAGTGCTTTGAAAAAGTATTCACACCCCCTGAAATGTTCCACATTTTGTCATGTTACAGCCAAAAACGTAAATGTATTTTATTGGGATTTTATGTGATAGACCAACACAAAGTGGCACATAATTGTGAAGTGGAAGGAAAATGATAAATGGTTTTCAACATATTTTTACACATAAATATGTGAAAAGTGTGGGGTACATTTGTATGGCGCCCCCCGGAGTCAATACTTTGTAGAACCTCCTTTCTCTGCAATTACAGCTGCAAGTCTTTTTGGGGATGTCTCTACCAGCTTTGCACATCTAGAGGGATATTTTTGCCCATTCTTCTTTGTAAAATATCTCAAGCTCTGTCAGATTGGATGGAGAACGTCTGTGAACAGCAATTTTCAAGTCTTGCTACAGATTCTCAAAAGGTTTTCTTCTGAGATTGCCCTGTATTTGGCTCCATCCATCTTCCCATCAACTCTGAGCAGCTTCCCTGTCCCTGCTGAAGAAAAGCATCCCCACAACATGATGCTGCCACCACCATGTTTCACGGTGGGGATGGAGTGTTCAGGGTGATGTGCAGTGTTAGTTTTCCACCACACATAGAATTTTGCTTTTAAGCCAGAAAGTTCATTTTTGGTCTCATCTGACCAGAGCACCTTCTTCCACTTGTTTGCTGTGTCCCCCACATGGCTTCTCACAAACTGTAAACTGGACTTCTTATGGATTTCTTTCAGCAATGACTTTCTTCTTGCCACTCTTCCATAAAGGTCAGATTTGTGGAGAACACGACTAATAGTTGTCCTGTGGACAGATTCTCCCACCTCAGCTGTTGATCTCTGCAGCTCCTCCAGAGTTACCATGGACCTCTTGGCTCTTCTCTGATTAATGGTCTCCTTGCCCGGCCTGTCAGTTTAGGTGGACGGCCATGTCTTGGTAGGTTTGTAGTTGTGCCATACTCTTTCCATTTTCGGATGATGGATTGAACAGAGCTCCGTGAGATGTTCAAAGCTTGGGATATTTTTTTATGCCCTAACCCTGCTTTTCACTTCTCCACAACTTTATCCCTGACCGGTCTGGTGTGTTCCTTGGCCTTCATGATGCTGTTTGTTCACTAAGGTTCTCTAACAAACCTCTGAGGGCTTCACAGAACAGCTGTATTTATAATGAGATAAAATTACACACAGGTGACTTCTGAAGGCAATTGGTTCTAATCGATTTTAGTTAGGGGGTATCAGAGTAAAGGGGGCTGAATACAAATGCACGCCACACTTTTCAGATATTTATTTGTAAAAAAAAATTTATCATTTTCCTTCCACTTGACAATTATGTGCCACTTTGTGTTGGTCTATCACATAAAATCCCAATAAAAATCTATTTACATTTTTGGTTGTAACATGACAAAAATGTGGAAAATGTCAAGGGGTATGAATACTTTTTCAAGGCACTGTAGACAGTTTTGGATTCCTCTACGCCTCGCTGTTCCTTTAACTCTCACTGCAAATCTACCAGACATGGCTTGTCTGACCGGAAACAACAGGCTTACTACAGTCTCTAATGAGGTGGAACATCCACAATGCTGCTGTTGGCAGAGATCATGTGATCCTTGCCCACGCTTTATGTCCCGTTTGGTCGTGTGAAAGCAGTGGCACTCAAAGTAATGATGTGATTGGGTGATACTGACGTGACTTCATGGGATTTTGGAGTTTCATTATTGAGCCTGATTTATTAAACATTTAATAATATTTAGTGTTTCCCCTGGGACTGGATCACGCATGATGAGAAAAAAATACAACCTTGGCACCAGAAATGGGGTGGCTCCACCCATAATGGATCTTTCAGTTTTTCTTTAAATTATATACATATATAAACCAAAAAGGAGAGCGACACTCACGGGACTTGAAAGGTGATGATATAGAGATAGATATAGATATATATATATACAGTGCCTTGCAAAAGTATTCACCCCCTTGGCATGTTTTGTATTTTGTTGCCTCGCCACCTGGAATTATCATGGATTGTTTGAGGATTCGCATCATTTAATTTACAGAACATGCCCACAACTTTGAAGATGTTTTTTTAATTGTGAAGCCAACAACAAATAGGACAAAATAACAGAAAAAGTCAATGTGAATAAATATTCACCCCCCTAAAGTCAATACTTTGTAGCGCCACCTTCTATCACAGCTCCAAGTCACTTTGGATAAGTCTCTATGATCTTGCCACATCTTACCACTGGGATTTTTGCCCATTCCTCCTTGCAAAACTGCTCCAGCTCCTTCAAGTTGGATGGTTTTGGCGCTTGTGAACAGCAATCTTTAAGTCTGACCACAGATTTTCTATTGGATTGAGGTCTGGGCTTTGACTAGGCCATTCCAACACATTTACATGTTTCCCCTTAAACCACTCAAGTGTTGCTTTAGCAGTGTGTTTGGGGTCATTGTCCTGCTGGAAGGTGAACCTCCATCCTAGCCTCAAATTACACACAGAGTGGTACAGGTTTTTGCTCAAGAATATCCCTGTATTTAGCACCATCCATCTTTCCCTCAAATATGACCAGTTTCATAGTTGCCAACATTGCAAAAAAAATTTGTGGGACACTTTTTTGGCTGTAGGCGGAGCCGTATAATAATAAGGGGATGGGGCATGCATTTGTAGGCATTGCAGAGCAATAAAAAAGAAAACTGTGGCGCAAAGTGCGCCGCTGCGAAAAATGGGCGTGGTTTGCGTGAAATAGTGGGCGTGGCTTAAATGGGCGTGGCTCAAATGGGGTGTGGTCAGAGTCTGAGATGAATGAGGGATAAAGAGGGAAAGGGGGGGGTGTCAGGATGATTGAAGCGCATTATTTCTATTATTACATTGTAATATAAAATGAAATCATTCAACTCACCATAATGCCGAATCAGTGGGATCCATGAGTGTGTCACTAGCCATGTCGCCTGCCACCAGCAGAGTCCCTCCTTGCATCACGTGCCACCAGCAGAGTCCCTCCTTGCATCAGGTGCCACCAGCAGAGTCCCTCCTTGCATCAGGTGCCACCAGCAGAGTCCCTCCTTGCATCACGTGCCACCAGCAGAGTCCCTCCTTGCATCAGGTGCCACCAGCAGAGTCCCTCCTTGCATCAGGTGCCACCAGCAGAGTCCCTCCTTGCATCAGGTGCCACCAGCAGAGTCCCTCCTTGCATCAGGTGCCACCAGCAGAGTCCCTCCTTGCATCAGGTGCCACCAGCAGAGTCCCTCCTTGCATCAGGTGCCACCAGCAGAGTCCCTCCTTGCATCAGGTGCCACCAGCAGAGTCCCTCCTTGCATCAGGTGCCACCAGCAGAGTCCCTCCTTGCATCAGGTGCCACCAGCAGAGTCCCTCCTTGCATCAGGTGCCACCAGCAGAGTCCCTCCTTGCATCAGGTGCCACCAGCAGAGTCAGTCTACACCAGTGTTCCCAGCCTCATTCCTTAAATCAGTGTCCCAGACAGAGCCATAGTTACCCCCCCCCCTGTACATAGTTACCCTCTCAACCTGTAATAGTTTCCTCTCTCCCCCTAGTTACCCCCCTGTACATAGTTACCCCCCTGTGCATAGTGCCCCCCCCTGTAACTGGTTCCCCCCACTGTACATAGTAACCCCTCCTGTACATAGTTAACCCCCCCTCCCCTCAGTATAGACCCCCTCAGTGCAGACCCCTCTCAGTGCAGACTCCCCTCCATCAGTGCAGACCCCCCTCAGTGCAGACCCCTCCTCTATAAGTGCAGAGCCCCCACAGTGCAGTCCCCCCTCTATCAATGCAGACCCCCCTCAGTGCAGACCCCCCCCCCCTCTATCAGTGCAGACCCCCCTCTATTAGTGCAGAACCCCCTCAGTGCAGCTCCCACTCATTAGTGCAGGCCCCCCTCAGTGCAGACCCCCCTCTATTAGTGCAGAGCCCCCTCAGTGCAGACCCCCCTCTATTAGTGCAGAACCCCCTCAGTGCAGCCGCCCTCATTAGTGCAGGCCCCCCTCAGTGCAGACCCCCCTCTATTAGTGCAGAGCCCCCTCAGTGCAGACCCCCCTCTATTAGTGCAGAACCCCCTCAGTGCAGCCCCCCTCATTAGTGCAGGCCCCCCTCACTGCAGACCACCCCCTCCATCGGTGCCAGTGCAGACCCTCCCATAACGCCCCCCAGCACACGTCCAGGAACTCCAGGAGTGGCCGGTGTCTTGTCGAATACTGGCGCTGTGTGTTCAGTGGAGATGGGAGGGGCTGATCCGTGCAGCTAAAGAAGCGATTCATTGGCTGCACGGATCGAGCCCCCGTCCTCTCTCCACTGAACACAAGGGAGAAGATATAGCGGCGGCGCCGGCGGCCATTTTGCTGGAGCCAGCTGCTCCAAAAATTAAAAAACAAACATTCCCGATTTTCCTGATGAACATCCTGATTCGGGACAGCCTCCGATCGGGACGAGGGTCCCAAAATCGGGATTGCATAGCATGCGTATGTAATAAGGGAACTTTAAAGATCATTGTGCTGTGCATCTAAGAAGGAAGCACAGCATTCATATGTAATTAGGGAACTGTAACGGTCCTTTGCTGTGCACCCCGGGAAAAAAAACAGAGCATGCTGGGAACTTTATTGGTCACTGTGCACTCAAGAAGGAAGCAGAGCATTCATATTTAATGAGGGAACTTCAATGATCCTTTTGCTGTGTACCTAAAAAGAAAGCAGAGCGTGCATATGTAATAAGGGAACATTCCCGATTTTCCTGATGAACATCCTGATTCGGGACAGCCTCCGATCGGGACGAGGGTCCCAAAATCGGGATTGTCCCAGGAAAATTGGGACTGTTGGCAACAATGCAGTTTCCCAGTCCCGACTGCTGAAAAACATCCCCACAGCATGATGCTGCCACCACCATGTTTCACAGTGGGGATGGTGTTCTTTGGGTGATGTGATGTGTTGGGTTTGCGCCAGACATAGCGTTTTCTTTGATGGCCAAAAAGTTCAATTTTAGTCTCAAGTGTGTATGTGTGTATATGTGTGTGTGTGTGTAATATGTATATATATATATATATATATATATACACAGTTATTTATTTATTTTTTACTTTATTTTTTAATAGTATTATAAAATAATTTCTTTGTATAACTTTTTTAATAAATATGTTTAGAAAACAAAATGACAAAACTTGTCAGCTTAACTGACAAAAACCTCCTCTTGGACCTTTTACCCCCTGGAGCCTAGAGTAAAGTATCTGGTATCCCCTCCCCACCACGCACCTTTTTTTTTTTTTTCAATAACAACATAAATATTATTTTTTCTAATAATAGGAATTATTATTAGTATTAATATATGTAATTATTAGAAAAAACAATAATAATATTTGTTATGTAGCTACTGAAATAAAAGGGGGGTGGTACCAGGTAACTCCAGGGGGTAAAGCTCCAGGAGGATGTTTTTTTGTCCTAAGTAATGTCCAGGTGATAAGTTTTGCCTTATTTTTCCTAATTAACAATAATATATATATATATATATATATATATATATATATATATATAAAATATTTATTTAGAAAAACAATTTAAAAATTATATATATATATATATATATAATGTATGTGTGTATGTGTGATATATATATATATATATATATATATATATATATATATATATACACAACCCTCTTTTTAAATAATAATGATAATTTAAAATAATCTACAACATTCAAAAATGTAATTAAAATGCAAAACTTGTCATCTAAACATTACTCGGAACGAAGCCACCCTTGGATCTCAACCCCCCCCCCCCCCGGAGTCAATAACCCGGTACCCCATGACCTTTAACCTTCACCTGCTTCACCCCCCCCCTACACACACCCCCAATCATGTAACCCATGTGACCTGTCATTTTTTAATATGTGTAATGGTCTGTACAATCTCAGATTAACACCAATATTCATAATGAAAACAGATGCCGCCCTCCATCTGGACGGCAGGAATTAATATGTTAAATTCATCTTTCAGGCCCCCTAATCACGGGAGTTGTCTGCGGAATGTGCGCAGCATTGCGAGGATTAAGCGGCATGAGTGTGGGGGGGGGGGGGCGCTATAAAATCTGATGGGATCTGATATTAAGTCTCAGCAAAATGAAAATTGCAAAGATTTACCTAGGGGTCATTATACCAGGAAAATTAATCACAGTTGTCCATAATGTGTCCCCTCCCCCACTCTATACACAGCCCCCCCCCCCCTTCCTGTTATGACTGAGAGTCACTCCATGTAAATGCCATACAAGAGATTACAAAGAACTCGATCGAGATATTGCGGAGATTATCCATCACTTTTTGTAAAGTGGGGGTGGGGTAGCACCCTTGTTTAAAGGGTCTGTCCACCCGAAACTCTCTTCTCTTCCCTTTCGGTCTGTTACATCTACCATAGAAAGTGTTTTCTTATATCTGCTTGATGAATTAAAATAAAAAAAATGTTGATCCTGCCAAAAATCTTGTGAGCTGATAACTTCCTCTGCTTTCTGCTGACTATTATTAGTTGGAATTCTTTCCTGAGCTCAACGTGGACTACAGAACTCCTCCCCCCATGTTTTGTCAGCCTGTCTTAACCACTTAAGGACTGAGCCTCTTTCTGAGATTTGTCCTTTACAAGTTTAAAAATTATTTTTTTTTGCTAGAAAATTACTTAGACCCCCCAAACATTATACTTTTTTTTTTTTCTAACACCCTAGAAAATAAAATGGCGGTCGTTGCAATACTTTCTGTCAAGAAAAAATACACTTTTTTTAAAATTAAAAAATAAGACAACAGTAAAGTTAGCCCAATTTTTTATATTGTGAAAGATAATGTTACGGCGAGTAAATTGATACCCAACATGTCACGCTTCAAAATTGCTCCCGTTCGTGGAATGGCGACAAACTTTTACCCTTAAAAATCTCCCATAGGCGACGTTTAAAAAATTCTACAGGTTGCATGTTTTGAGTTACAGAGGAGGTCTAGGGATAGAATTATTGCTCTCGCTCTACCGATCGCGGCGATACCTCACATGTGTGTTCACTACTGCACGCGAGCTCGGCGGGACGGTGCTCGTTTTAAAAATGTTTTATTTTTTTTTCTTATTTATTTTACCTTTTATTTTTACACTGATCTTTTAAAAAAAATTTGTGTCACTTTTATTCCTATTACAAGGAATGTAAACATCCCTTATAATAGAAAAAAAGCATGACAGGACCTCTTAATTATGAGATCTGGGGGTCAAAAAGACCTCACATCTCATATTTACACTAAAATGCAATAAAATAAAATAAAAAATTGTCATTTAAAAAAAAAAATTAAAAAAAAATGGCCCTTTAAGAGCCATGGGCAGGAGTGACGTTATGACGTCGCTTCCGCCCAGCAATGGTATGGAGACGGGTGGGGGCCATCTTCCCCTCATTCATCTCCATGCCCAGCAACGGTGAAGATCCGATCGCTTCTGCCACTGCCGACTGCTCCGGTAAGCGACGGAGGGCAACGGAGCGCGGCGGGAGGGGGGGGAGCCCTCTCCCCCCACCGATAAAAGTGATCTTGCGGCGAATCCGCCACAGAGACCACTCTTAGCGGAAACCGGACCGCCCACTGAAGAAGAGGATACCGGGGTTATGGTAGCTAGCTGCTGCCATAACAACTATATCCTCCTTTACACAGCCGACGTAAAACTGCGGTCCGGAAGTGGTTAGGGGAACAATGCTGCTTCTCTATAATGAAAAGGAATGAGTGTTGTCACCTTAGGGCAGGAAGTGTGTTACTGGCGGGATCACCAGAGGAAATAAAGCTAAAAAGCCTGAAAAAAAAGAAAACGAATGCAGCCACAACCTCTAAGGACAGGTAAGCTGCAATATATTATTACATTTTTGTTCTTTTGTTTAGGGCAGGGGTCTCCAAACTGCGGCCCACGGGCCAGATGTGGCCCTTTGCTTGTCTTTATCCGGCCCTTGAGGCACTATTCCTCCCACTGGCTCCAATGATGGGGCACTATTCCTCCCACGGACACCAATGATGGGGCACTATTCCTCCCACTGACACCAATGATGGGGCACTATTCCTCCCACTGGCTCCAATGATGGGGCATTATTCCTCCCACTGACACCAATGATGGGGCACTATTCCTCCCACTGACACCAATGATGGGGCACTATTCCTCCCACTGACACCAATGATGGGGCACTATTCCTCCCACTGACACCAATGATGGGGCACTATTCCTCCCACTGACACCAATGATGGGGCACTATTCCTCCCACTGACACCAATGATGGGGCACTATTTCTCCCATTGACACCAATGATGGGGCACTATTCCTCCCACTGATACCAATGATGGGGCACTATTTCTCCCATTGACACCAATGATGGGGCGCTATTCCTCCCACTGATACCAATGATGGGGCACTATTCCTCCCATTGACACCAATGATGGGGCACTATTCCCCCCACTAGACATCAATGTCAGGACCTTTTCTACTCCCAATGGCCCCAGTCCGGCCCCCCTAAAGTCTGAAGGACAGTAAACTGGCCCCTTGTTTAAAACGTTTGGAGACCCCTGCTTTAGGGGGAATCGAAGGCAGCCTGCACCTTGCTTTCAGCACAAAATCCCTTGGATGGTGAAGAGGGAAGCATAGCATGCATATGTAATAAGGGAACTTTAAAGATCATTGTTCTGTGCATTTAAGAAGGAAGCACAGCATTCATATGTAATTAGGGAACTGTAACAGTCCTTTACTGTGCAGCCCGGGAAAAAAAAACAGAGCATACTGGGAACTTTAATGGTCGCTCAAGAAGGAAGCAGAGCATTCATATGTAATGAGGGAACTTTAATGATCCTTGTGCTGTGTACCTAAAAAGAAAGCAGAGCATGCATATGTAATAAGGGAACTGTCATGAAAGGCGTCTTGTTAGCACAGCCGTCGGCGGAAGATCGGTTAACAAAACCACTGTTGATAGAGCCAGAGGACGTGTGCGGAGGCGCGCTAGTACGAACGGGTGTACGCGGGTGCACGATGGTACGAACGGGCATGTACGATCGGTACACGGGCGTGCACGAGTGCGCGCGGATGCGCGCAGACGTGCAGTGTGAGGAGCGTTTGGTGCCATTAGGCCTATTTAAAGGAGCCTGTCAGCATGCTTTCTTGCTGTCCGGTCTACAGCGTTCCCTGTGACCCTAAGCTACCTGAATACCTGCCTACCTGCTTCCTGTTTACCCGGCCTCGTTTGACTATTCTCCTGCCTCTTCCTACGGTTGTCCGCTACCTGCCTGTTGCCAACCCGGACTGTATCCTGACTACTCTTCTGCCTCCGTTTGGTACCTGCTTGCCCACCAGTGTTGACCCGGCCTGTCTGATTCTGCTTGTGCTCCAGCTGAACTACAGAGCACCTCCCTGCTGTCCGCTGTTTCTGGGTTCCTGCCTGCTACAGTGCTTCACCTCACAGCCAGTGGTTCCAGTGTTCCTGACAGAATTCCAGTGCATCTTCTTACAGCCTGCTGTTCCAGTGCTCCAGCTGAACTACAGAACACCTCCCTGCTGCCTGCTGTTCCCGAGTTCCTGCCTGCTACAGTGCTTCTCCTCACAGCCAGTGGTTCCAGTGTTCCTGACAGTGATCCGGTGCATCTTCTTACAGTCCGCTGTTCCGGTGCTCCAGTTGAACTACAGAAACACCTGCCACCTGCCAGGCACTTGTGGCCCCCTGCACTCTCGAGTCCCTGATTCCTCTATCAGGGGTTCTTGAGCCAGAGGCACACGAGAGGCCACTCCCTGCACCCTGGGCTCCGCCACCAGGTACGTGACAGGAACTTTAAAGGTCTTTGAGGTGTGCATCTAAGAAGGTAGCACAGCATTCATATGAAATGAGAAAACTCTAATGGTCCTAAAGAAGGAAGCAGAGCATGCATATGAAATGAGAAAACTCTAATGGTCCTAAAGAAGGAAGCAGAGCATGCATATGAAATGAGAAAACTCTAATCGTCCTAAAGAAGGAAGCAGAGCATGCATATGAAATGAGAAAACTCTAATCGTCCTAAAGAAGGAAGCAGAGCATGCATATGAAATGAGAAAACTCTAATGGTCCTAAAGAAGGAAGCAGAGCATGCATATGAAATGAGAAAACTCTAATGGTCCTAAAGAAGGAAGCAGAGCATGCATATGAAATGAGAAAACTCTAATGGTCCTAAAGAAGGAAGCAGAGCATGCATATGAAATGAGAAAACTCTAATCGTCCTAAAGAAGGAAGCAGAGCATGCATATGAAATGAGAAAACTCTAATCGTCCTAAAGAAGGAAGCAGAGCATGCATATGAAATGAGAAAACTCTAATGGTCCTAAAGAAGGAAGCAGAGCATGCATATGAAATGAGAAAACTATAATGGTCCTAAAGAAGGAAGCAGAGCATGCATATGAAATGAGAAAAGTCTAATGGTCCTAAAGAAGGAAGCAGAGCATGCATATGTAATCAGGGAACTTTAGTGTCGCTGTGCACCTAAGAAGAAAGCAGGGCATGCATACCTAATGAAGGAACTTTATTGGTGCTTGTGCTGTGTACCCAAGAAGGAAACAGAGCATATACATGTAATAAGGGATCTTTAAAGGTCCTTGTCCTCTTTTTTTAAAGGATTTTTTTTTTTTTTAATATTTTTATTTCTTGCCATAGTCAAAAATGAAAATGAAAACATAATTTTTTTTTTTTTAATAAAATGTATTACCATTCTTTATATTTCTTAACAATGTTCTTGCCATAATTAAAAATGATACATAAAATGTAATATATATATATATATATATATATATATATATATATATATATATATATATATATATATATATATATATATATATATATGAAATTTACATTTCATGTATAACTTTGAATTATGGCAAGAACATTGGTAATAAATATAAATAAAGAATGGTAATACATTTATTATTTAAAAAAATGTATGTTTTAATTGTCATTTTTGACTATGGCAAGAAATATAAATAAAATGTTTTATTGAAAAATCCTTCAAAAGAGGACCTGTCATTGCAGAGTAAATGTAGAAAGCCCTTCCCGAACTGACACATCCAGTAAAAAAAATCAGAAAGTGTTAGAGCATTTTCTTCTTCTGTGGACAATTTATATATATATATATATATATACACACACACACACAGTACATGCTCTGCTTCCTTCTTGGACAACAGTCATTAAAGCTACCTCATTACAGGTGCATCCTCAGTTTTTTTTCTTAGGAGCCCAGCACTATGACCATTATAGTTCCCTTACATATGCACACTCGGCTTCATTTATAAGTGCACAATACAGCGGCCATTAAAGTTCCCTCATTACATATGCATGCTCTGCTTCCTTCTTAGGAGCACAGCACTATGACCATTGTAGATCCCTCATTACTTTTGCATGCTCTGCTTCCTTCTTAGGAGCACAGCACTATGACCATTGTAGTTCCCTCATTACATATGCATGCTATTCTTCCTTCTTAGGAGCACAGCACTATGACCATTGTAGTTCCCTCATTACATATGCATGCTCTGCTTCCTTCTTAGGAGCACAGCACTATGACCATTGTAGATCCCTCATTACTTTTGCATGCTCTGCTTCCTTCTTAGGAGCACAGCACTATGACCATTGTAGTTCCCTCATTACATATGCATGCTATTCTTCCTTCTTAGGAGCACAGCACTATGACCATTGTAGTTCCCTCATTACATATGCATGCTATTCTTCCTTCTTAGGAGCACAGCACTATGACCATTGTAGTTCCCTCATTACATATGCATGCTCTGCTTCCTTCTTAGGAGCACAGCACTATGACCATTGTAGATCCCTCATTACTTTTGCATGCTCTGCTTCCTTCTTAGGAGCACAGCACTATGACCATTGTAGTTCCCTCATTACATATGCATGCTATTCTTCCTTCTTAGGAGCACAGCACTATGACCATTGTAGTTCCCTCATTACATATGCATGCTCTGCTTCCTTCTTAGGAGCACATGTAATGTTAATGGTTGTTGTGTTGTGCACCCAAAAAGGAAGCAGGAGATGCCTATGTAATGATGGAACTTGATATGGGTGCCCCATGTAGCCCAGGCCCCTCTTGTTTGTCTGGATCATTTTCTTGTATTAGATATTCCGAAGGCGCCGCTATAATACGGCGACATTTCTCTCCACTGTGGTGATTTTATTCCTGGTAATAACATTTTCCGGAGGTGTCCATGGTGCGGGGAGAGGACACACGAATCCCTTCATGTCTATGATGAGCAGTTTGCTAATTAAAGTTGTTGGCACACAAGCGGGCGCAGGGTTCGCTGCCTCCTAATGAGGATGTTGTAGGGTGATTTAGGTCTAATTTTCTGCTTAACAAGGCTGGTTTAAAAAGCCATTTTCCTGGCATGAAAGCCCTGGAAGCTCGTTCATTAGGGGTGACAAGCCCCCCCCTCCCCACACAGCCCAATCCGCCGTTTAATTAATATTTTGTTGGGCAGTTTGTGTGATAGACGAGCGACGGATGATGAAGACTTTTCAAGGACACAACGTTCATTAAACGCCGCGCTGTGCAGCGCGGGAAACGAGGTGTCCCTTCAAACCGACCTACACCTTATCCTGAGATCCCCAGGTTTTCCCAAATTGTCTTCTCCGGATTGGCACATCCATAAATAATCATTAGGGCAAGAAATATGAATCGACGTTCATTGCGATGACAACCATATATCACACCTTAATGGGAGAAGGGGAATTGTTTTTGTATATTTTTTTTATAGAAATAGCTCACTCTGAGGTTACTGCAAAGCTCTAGACAGATTAAAAACAAAAAAAAAAAGACACCGATTGATAATACATCAATAAATATAACTTTTAAAAATTATATTTTCTTTTTTTTAATTATTTATTTCTGTTATTTTTATTTATGTGTATTTTATTGTTTTTTTTCCTTTTATTATATTATATTAGCTTTTATTATCAATTTGTATTTACTTTTTTTTCCATTATTTGTTTTTATGATTCATTTTTAATCATTATTTTTATTTAATTTGCATTAGTTATTATTATTAATTATTCATATTTATTACTGTTATTTTTATTCATTTTTATTTAATTTTATTATTAATAATACGTATTTTCTTTCTTATCATTTGTTTTTATTATTCAGTTTAATTATTATTTTTTATTTAATTTGTATGATTTAATATTAATCATTTTTTAATATAAATTGTTAACTTTATCAATTTGTATTTACTTTTATTTTTATTTGTTTTTAGTATTCATTTTTAATAATTATTTTTATTTAATCTGCATTAGTTATTATTAATTATTCATATTTATTATTGTTATTTTTATTATTCATTTTTATTCAATTTTATTATTAATACGTATTTGCTTTCTTATCATTTTGGTTTTTATTATTCATTTTTACTAATTATTTTAATTTAATTTGCATTTGTTATTGTTAATTATTCATTTTTATTATTGTTATTTTTTATTATTCATATTTATTTATTATTCATTTTGATTTAATTTTATTATTAATATGTATTTGCTTTTTTATCATTTGTTTTTATTATTCATTTTAAATATTTTTTTTTTATTTGTACGATTTAGTATTAATTGTTAATTATTATCAATTTGTATTTACTTTTATTTTTATTTGATTTGCATTATTCATTTTTATTCAATTTTATTATTAATACGTATTTGCTTTCTTATCATTTTGGTTTTTATTATTCATTTTTACTAATTATTTTAATTTAATTTGCATTTGTTATTGTTAATTATTCATTTTTATTATTGTTATTTTTTATTATTCATATTTATTTATTATTCATTTTGATTTAATTTTATTATTAATATGTATTTGCTTTTTTATCATTTGTTTTTATTATTCATTTTAAATATTTTTTTTTTATTTGTACGATTTAGTATTAATTGTTAATTATTATCAATTTGTATTTACTTTTATTTTTATTTGATTTGCATTATTATTTTTATTATTCATTTTTATTTATTTTATTATTCATTTTGATTTAACCACTTAAGGACCAGAAGGATTTGCCCCCTTAATGATCAGGCCTCTTTTACTGTTTACATACTTCAAGAATTTCTTGGGATTTTTCTTGCTCTCCTCTGCTATGTGTCTTTCGTGTTCTATCTTAGCCGCTCTAATTGCACTCTTACATTTCTTGTCATGACTCGCTTTTTTAAATTTATGTCCCAATGGGATGCATTTTGCTAATGCCCTTATTTAATATGCTCTTAAAGCAAATTTTATATCTTCTAGAAAAGTTTGTAGTTTAGGGAAGTTGGCTCTTTTAAAATTCAGTGTCTTTGTATTCCCCTTATGTTTCCTATTTGTGTGATTTATACTGAAGCCAATTGACCTGTGATCGCTGTTACCTAAATTGCCCCATATTTCCACATCCGCGATCAGGTCTGTATTGTTGGTAATCAGTAGGTCTAGTAAGGCTTTGTTTCTAGTTGGTGTGTCTACCATCTGACCCATGAAATTGTCTTAATTGTTATTTTTATTATTAAAGAATAACTCCACTTTTGAGTTACTGACCAGTAATGACTGTACTGGTAGAAGACTGGCCAGTAGTGACTGTACTGGTAGAAGACTGGCCAGTAGTGACTGTACTGGTGGAAGACTGACCAGTAAGGACTGTACTGGTAGAAGACTGACCAGTAAGGACTGTACTGGTAGAAGACTGACCAGTAAGGACTGTACTGGTAGAAGACTGACCAGTAATGACTGTACTGGTAGAAGACTGACCAGTAGTGACTGTACTGGTAGAAGACTGACCAGTAATGACTGTACTGGTGGAAGACTGACCAGCAATGACTGTACTGGTGGAAGACTGACCAGCAATGACTGTACTGGTGGAAGACTGACCAGTAGTGACTGTACTGGTAGAAGACTGACCAGTAATGACTGTACTGGTGGAAGACTGACCAGCAATGACTGTACTGGTGGAAGACTGACCAGCAATGACTGTACTGGTAGAAAACTGAGCAGCAATGACTGTACTGGTGGAAGACTGAACAGGAATGACTGTACTGGTGGAAGACTGACCAGTAATGACTGTACTGGTGGAAGACTGACCAGCAATGACTGTACTGGTGGAAGACTGACCAGTAATGACTGTACTGGTGGAAGACTGACCAGCAATGACTGTACTGGTGGAAGACTGACCAGCAATGACTGTACTGGTGGAAGACTGACCAGCAATGACTGTACTGGTGGAAGACTGACCAGCAATGACTGTACTGGTGGAAGACTGACCAATAATGACTGTACTGGTAGAAGACTGACCAGTAATGACTGTACTGGTGGAAGACTGACCAGTAGTGTCTATACTGGAAGTGCCTGGGAACTCGGGAGACACAGAGCAGTAAAAATACTATCAGATGCAATGCTCTAGTGGTGACAGCGCCTCATGCCAGTGCTCCAATTTCCTGGGGAAAAAAAAGCAAATAACCAAAAAAACAATATAGTGTATACAATTAAGACACAAGTCATATTGTAGTTGAATTTTATTAAAAATTACCTTTCCTTTCCAATCTGCAGCCACTGTAATTTTCTAAAAATGCAATGCAATGTGGCTACCTGGAGTTTTTCTGTACAGAATGCCCCCCAGAAAGATAATTTCCTGTTTGTGTGATTGGTTCACCAATTTTCCCAGAAGTCTGCCAAAGATACAAGTCAGATTTCAGGCATCCCCTGCAACAAGAATGCCATTTTTGGTGACATACTCCCAATAGGAAAACGTCTAAAGGGATGCAGGCCCAGCAGATTTCCTCATTAGTGCTCTGCAGCTGCACAGCTGGCTGATAATTATGAAATCACTCCCATTAGACCGTACAGAGGAACACACAGGGATTTTTTCCGAATAACAAAAGGTAGGAATCTGCAACAAAGGTTGTTATAATCCTTGCAATGTATATAGATCACCCAGAGGGGAATGTTTTTTTCTCAATAAAAGTGGAGTTGAGCTTTAAATAAACTCTCATCCTGGTCACGTGATGTGTGGTGCAGGAAGCTGTACATTCACATGTAATAAGCACCTGACAAGAAAAAAAAAAGAAAACCTAACTCAGCCAATGGGCATTCCCCTTTCTCTGTATACTCTGAGTGTCCAATACACATTCCAGGGTTCCCTATTACTGTGATTAGAAGGTAGATGCTGGGGTCGGGTGTCTCCTCTCATCCTCCATCAGACACCCGCATGACCTCTTCCTCTTCTCCCCCATCTCTTGTTTTCCCATTGTGTTCCTAAACATGTAACCCGCTCTGTCTCGTCTGTATGACCCGGGAGAGGGAGATTAGGAAAGTAAACAAGTGGCTGGAGAGCTGGTGTAGTAAGGAGGGGTTTGGGTTCCGTGAGAACTCGGCCAACTTCTCAGTCGATCACCAGTACCATAGAAGGGATGGACTGCACCTAAATGAGGAGGGTGCAGATCAGCTGGGAGTAAAGATGGCCACAAAGTTAGAGGGGTTTTTAAACTAGGCGACGGGAGGGAGGGCCTAGAGGTAGAGATATTTAGCGCAAAACATATTCCAGAGGGTAGTATTGGGGGCATTAGTGGTAGGTTGACTAAAGCACATAAACCCGAGGTAAGTATAGTAACAACTAGTTGCAATCTCGGAACACCCAATAAAAGCACAGTATGCGACTGGTCTAAACTGCGTGGCATGTTCACCAATGCCAGGAGCCTGGCAGACAAGATGGGTGAACTAGAGATACTGTTGTATGAGGAGGATTTGGATTTTGTGGGAATTTCAGAGACCTGGTTCAACATCTCTCATGATTGGCTGGCAACCATTCAAGGGTATTCCCTTTATCATAGGGATAGAGAGGGTAAAAAAGGGGGGAGGGGTATGCTTATATATCAAGAATAATATACAAGTGAATGTGAGAGATGACATCACTAAGGGAGCTAGGGAGGAGGTGGAATCCTTATGGGTAGAGCTCCAAAGGGGTGAAGCTAAGGGGAAAATAATACTGGGAGTATGCTATAGGCCCCCTAACCTGAGGGAGGAGGGGGAGACGGATCTCCTATCACAAGTTGGATTAGCAGCAAGGATGGAAGTGTTATCATATTGGGGGATTTTAATTATCCAGACACAGACTGGGCGGAGGGAACCGCGCATTCGTCTAAGGCTCGCCAGTTCCTTAATGTCTTGCAGGACAATTTCATGGTTCAGATGGTAGACGCACCAACTAGAAATAAAGCGTTACTGGATCAACTGATTACCAACAATACAGACCTGACCACGGATGTGGAAATACGGGCCAATTTAGGAAACAGAGATCACAGGTCAATTGGCTTCAGTATAAATCACACAAATAGGAAACATAAGAGGAATTATGGGCGGCACAGTGGTGTAGTGGGTAGTACTCTCGCCTAGCAATAAAAAGGGTTGCTGGTTCGAATCCCAACCATGCCTGGAGGAGAGATTTTGCTTTAAGAGCATATTAAATAAGGGCATTAGCCAATGCATCCCATTGGGTAATACATTTAAAAGAGCGAACAAAAGTCCTTGATGGCTTAACTCTAATGTAAAAATGCATATAAAAGCAAAGGAGAAGGCCTTCAAAAAATACAAGGTTGACTGATCATCATCAGCATTCAGACTTTATAAAGAATGCAACAAGAAATGTAAGGGTGCTATTAGGGCGGCTAAGATAGAACACGAAAGACACAGATCGGAGGAGAGCAAAAAAAATCCCAAGAAATTCTTTAAGTATGTAAACAGTAAAAAAGGGAGGACAGACCATATTGGCCCCATAAACAATGAGAAAGGACATCTGGTTACAAAAGATGGGGAGATGGCGAAGGTATTGAATTTATTCTTCTCCTCAGTCTTCACAATAGATTCAGGGGGCTTCAGTAACCAAAACTGCAGTGTTTATCCTCATGACACATCACAGGAAGCACCTCCATGGTTAACAAAGGACAGAATTAAAATTAGACTTGGGAAACTTAACATTTATAAATCACTGGGACCAGATGGCTTGCATCTGAGGGTACTTAGGGAACTCAGTCAAATAATTGCCAGACCATTGTTCCTAATTTTTACTGAAAGTCTACTAACTGGAATGGTAAAAGCTGATTTGAGAAAAGCCAATGTTGCACCAATATTTAAAAAGAGCCCAAAATACATCCTTGGGAATTAAGAACAGTTAGCCTAACATCAATAGTATGCAAGCTCTTGGAGGGGATGATAAGGGACTATATACAAGATTTTAGTCATGAGAATGGTATCATTAGCAGTAATCAGCATGGATTCATGAAGAATCGTTCTTGCCAAACCAATCTATTAACCTTCTATGAGGAGGTGAGTTGACATCTAGATAAAGGAAGGCCCGTAGACGTGGTGTATCTGGATTTTGCAAAAGCATTTGACACAGTTCCCCATAAACGTTTACTGTACAAAATAAGGTCCGTTGGCATGGACCATAGGGTCAGTACATGAATTGAAAACTGGCTACGAAGCCGAGTTCAGAGGGTGGTGATAAATGGGGAGTACTCAGAATGGTCAGGGTGGGTAGTGGGGTCCCCCAGGGTTCTGTTCTGGGACCAATCCTATTTATTTTGTTCATAAATGACCTGGAGGATGGGATAAACAGTTCAATCTCTGTATTTGCAGACGATACTAAGCTAAGCAGGGCAATAACTTCTCCGCAGGATGTTGAAACCTTGCAAGAAGATCTGAACAAATTAATGGGGTGGGCAACTACATGGCAAATGAGGTTCAATGTAGAAAAATGTAAAATAATGCATTTAGGTGGCAAAAATATGAATGCAATCTATACACTGGGGGGAGAACCTCTGGGGGAATCTAGGATGGAAAATGACCTGGGGGTCCTAGTAGATGACAGGCTCAGCAATGGCATGCAATGCCAAGCTGCTACTAACAAAGCAAACAGAATATTGGCATGCATTAAAAAGGGGATCAACTCCAGAGATAAAACAGTAATTCTCCCACTCTACAAGGCTCTGGTCCGGCCGCGCCTAGAGTATGCTGTCCAATTCTGGGCACCAGTCCTCAGGAAGGATGTACTGGAAATGAAGCGAGTACAAAAAAGGGCAACAAAACTAATAAAGGGACTGGAGGATATTAGTTATGAGGGAAGGTTGCGAGCACTGAACGTATTCTCTCTGGAGAAGAGACGCTTGAGTGGGGATATGATTTCAATTTACTACTGTACTGGTGACCCCACAATAGGGATAAAACTTTTTCGCGGAAGGGAGTTTAACAAGACACGTGTCCACTCATTAAAATTAGAAGGGTTACCTGATATCGCTATCTACCATAAGGCAGCGATATTTTCACGTGTTCTTGATTGGTTCCATCATCCCTCGTTTAAGTTATGGGTACAACTGGAGATCCACATGAACCCTATAGATCTTTGTGCCCTTCCGTGGATCTCTCCCGCTTTTCGCAAGGGCCCCTCAACTCTGGCTGATCTTACTCGCCAAACACTTAAAATAATGGGACAGTGTGATACTTACTTTTAAAATATCAAACTATCAGGGCCCTATGACTTCCTTTTTTGGAACACCGGATTTTTTACCAGCCTTCCGATCAACTGTGTTTGGCCCCATGGCACAAACATGAACATAGAAGACTATCTCAAGTCTTTCAGTCCAACCTGGCATTGACTGCAGCCTCCTCTTCCTCAATACCCTTGCGTAATTCCACGCAGTGGTTGCAGAGGCAACAGGCATTGTCTTATATATGATCGACCTCTTCGATCTCGTATATTCTTGCCAAACCAACTTCCTTCGAGCCTCCTTTTCTTGTTGATGCCTAGTACAGAGAAACGCAGCGTCGGGTGGAGCTATAGGACCTGACGTCACCACGCACCAGCTGGCTGGCTTGAGCCGCGGCTGTGTTTTTCGTTTCAATTTTTGCTTTTGCTTCTTAAGATGTCAGATGTAAGATGTCATATGGAATAAAGGAACCTCTGATTCTAAACCTACTGCACTATGAAGCCCCTTCTCTTCCTTTTTATAATATAATCCACAAGTGTACTTACCTTGGTACGGGTCCCACGGAGTGCATTGCAGCATTTTGAATTCATCAGTGGAGGAGAGGATCCGGATGGATGTGTGAGACTACTGCCCCTGCCTGAATGATCCCTCCTGTATGTGCCCATAAGATCCCCGTAATATTGATCCTACAGATCTGGTAAGCGGCCCTCTGGCATTTCATTTTTCTTTGGTTGTCTTGTGGGAGTATATGGTGGACAGAACCATCGGCCTTTTATTGAAGGACTTACTCTCAATGGAATGTTATTGAATATCATCTTCTATGGACGTTTCCAACTTTCTCTATTCATTAATTGATATATGTCAAACCATGCATGTTTAGGATATATCGTTTTTGTACATATTTGTTTGTTGATTTTGCACATATTTGTTTGTTGATTTTGCACTTATGTGTTAGTATATTTTCGGTCGCGCATTTAATTTCATCTTACACACATTCTGTTTGTGTCAGCTTCCTCAGCTCTCTATTGGTTCTTTTTCCTACAGGGCAGCCCTAATGTCCTTTAAGGAGGTGCAGAAGGTTGTAGGGGGCTGGCCAACCCTGGACTTTTTTTGGCAAATTACATCAGATGCGTGCTGACGAAACACGTAGAGTGGGACTATCGGGAAGTGTTACTTCCGCCATTTTGGAATGCAGGTGGAGGGCAAACCAGCGTTCTTAAGCTGATTGAATGCTGTGAAACATCTTGCAACATTGTAAGTGTGGTTTTAACATTAATTTAAATAAAATTTTGATATACTGCACCATGAGAGGTTTTTTCTCTTCTCTGAGTGAAATTGTGCTATGAGAATTTAAAGGTGCAGACGTGCCGATAGCGAGGGTCCTCTCTGAGATGTTTCCTTAAGATATAAAGCAGTGGATAATACAAGTGGGCCAACTCCCACCGGATACCTAATGCTGTTTTCGACTACCTGCAATGGGGGTCAAAAGGTTCCGCTGAGTGGGCTGTGTGCATATATGTCAGTGAAGAGGAGGCACTAATGATTACTGTCGGTGTGGAGTTACTGTGGTGTCTTTTGGATTCACTTTGAACTTTTAAGGAGGACGTTATAATTATATTGATTGTTTTGAACACATTTCACTGGAACATGTGCACTTTATGATTATACATTTGTGGGAGCGAGAGCGCGGTAAATAATAATTTAGTGGTTTACAAAAGTTAAGATTGGCATATTCGAGTTCTTTGGTGTTCGGTGCTCCTGGAGCTGGTGAAACCTCCATTTTTTCACTTTACAAACATTAATGAGTAGTAGTCTACATTGTTTATTTCCTTATTATGGTCAGAATAAAATAAAAACAAAAAAAATATATATATATTTTAAATAAGTTTTTTTTTCCCGATATAGTCATGTTAATATGAAATATTGCATGTTACTGTGCATTCTCCTTCAAAGCCAGAAGGTGGAGCTCCAGTCTTCCTTTCCTGTTTATTGGTGTATCTTGGCTTATACAATGCTGAAAGAAGCCCACTTTTTGTTTATTGGGTTCAGTGCTTGATTGCAGCAGTGACTCTTCTGTTATCAGGTGGCACAGTGGGAGGTTTTCAAGTAGACAAAGGGAGCTGCAAAGCCAGCACTGCCTACTGTCCTGTCTCTTTAGCTAACCCATAGCACTTTGGAAATCTTCTGTAATGTATTCAATGTTTGTGTGTGTGTGTAAATATATTTATTTATTATAATTTTTTTTTTATATAATATATTTTTATTATTATATATATATTTAATAAAACAATAAAAATAAATAAAAAATATAATAATAATACATAAAATATAAATAAAATAATAATAATTATAAAAAATATATATATAAAAATAATAATAAAAATATATTATATAAAAAAAAAAATTATAATAAATATATATATACATAATGTATGTTTGTGTGTGTATAATATATATATATATATATACATATACAAACAACTTTCAGAACCTGTAATCTATATGAAAAAATAAAGTAGCATGAAATATATACGAATCATTCGTTTGTTTTCCTTCAAAGAGAATTTTTTTGTTTTCATGGTGCACATACAAAAAAAAAAAAATAAGCAAATAAAATTGTATCCAACCCTTAGAACAGAAATATAATATATTGCATCTTACAAGCCCTTACATGTGGTGGTTGCATTAGTTTTCTTTTTTTCAGGCTCTTTTTTCCCTCTCTACTCTCACCTGGTGATCCTGCCAGTAACATTGGGTAAAAATGCTCGCTCACTGCACTGTGTGTATAGAGGAGCCATGTTTTCATTCTGCTCTCCTGATTTGGACTAAAAACACCCCCCCTTTCTCCTCTCTTCCATTACACAGCGTGGAGTTTTTTTTTTATTAGAAATGCTGTGACAATGCACAGTCCACATGTCTACACGGGCTTTGCTGCCTAACTGCAGACAGGAAACAGGAAATTTTATTCAGGAAAAAGACATAGAGCATGCCATAGATGCAGCGACAAACTTTTAAACAGTACCATATACTGGTTTAAGAATATACAGTGCCTTAAAGTATTCATACCCCTTGGAATTTTCCACATTTTGTCATGTTGCCACCAAAAATGTGAATGTATTTTATTGGGATTTTATGTTATAGACCAACACCAAATGTCACATAATTGTAAAGTGGAAGGAAAATGATAAATGGTTTTAAAATGTTTTACAAATAAATATGTGGAAAGTGTGGCGTACATTTGTATTCAGCCCCCTTTACTTTGATACCCCTAACTAAAATCTAGTGGAACCAATTGTCTTCAGAAGTTACCTAATTAGTAAATAGAGTCCACCTGTGTGTAATTTAATCTCAGTATAAATATGGCTGTTCTGTGAAGCCCTCAGAGGTTTGTTACAGAACCTTAGTGAACAAACAGCACCATGAAGGCCAAGGAACACACCAGAGAGGTCAGGGATAAAGTTGTGGAGAAGTTTAAAGCAGGGTTAGATTATAAAAAAATATCCCAAACTTTGAACATCTCACAGAGCACTGTTCAATCCATCATCCGAAAATGGAAAGAGTATGGCACAACTGCAAACCTACCAAGACATGGCCGTCCACCTAAACTGACAGGCCGGGCAAGGAGAGCATTCATCAGAGAAGCAGCCAAGAGGCCCATGGTAACTCTGGAGGAGCTGCAGAGATTCACAGCTCAGGTGGGAGAATCTGTCCACAGGACAACTATTAGTCGTGTTCTCCACAAATCTGACCTTTATGGAAGAGTGTCAAGAAGAAAGACATTACTGAAAGAAATACATAAGAAGTCCCGTTTGCAGTTTGTGAGAAGCCATGTGGGGGACACAGCAAATATGTGGAAGAAGGTGCTCTGGTCAGATGAGACCAAAATTGAACTTTTTGGCCTAAAAGCAAAATGCTATGTGTGGTGGAAAACTAACACTGAACATCACCCTGAACACACCATCCCCACTGTGAAACGTGGTGGCAGCATCATGTTGTGGGGATGCTTTTCTTCAGCAGGGACAGGGAAGCTGGTCAGAGTTGATGGGAAGATGGATGGAGCCAAATACAGGACAATCTTAGAACAAAAGCTGTTAGAGTCTGCAAAAGACTTGAGACTGGGGCGGAGGTTCACCTTCCAGCAGGACAACGACCCTAAACATACAGCCAGAGCTACAATGGAATGGTTTAGATCAAAGCATATTCATGTATTAGAATGGCCCAGTCAAAGTCCAGACCTAAATCCAATTGAGAATCTGTGGCAAAGAAAATTGCTGTTCACAGACGATCTCCATCCAATCTGACAGAGCTTGAGATATTTTGCAAAGAAGAATGGGCAAAAATGTCCTTCTCTAGATGTACAAAGCTGGTAGAGACATCCCCAAAAAGACTTGCAGCTGTAATTGCAGAGAAAGGAGGTTCTACAAAGTATTGACTCAGGGGGGCGCTATACAAATGCACGAAAAACACTTTTCAGATATTTATTTGTAAAAAATTTGGAAAACCATTTATCATTTTCCTTCCACTTCACAATTATGTGCCACTTTAAAATCCCAATAAAATACATTTTTGGTTGTAACATGACAAAATGTAAGTATGAATACTTTTTGAGGGCACTGTATCTTTACTAGATACTGATGTATAGTAGTTGTTGCACAAAATACAGTTCTGTATTCCAAAGAAGATAGCTGGGAAGGCTGATAACCTTGTATGAGATTTCAGCTCAGTCTACAGACATTACCAGGATCTCTAGCAAGATCAACTTCAATTTTTCTGAAGAAAACGAATGCAGTCACCCCATCTAGGGGCTGGTAAGCTGCGACGTGACATTTTTCGTTCTGGGGTTTAGGCAGGTCCTCTTCTCCACGATGTTTCTTCTACAAGCAGGGTGTCCAGTATCGAACACGTATAATGTGCCGGGTGCCCGGGGCGGCGAGGAAGGATATCACCCGGCGCTACCACCCAAAACGCAAGCAGCTGAAGTAGTAGCAATAACACCCAGGGAGAGGGTTATAGGGAACGACAGGACTGCTACGCGTCACAACCGATCAGTCTGAGGATGGGGGGGAAGGGGGAGCCGCTCTGTGCACATTACTTACTGCAGGCAAATTCCATCTCTGAGCCGAGAGAATATTTTATATGTGTGAGCGTGGCTTTCCTAGGAATTCAGGGGGGGGGGATTACTTCAATGATACAATCCAAAATTCACATTTTAAGAATGACCCACACTTGTCTAGGAAGCCCCTTTTTTGGGGGGGGGGGGGGGGGGGATTTTGAAACTTTCCCTGTAGGAAAAAGGAAAGTATAGCATGCAGTTTCTTTTCAAGCTTGTAATATACATTTCCCAGCTAGTTAGCAATGGGGACCCAATGTGATTATTAAGATCCAAAAAAAAAAAGAGTGGCCGCAGCCGTGTGCATTGGCATATCTGCCATGGACACTTTAGCAAGCAGCTCATCAATTTATAAACAGCAAAGAGAAAAATGGGGATTGTAATTCGGACTCCCCAGGTATGTCTGTAAATCTGCTCTTTTGTTAGTCCACGGGAGCAGGGCTGGGAGAAGGGGTGGGCAGAAGGTACGGCTGCCCTGGGCGCAGCCTGTATTGTAGGGATCGGGGCACTGCAAGTTCCTTCTACTATAAGGTTGATAGGAGTAATGACAGCGGAAGCACTACTTCTGTTAGCCCAGAAGCGGCTGGGAGAGGAGGAGAGAGCCGTGAGGAGGTGCAGGCCAGTGGTGGCTGGTGCTCAAATTTTTTTTGGGGGGGGTCGAACAAACTGAAAAAAAAAACATCAAACGCAGCCACTGTGCCCATCAAGCGCAGCCACTGTGCCCATCAAGCGCAGCCACTGTGCCCATCAAGCGCAGCCACTGTGCCCATCAAGCGCAGCCACTGTGCCATCAAACACAGCCACTGTACCCATAAATTGCCGCCACTGTGCCATCAAACGCAGCTACTGTACCCATCAATTGCTGCCAGTGTGCCCATCAATTGTCGCTACTGTGCCCCATCAATTGTTGCCAGTGTGCCCATCAATTGCCGCTACTGTGCCCCATCAGCTGCTGTTACTGTGCCTCATCAATTGCTGCCAGTGTACCCATCAACTGCTGCCAGTGTGCCTATCAATTGCCGCTACTGTGCCCCATCAGCTGCTGTTACTGTGCCTCATCAATTGCTGCCAGTGTACCCATCAATTGCTGCCAGTGTGCCCATCAATTGCCGCTACTGTGCCCCATCAATTGCTGCCAGTGTGCCCATCAATTGCCGCTACTGTGCCTCATCAATTGCTGCCAGTGTGCCCATCAATTGCTGCCATTGAGCCCATCAATTGCGATACTGTGCCCCATAAATGGCTGCCAGTGTGCCCATCAATTGCAGCTACTGTGCTCCATCAAATGCTGCCAGTGTACATCGCCCGGGAGTCGGGACTTACCTGTCTCGCAGCGGGTCACGGTGGTGTCCTCCACGTCCACACTCCTCATGTCTCCGGTGTTCTGCCGAGAAAGTTCCCCTCGGCAGATAAGGACCCCCCTCTACTGTGCAGGTGCAGCGCTTGCGCAGTAGGATCCGGCGGAAATAGCCGAAGCGGAATAGAATAGAAATCAGCTGTACAAGGCGACTGTAAGAGGGCCCCTCGCGGGCTCGCTTCGCTCGCCACGCTTCAGGCACAGCCTCTCTTCACTCGGCACTTTTATATTCTCCCTCTAGGTCCACTTGGATGGTGGGGCTTCAACCTGGACCCAGAGCACAGGCGCCGTGTACAGCTGATTGAAGGTTTTCAGCTTCGGCTATTTTCGGCGGCTCCTAGTCATTCGTACTGCGCAAGCGCTGTGCCTGCGCAGTACAGGGGGGTCCTTATCCGCCGAGGGAACTTTCTCGGCAAGACACCGGTTCTCTCTATCAGGCGTCCAATCAAGGCACCTGTTGTTTCAGCCAATCAGGTGACAGGTAACCAGACCCGAGCACCTGATTGGCTGGGAGGCGGGTCAGTGTTAGGAAAGCGATTTAGTCGCTTTCCAAACACAACACTGTGTAAACATCGAACGCACAGCATTGCGCCCGCTGTTTACCATTTTGGAAGCCTATTAGAGCCCAACAAGGGGCCGGACACCTGAATAGGGGGCGGCAGCGGCGACCATGGATAGATTCATGCAATGCATGAATCTATCTATGGTGAGAGAGAGGTGACAGGAGAGGGGCGGCGCTCCTGCGCTCCTCTTTCTTTTGTTTCGTTTGATGACTCCGAGCCGGCTTCACTCCCGGGAAGAGCTGCCCTTTGTTGACAGTGCCGATCGTTTTTATTTATCCTTCCCACCAGTCAACCATCCATTATCTTCATCCACTGGACATGGTACAAAACTTATAAACTTTCCTTGTGTTCCAGCAATGAGTGTTTTTGTTTTTATATATCATTTTTTTATATAGTCATTAACTCTGAGTGCCAGTTTTCCTGTGATTTTCTATATCCCAGGTTAGCACCAGCTTTCCTGCACTTGCCTGCCCTGTACTCTGCAGCTGAGCACCAACGATACTGTACCAGGTTGCTCCTGTGTTCCTAGCACCCCAGCTTTGCAAGATCCTTCCCCTTTTGCTTCTTTGTACCCAGCGCCCCAAGATATTTTCCCTGCTGTTCTCAGCATCTCAGTGCTGCAAGAGACTCTTCCTGGTGCTATTGTGCTATTGAGGTCCCAGCATCTGTGCTGCAAGTGCTTTCGCTGCTGCTCCTGTGTTCCCAGTGCTATAAGAAACTTTACCTGCTGCTCCTGTGTTCCCAGTATCTCAGTGCTATAAGAAACTTTACCTGCTGCTTCGGTGTTCCAAGCACCCCAGCGCTGCAAGAGGCTTTCCCTGCTGCTCCTGTGTTCCCAGTACTGTAAGAAACCTTCCCTGCTGCTGCTCCTGTGTTCCCGATGCTGCAAGAGACTGTCCCTGCTGCTTGAGTGTTCCTGGTGCTGCTAGAGACTTTCCATGCTGCTCCTGTGTTTCCAGCATTGGTAGAGACTGTCCTTGCTGCTCCAGTGTTCCCAGCGCTGCAAGAGACTTTACGTGCTGCTGCTGTGTTAACAGCACTGCAAGAGATTTTCCATGCGGCTCCTGTATTCCCAGCACTGCAAGAGACTTTCCCTGCTGCTCCTGTGTTCCTAGTGCTGTAAGAGACTTTCCCTGCTGCTCCTGTGTAACCAGCACTGCAAGAGACATTTCCTGCTGCTCCTGGGTTACCATCGCTGCAAGAGACTTTGCCTGCTGCTCCTGTGTTCCCAGCACTGCAAGTGACTTTCTCTGCTGTTCCTGTGTTCCCAGCACTCTAATGCCCCGTACACACGGTCGGACATTGATCGGACATTCCGACAACAAAATCCTATGATTTTTTCCCACGGATGTTGGCTCAAATTTGTCTTGCATACACACGGTCACACAAAGTTGTCGGAAAATCCGATCGTTCTGAACGCGGTGACGTAAAACACGTACGTTGGGACTATAAACGGGGCAGTGGCCAATATCTTTCATCTCTTTATTTATTCTGAGCATGCTGAGACTGTCCCTGCTGCTCCTGTGTTTCCGGGGCTGCAAGAGACTGTCGCTACTGCTCTAGTGTTTCCGGCACTGCAAGAGACTTTCCCTGTTGCTCCTGTGTTCATAGCGCGGCAAGAGACTGTGCCTGCTGCTCCTGTGTTTCTGGAGCTGCAAGTGACTTTGCCTGCTGCATCTGTGTTTCCAGTGCTGCAAGAGACTGTCCCTGCTGCTACAGTGTTCTCGGCGCTGCAAGAGACTGTCCCTGCTGCACCTGTGTTCTCGGCGCTGCAAGAGACTTGCCCTGCTGCTCCTGTGTTCCCGGCCTGCAAGAGACTGTGCCTGCTGCTCCTGTGTTCCCAACTCTGCAAGAAACTGTCCTTGCTGCTCCTACTGTTCCTGGTTTACTGGTCAGCTGTAGCCTGCACATGTGTGCTTGAGGGCCACAACCTGGGAGCTGTCCTGCCCATCAGCCCCTGCAGGGTGCTCAGGTAAATACCAAGTGCTCCTTATATTCACCCTTATTTTGCATACAGACACCCAGATCTGCACTCTGGGACTTATTCTGGTAGGTTCAAGTTCCAGAGCTGCATTCCTTGGCTTTCGTACCTAGCGGGTCACCGACCTGGAACAAGTACACAACACCTGAAAATTTCTGACTACATCGTTGTTGCCGTAGGACTTTGCCTGCAGTCAAAATTTTGAGGTTGAGTTATTGCGGACTTGGCGCGGTGCGCGGTGGATCTGAACTGATTGATGGATACCCGGCTCTTTTGCTAAAGACAATCCCGGGGGCGTTGGAGGAGCTTGAAAATAAAAAAAGATAGATCCGATTCCAAAAAACTGTCTGCTGGAACCCAGATCCCTGACAGCAAAACTCTGGCCGCCTGCCAGACAGCACAGCGCCGCAAGATTCAGGCTAACGGCAAGGATGCAACAGGAATTTTAAGTATAGAGCCTTGCGAGCAAACAACTTTGTTCAGTGCTTGTTAGAATGTCTGTAGAAAGAAGTGGGTTGTTGCCTGCAGCGGCTAACCGGATCTTCCTGTTAATGTCCAATCATCTGGCGCTGATACAAATAAACGTATCGGCGCCAGGGTCTTGCCGAAATTGTAGAGAATGGTCATGGAATACCGCCGGTGCCAGTAAGGATGGAATTCAATAGACATGTGCATGACGAAAAAATTTGTTCGGTTTTGTTTAGATTCGTTAATCTAGTTATTTTGTTTCGTTAAATTCAGTTGATTTTTCTTGGGGGGGGCGGCAATGAAACCCTACACCCCCCCCCCCCGCCCACCAGCCAGCAAGCCAGCTTCGCACTTACCCCAGCCTGCCCGCCCGCTCGCTCACTCGCCCACCAGCCCCGCACTTACCCCATCCCACTCGCCTGCCCGCCCGCTCGCTCACTCGCCCACCAGCCCCGCACTTACCCCATCCCTCCCACTCTCCCCGGACTCCCCCCAGCCCTCCCGCCAGTCCCGCACTTACCCCAACCCGCTCGCCCGTCAGCCCCGCACTTACCCCATCCCACTCGCCCTGCACTTACCCCAGCCCACCCGTCTGCTCGTTCGCCTGCCAGCCCCGCACTTACCCCATCCCACTCGCCCCGGACTCACCCCAGCCCACCCACCAGCCCCGCACATACCCCATACCTCTCGCCCCGCACTTACCCCAGCCTGCTCACCTGTTAGCACCGCACTTATCCCATCCCACTCGCCCCGCACTTACCCCAGCCCACCATTGCCCGCCAGCCCCGCACTTACCTCATCCCACTCGCTCCGAACTCACCCCAGCCCACCCACCAGCCCCGCACATACCCCATCCCTCTCGCCCCGCACTTACCCCATCCTGCTCGCCTGTCAGCCCCGCACTTATCCCATCCTACTCGCCCCGCACTTACCCCAGCCCACCCGCCAGCCCCGCACTTATCCCATCCCACTCGGCCCGCACTTACCCCAGCCCACCCGCCAGCCCCGCACTTATCCCATCCCACTCGCCCCGCACTTACCCCAGCCCACCCGTCCGCTCGCTCGCCCATTCGCCTGCCAGCCCCGCACTTACCCCATCCCACTCGCCCCAGACTCACCGCAGCCCACCCGCCAGCCCCGCACTTACCCCATCCCACTCGCCCCAGACTCACCGCAGCCCACCCGCCAGCCCCGCACTTACCCCATCCCTCTCGCTCCGCACTTAGCCCAGCCCGCTCGCCTGTCAGCCCCGCACTTATCCCATCCCACTCGCCCCCCACTTACCCCAGCCCACGCATCCGCTCGCTCGCCCGTTCGAACGCCAGCCCCACACTTACCCCATCCCACTCGCCCCGCACTTACCCCAGCCCGCTCACTCGCCCGCCAGCCAGCCCCGCACTTACCCCATCCAGGTCACGGTCAGCTTTCCTGGCTTCTCCTCCTGGGCAATCCGGTCCTTTTTCCTGCCCTGGCCAATCCGGTCTTAGAACCCGCTTCCTGCCCTGATTGGCTGGAAGGACAAGCAGGAAGACAATAGCAAATGTTGATTTGCTAATGTCATAAGTGGGCGGGCTTGGGGCGCAGTGCCTCCTACTCTAATCATGTGCTTAAAAAAAAAAAAACACATAGAAATCCATGCATCCTGCGCCCTGCATGGAGATTCGTGGCCGGGCGCATGAAGATTAGGGGGGGCGGCGCCCCTGTGTCCCTCATGGAGCAGTCGCCACTGCCTTTGGCTTAACAAAAACAGCATTAATTCGAAATGGTACTTTAATAACACACACAGTCTTTGATTTCAGAAATATGTTTACAGTTTGACTTCAATGTAAAATTCGATTCAAATTTCAATTTGAATTTCAGAAATTTGGACGAATTTCGTTTCATTATTCGGAGCATTCAGTAAACTTGATTTTATACTGTAATTCGGGTATTCGGATATATCCGAATCTCCGAATAATGAAAAATTTGTTTGAATATTAATTTGGAACGAAACGAACCGCACATGTCTGGAATCCAGATTTAATGAGCAGGTTAATTGCCTTTTCTGACGCACTGCATTATGGGAAGTGTCAATGTGCGCCCAGACTGAGACGGGGGTGTGGTCTGATGGAGAACACGCCAGCGGTGTTCCCGGCACACAGAACTTGGAGGATGATCCCTGCTCATTATAAATATTGTGAGGGCCCCCGCATATACAGTGTAATGACAGAGGCAAGCAAACGTCCAGAGTTCCAAGTTTTTTTAATGATGAGATTAGTTCACAGCCGGTTAACATAAAACAGCCAACACGTTTCGGGGGGCCCAGCAAACTCTTCCTTCTTCTTCAGGGCAATGCAGTTCTATCTGACTTTTAAGATTGCACAATCACCAGGGATAGTTCAAAACTGTGTTACCTGGTGGTTTATGAGTGTTGCGCCGAAATGCATTGCTACGCTATACTAACCCGAAATGCGTTGGTTATGTTAACCCAAACTGCATTGACTTAGACTGTGTTATGCTAACCCAAAATGCTTTGGATGTTTTATATGTGTATGAAATATTCTTATCACTAAATAATTTTAGACTTTGGGACATTTGTTTGCCACTTTTAATAGACCGTATATACCTGGATTTACCTCTAGCCCCCCCCCCCCCTTCTGAAGAGGTGTCTCTGTTTGTGGAAGGCCGGCACTCCGGATCCATTGTGTCAAATAATAATCTGACTTACTCTCCTTCTTCAGGGCTTTGGTCTTGTATCTGACTTGAACAATCACCACCAGCGATCATTCCCAATGGTGTTACCTGAAACATGTTGAGTGTTATATTGACCCGAAATGCGCTGGCTGTGTTATGCTAATGTGTAAATGTATAAAAAAAGAGCAGTAAAAATTCTGAAATACTTTTCCTATAGAAAAGCCAATTCATGCTCCATTTAGTGCTGGTTATGTACACTATATTACCAAAAGTATTGGGACGCCTGCCTTTACGAACACATGAACTTTAATGGCATCCCAGTCTTAGTCCGTAGCATTCAACTCTTCTGGGAAGGCTGTCCACAAGGTTTAGGAGTGTGTCTATGGGAATGTTTGATGTTTGACCATTCTTCTAGAAGTGCATTTGTGAGGTCAGGCACTGATGTTGGACAAGAAGGTCTGGCTCTCAGTCTCTGCTCGAATTCATCCCAAATAATTTCTATTGGGTTGAGGTCAGGAGTCTGTGCAGGCCAGTCAAGTTCCTGCACACTGGCTCATCCATGTCTTTATGGACCACTCATGCAGCCCCAGACCATGACACTCCCAGCACCATGCTTGACTGTAGGCAAGACACACTTGTCTTTGTACTCCTCACCTGGTTGCAGCCACACACGCTTGACACCATCTGAACCAAATAAGTTTATCTTGGTCTCATCAGACCACAGGACATGGTTCCAGTAATCCACGTCCTTAGTCTGCTTGTCTTCAGCAAACTGTGTGCGGGCTTTCCTGTGCATCATCTTTGAAAGAGGCTTCCTTCTGGGATGATAGCCATGCAGACCAGTTTGATGCAGTGTGTGGCGTATGGTCTGAGCACTGACAGGCTGACCCCCCACCCCTTCAACCTCTGCAGCAATGCTGGCAGCACTCATACGTCTATTTCCCAAAGACAACCTCTGGATATGACGCTGAGCACGTGAACTCAACTTCTTTGGTCGACCATGGCGAGGCTTATCAAAAAAGCCGCTGCTGCTCGACTGGATGTGTCAGACAGCAGTGAACGTCACTGGCTCCTTCCACGCATTACGTCACAGACCACGTGACTTTGTCAAGGATCACGTGGTCTGTGATGTAACGCGTGGGAGGAGCCAGCGACGTTCACTGCTGTCTGACACATCCAGTCGAGCAGCAGCGGCTTTTTTGATAAGCCTCGTCCACAGCGGCTGACTGCGATCTGCATGCCTGTATGCCTTAATCAAACCGGGCGCACATGAGTGTATCACTGTGCTGTTTGCTTTTGTCCTTTTTTTTTCCAGTTCATCACGCAATGATTTATTTCTTTGTTTGTCTTTCATAAATTATCCTGTATTGAGAACTAAACTATCAACATTATCTCGGTTGGAGCTGGTTGTAGTTAAAGGGGTTGTAAAGGTAATTTAAAAAAAAAAAAAAAATAACAAACATGTTATACTTACCTTCACTGCGCAGCTCGTTTTGCACAGAGTGGCCCCGAACATCCTCTTCTGGGGTCCCTCGGCGGCTGTTTCAGCTCCTCCCCGCAAGAACTAACCACCTTAATGCGAGCTCCCTCGCATGGTGGTTAGTTCTTGCGGGCGCGCTCCCGTGATACAGCCGGCGGCTATAGCCGCTCACTGTATCACTCGGCCCCGCCCCCCGGCGTGCCGCATCATTGGATGTGATTGACAGCAGCGCAAGCCAATGGCTGTGCTGCTTTCAATCCATCCATTGTAGCCAATCAGCGGCCAGGCTGAGCGGCGAAATGGATGTCGGGAGCGAGCAGCTGACTTTTGAGGGGTCAGGTAAGTAAAACGGGGGGGGGGGGGGGGGGCTGGGGGCGGCAGTATTGTCAGAAGGTTTTTCACCATAATGCATAGAATGCATTAAGGTGAAACATTTTTTACCTTTACAACCCCTTTAAAGTCATGAACAACAATCACTACAGAAACTAATCGCCTTATTTTAATAAGGAATGAACTGCTGGGCTAATCTTGTTAATTTCCTGGACTAGTCTATCTCCGCTGAACTATTTTCCTAATAATTGTATCTTATTTGTATTATATATTCACTAGATCGGCATTTACTATTTTATTATTATCACAAATTGTATACTGATCACTATGGGGATGTTTTGCATCTATCAGTATTAGTATATTGAGCAATTGTCAGGGAATTTTTAACACAATTTTCACTTTCCAGTAATTTATTTATTGAGTGATTTTTGCACAATTTTTTGCGTCGTATTTCCATTTTCTATCACATTTTGTATTTTGCACAGATTTGCAATTTTACACGGTGTCAGATGCACATTGATTGACCATTTATTAGAGCGCATCAATATACTTATTTATATTTCTTTCATATTTAAGGGGGTTCTGATCACCTTTTTAATTGATAGCAGCTTAATATACATTGTTCAATCAATTTTATTTACATATCAATTTATTACATTTTATTTTACATCACATCTTATCCATTTCAGCGCTTAGTTTTATACTGATCATTATCACTAATTATATATATATATAATATGTTTGGAGGTTATAAGTAATTTTTAGCAAAAAATACTGATTTAAACTTGAAAACAAAAAGTGCCAGAAAAGGCCTGGTGTACAAGTGGTTAATGTAGGGTACAAGTGGCCGTTTCCCGTTGTTAAATCCCGCCCTGAGAAATTCCATGCAGCCATCGCTGGAGTGCAAGGAGATGGGAAGTGGCTGCAAAGAGGCTTCAGGAGACCAGCAGCCACAAAAGTTGAAAATGGTGTTTTATTATAAAAAAAAAAAAAAGAAAAAAAGGCAACTGTATGCTACACAGCGCTTTAGCCAACTAAATGCCATTCAATTATGGTTTACATCTACTTTAATCTCCAGCCATTATAAATCCGCAGAACAATTCTATCGACTGCCGCCAATCTTCATAATGGCTGGCTTGAGGCTGGATCTGATTGGTCCAGGGAAGTTTCCCGAAGGCCGGGATTAGTAGGCGACATCTATTTCAATCAAGTCCATTTGTAGATGGCACAGGTTGCCATGTTCTGCATTAATCCCCCTCCGGGGAGGGAGGCTGACCACTCTGAGCGCTGCGGATGACAGGTGGTCACCTAGCCTGACATCTGGAGCAACTCTTTGCTTTTGTTTTTTTAAGCAGGTGGTACAGCCAGGCAGTACATGGAGTTACAATGTCTCCTTACTGGATTTGTTTTTACCTTTTAGAAGACAAAGTAACATTTTCCTGTATATAACATAACAAAGTAACATTTTTATGTATATAACATAACAAAGTAAAATGTTCCTGAATATAACATAACAAAGTAAAATGTTCCTGTATATAACATAACAAAGTAAAATGTTCCTGTATATAACATAACAAAGTAAAATGTTCCTGTATATAACATAACAAAGTAACATTTTCATGTATATAACATAACAAAGTAAAATGTTCCTGTATATAACATAACAAAGTAAAATGTTCCTGTATATAACATAACAAAGTAACATTTTTATGTATATAACATAACAAAGTAACATTTTCATGTATGTAACATAACAAAGTAACATTTTGCATATTTCAGCTACTCTTTAATACTCTCCAACAGTGTCCCTCACCCCTCTTTGGTTGCCATTATCATAAAACTGCTGTAGCTGCAAGAACTGACGTGGAACTCTCAGTGCAGGTAGTGCTGAAAACAAGGGTCAGTCTGACTTTACCAAAAATTATATTGTAGTTATAGGTGGAGCCTGCTGGGCAGATCCCGCCCCCGGCCTCTCCTATATAATGGACACTCCAATAGCGAGATCTCCCTGAGGCTTCATTCACACCATGCAGTTGCGATTATCTAGAGAAGGTCATCTAGAGCCCAGGGCGAACATGCCAAATTGCAACCCCCCCAAGATGTATGATTATGTGTCAGCAAAAATCCCCCCCCAATCAAAAAAAATGTAGTACTAATCTGCATGCTTGCCCCTAAGCATAAATCCCCTCTTCCTCTCAGTATGAATCTGGCACAAATCTTTCCCCGCCCCCAACCCCCCCCCAGCTCCAATCCTATCTCTCCCCATATGCCCCCAAGCACAAATCCCCCCCCCCAAAAGAAAAAAAATCCCCTTCTAGCACAGATCCTCTACCCCTCAAATTTCCCCTCCGAGCACAAATCCTCCCCCCCCCCACTCCTAGCACAAATACCCCCCAATTATCCCTACTAGCACAAATTCCCCCCTCCCAAAAAAAAGTCCTCCTCCTAGCACAAATCCTCTACCGCTCAAATTTCCCCTCCAAGCACAAATCCCCCCCCCCTACTCCTATCACAAATACCCCCCAATAATCCCTATTAGCATAAATCCCCCCCACCCCAAAAACAACTGCCTCCTCCTAGCACAAATCCTCTGCCCCTCAAATTTCCCCTCCAAGCACAAATCCTCTTCCCCCCCTTTGGCTGGGTTCACATAGATGCGGGCCGGTTTTGGTGCAGAGTCTGGTGCGATTTTCATTCAGCGGTTCAGGTGTAAATTTGACACTTAAATCGCAACTGGACTGGACTTGAAAGCACACTGGACCCTTTTTTAATTCACAACCGGCTTGTATATATGTGAACAGGCTCTATTGAAAGCCGGTCTGGATCACAATTGTATGTGAATCAGAGGCAGTTCAAAATGCATCCAATTCGCATATTTATACGTGAATCGAGGCTTCGTGTATTTTAGCCATTTCTACTTTGTGTAGACATCCAAAAGCCATGAGACTGCCGCTGGGCGCCGCCATCTTAGATGCGATCTCAGCAGCCCCAGCAGGCGCAGAGCTGTCACTCACAGAAGGAGGTGAAGGGTGTGGGAGAGGAGCTGGGCCAGCACGGATAGCAACGACACACTCCTAGAAAGGGAGAGGGCTATGACATGCAAGGAGGGAGGGGGCTGTGCTTGGGAATTAACTCTTCCTGGAGCAGTGGCGGCCCTCCAGCTGTTGCGAAACTACAAGTCCCATCATGCCTCTGCCTGTGGGAGTCATGCTTGTAAATGTTTGCCTTGCAATGCCTCATGGATCTTGTAGTTCTGCAACAGCTGGAGGACCACCAGTTTGACACCTGTGGTTCAGAGGCTCTTCAAGCAAGTATTGACTTTTGGGCTTCTACCTGCAATTTTTAAGTTGGCGACAGACAGGTTCCCTTTAGGTGTTCTCAGCTCTGACATTGACTTACACTCAGACCCGATCCATTAGATAGGGGACCTCGTTTCCGGCAGAAGCCTTTGCTGGTCACTTCCCATGGTGACAATCGTGTGACCAAATGCCAAACCATGAATTTTTCTGAGAGGGGGAGACGACCAGAAGGCAGGCTGAGCCTCTTCTAAGTGCCAGAGATCACATGACCTTTGTATGAGGTCACATGATACATTATTGCGTAGACATCAAAAGGATCACTCATAAGTTTGGGTGCGCCCAAATCTCAAACCAGATCCGCTAGACTCTTGGTGAGCTGAGCCTGGGTAGATTCACTCGTCACTAATGCGCACCTGTGCGCGCTCCTAGTTCTCAGCCTTGCTATCAAGCTGACAGATTAGCCGTAGAGTTATCATCCAGTTAACTGACTCTAAATTCGGTCTCTTCGAATACTCCGGCTGGCTATGAAATGGTTAAAAGGAAGAATATTAAAGACCGCACTAATGTTCTCACGGGTAGACAGGTGAATCAAAGAGAACCTGTCTCGGCTTGCATTTAGAAAGAAGGGAAGAATTAAACACCAATAGGAGTTGTGGATTCTCATTGTTGGCCTCCTCCTGAAAATGCTGGTCTCCTGGCTGCCTTGCTCATTTGGCTGCTTCATAGCTCTCTGAGCCACAGAGCCAGTACAATCCTTCCGATCGGTCCCCCTGACTATAATGGTCAGATGACTGTCTCTAGTCGGTGACTAGTAAAATAAGCAGGCAATAGCCAGGCACCTTTTCCAGCAAATTCTGCAGCTTCCATACTTCTCAGCACAAGTTCCCTTGTAAATGTACTGAGTGCTGGAGCTATACTGCCAGAGTGCATTTATGGCGGCTATTCTAGTCCTACACTAACTGGGTATACACTCTCCAAAAGAAAAGGAGAATGGTAGTGGAGGGGGCAGGGAAACAAAGGGGGCATGCAGAATAATCATTATGGGAGGGGCACTCTTTTGAGATGTTCTTCTGCCGGCTATTGTTGGGGCCCTTTAAGACCGTTGGTGAACTTAACAACAGTCCTAGTTATCCTGCATGATATATGGGTACAGTATAGGCACAGTATAGTCTCAGCACAGGTGCAAGATAGATGTGGTACAGATGCGGTAAAGTTTCAGTGTAATGCAGTAAAGTGTTGGTATAGGTACAGTCTCAGATCAGTGGGAGGCGGAGGTCAGTCATTGGCTGGGACCCAGTGATTGGCACGTGTGTGAGACGCGTTTCTCGATTAGCCGAAAGGAGAAGCGTTGTGATTGGCCTCCGAGGAGGAGGGAGGAGACGGAAGCCGCCGAGCAGGGGAAGGAGATGCCTGCTGGTGATGTCCACAGAGGAGAGCCGGGGAAGCCGTCCGTGGTTAAGGCTAGTGCACCAACCGCACCAACCAGACCGACCCGGGGTGTTTACTATGCTTCAGTTTTGCGAATGAACAGGAAGGAGCTCAGCACAGAACACTTCTCATTCATTCGCTGTCCTGTTCAGCTGAGGCTGCAGAGAAAGGCATTTGAGTTTGAGCTTTGGGGTGCACACTCCTAATGCAATAGAATAATGCAGTGGATATCCTTTGCAACAATTAAGGCATTCTAAACATTGGAGACACATTAGTAAAATGTTTTAATTTGCTGTGCAAAGTGTTGTCACGAAATAACCACTTCCCCTTTCGGAAGAGTAACCCCCCCTTCAGGAACAGGCCATTTTTTTGTGCGTTGCCTTAATTGACAATTGCACGGTCATGCAATGCATGACCTGGTTAGGCACACAGTTAACCCTTTGATCGCCCCTGATGTTTAGTCCCTTCCCAGCCATTGTCATTAGTACAGTGACAGTCCATATTTTTTCCATTGATTACTGTTAGTGTCACTGGTTCCCACAAAGTGTCAGTGTCCGATTATCGGTTGCGATATCACTCTATAAGTCGCTGATCACCGCCATTACTAGTATAAAAAAAATACAATAAATAAAAGTTCCAGTATACTGTATATACCATAGTTTGCAGACGCTATAACTTTTGTGCAAACCAATCAATATACGCTTATTGAGATTTTTTTTCACCCAAAATATGTAGCAGAATACATATTGGCCTAAATTGATGACAAAATTAGATTTTTTACATTTTTTTTTATTGGATGTGTTTTATAGCAGAAAGTAAAAAAATGTTGTTTTTTTTTCTAAATTGTCAGTCTTTTTTTTGTTTATAGCGCCAAAAAACCCCCACAGTGATGATCAAATACCACCAAAAGAAAGCTCTATTTGTGGGAAAAAAAGGACATAACTTTTATTTGGGCACAGCGTCGCACGACTGCGCAATTGTCAGTTAAAATAATGCAGTGCTGTGTCGCAAAAAATGGCCTAGTCATGAAGGGGGTAAATCTTCCTGAGTAATAATACTAAAAAAAACAAATACCCCTGACGTTAGTAAAGGTGTGTAATGTGTTTACCCGCATTTACCCGAATCAAGCGTTTGGACATTAATTCATTGCATTGGCCAGAATAAATGTATTCTGGCCATTGACATGGATTAACGCTCAAGCGCTAAAGCACTAAATGTGCCTAGTGTTAATGCGCGTTCACACGCGTCAAGTGTCTTTTCTGCCAAAACTCTGCTGCTCCTGGACGCACTGGCAGTGTATTTTTTTTCTGCCTCCAAACTCTGCCACTTAAAGGATAAGTTCCCCTTTAGGAAGATGTTCCAGCTCCTGTAGCCGCTCCCTGATTCCCCCCCCCCCCGTCCCGTGACACCGGGCTGAGGACCTTCTCCCCGCACCTGCTGTCACTATTTGAAGAGAGTGGTGACGTGCGGGGCTCTTCCCACAGGGCCATGTCATTTCTTCACAGAGTTCTGTGAATGAATGAGCTACAAGTACCAACAGCCTTTGCCGCTGACGGCTTGTAATTCTCAATGTTCATTGATTCTTCCTGTCATTCAGTAATTGCCTGTCCGTATGAGGTACAAGCAGACAGCTTACACTGACAGTCTGAAGGAGCCCTGCATTGCACCCACGATCTGCTGGTAAATGCCATAGGTGTGCACCCCAAAGCTCAAACAGAGCTGCAGAGGCAATTGCTAGTGGTGTACATATGTCGCAGCCGTGATGCTATGCTTTGCTGCCATGGCAGAAAATTACAGTAGGCAGCTACAGTAGCGCAGCTGGAGGGAGAGAAAGGAGGAGAAGCCGGCAGCGCTGCAGGGGGAGGAACAAGAGGATTGGTATTTGCAAAAAGGCAGTACAGCCTGCCCTCCTGTACCAGGCCTATGGCCTATTAATTCAAAAGGGAGGCCCATGGACCTTCCTGAGCAGGAGGACCGGCTGTAATGCCTTATTGCAGATACCAATCCTCCTTTACCTTACCCTGCAGCGCAGTTGGAGAGAGTGAGAGGAGGAGAAGCTAGCAGCGCTGCAGGGGGTGGAGCAAGAGGATCGGTATCTGCAATAAGGCAGTACAGCCTGCGCTACTGTACCAGGCCAGTGTCCTATTAATTCAAAAGGGGGGCCCGACACCTGCCAAGCAGGAGGACCGGCTGTACTGACTTATTGCAGATACCGATCCTTTTTTTCCTCCCCCTGCAGTGCAGCCGGAAGGCGGGGGAGGAGGGGAAGGCAGCAGGGCTGCAGCGGAAAGAACAAGAGGATTGATATCTGCAATAAGGCAGTACAGCCGGTCCTCCAGCTCGACAGGTGCCTGTGCCCCCCTTTTGAATGAATAGGACACAGGCCTGGTACAGGATGCAGACTGTACTGCATTATCATCGGCCCTGGTGCACATGGTGTAACAGACTCACCCGGGACAGAGGCTTTTGGAGGGGACTCAGGGTGAGAGGGTGGCGGTCACTTCCCAGCAGCAGATCAGGATACAGGGGGAGAAGGGAGAGGAGGTGTTTGTCGTCCCTCCACGACAGTCGGCCAGGATGAAGCAAGCGGTCTTTCCTCCCCAGCAAAGATCCCTGCACCTGAGAGACAGTACCACAGACATGTCGTCCCAGCAGCCAGATGAGGGAATGGAAGAGGAAGCAGCCAGCTCACCTCCCCAATGGCAGCTACATAGTTTGGGAGTGGAGGAAGCTAGCCTCCTGCCCCAATGGTTAGCCAGAGCGGAGGATGTGGAATCCCCAGCAGAAGTGCTGGCAACAGGGCAGAGTGCTACCAACCTCTGCCCAGCATCGGCAACAACTGAGGAGTTCCAGGGAGCCGGGGCAGTTGGCCCCTCTCTCCAGCGACAAGAATGATGTAGTAAAGCTTCTACTCCCAGCTGAATCACTGGCAATAGGGCAGAGCGCCGCTGGCCTCTACCTAGCACCTACAGTGTCTCTACAGCTTCAGGAAGCTGGGGCGATCGGCCCCTCTGCCCAGCAGCAGACTGAGCCCCGGAATGTTAAAAACCACCCAGCTGAAGTGCTGCCAGCTAGACAGAAAGTCAATGACCTCTGCCCCACACCTACTGAGGTCAACTATTCCTTGCAGCCAAGAATGGAGATCATGTGGACAGACTATGTGAGTTCACTCTGCCCGACTAACGTATGTCCAGACCAGGTAGGGGTCTGGAACCTTGTTAGTCGACCTTTGATGGGGGAGAAATGTGAAAGACTCACCCAGGACAGAGGCTTTTGGAGGGGACCGGAGACTAGCCTCTTGCCTACCGACTATGGGCCCTGGCATTTGAGGGAGCTACAAGCATTTAGGAAGATATTCTGTTATGTATTGCAAAAGGACATTATTAAGGAGGCCATAATGGTCTCTGCCAGCTTGGGACTCAGTGGACAGATGTATGTGAAAGGAATGCTGATTAATGAGATTTGGAAAGCCCGGTTCTTTCACCCAATAGTTTATTGTGCTCATTAACACACCTTTGTCTCCTAGCAAACTATTGGGGGATGTGTTTATACTTATGTGTATTGTAAGTTGTGATTGAGGAGACGGCAAGTCTACCCTGAAAGGTCATATCTCTGAGTCACCTAGTCTGGGTAAATGATTAGTTAACTAGCTCATGTTAATTAGGTTTCTGGTTACAGTTTGTATTGTCAGCCTGCTGTATATATTTGTGTGTCATCTCAAATAAATCAGTTCATGTTGAGCAACCAAACGAGTATTGCCTTGTTTACTGGTTATCAGCGGTTGGAATATCTGATATCTATAATCAGACTGGAAGGAAGCTGTGTACTGATGGAAGCACTCAAGCGGCGTGCGACGGGGATACATTACACAGGGTAATTAGGGCGTGCCCAGGCACAGCCGGCACACCCCCTGCACACTTCTATGGTAAATGCACATTTTTTACCTGTAAAAAAAGATGTGTTTATCTCTAAAGGTGAACTTATCCTTTAATGTCCCTAAAAGTTTAAGTTGTACGTGGGCACATAGGCTAACGTGCAGGGGAGTTTGGAGACAGGGAAAAAAAAAAAAAGCCAGACGCCCTTAGGAGCAGCTGTAAAAACGTCCAGTGTGCATGAGAAATAATAACAATATTATTATAAAGAATGATGATAATATTATTAACAACAATAATAATTATTATAAAAAACAATATAATAATATAAGAATAATAATAATATTAATAAAAATAATGATAATACTAATAATAACAGAGATTCCACAAGTACAAGCTGCTCTTTATGAATGCAGATTTTTTTTTTAATCATTGTACAACCTCTGCCACCAATTCTCTCCCCCCCCCTACAAAACAAGAAATAAATAAACTTTTTGCTGTGTGTGCGCCCCACATCCGCCGCCGTCTGAACCGGGGAGGAAAGTTCTACTGCGGCGTCCGTTGGTGAGAGTGGGCGATGACTGAATTGTCTTGTGCGTCTTTTTTTTTTCTTTTTTAAACAAACACCAAATGTCTCATCAACGTCTTGATTAGCATTTATATAACAGAGCAGCGGCGGGCCCTCGGACTCGGCCCTTTTATTCCAATTAGCGCAGAAGGGAAGACAGCCCCGTAAATCGATTTAATAACCTTAACCGGTCCCACCCTGGCTGTGTGACAGATCCATTGAGACATGTTACCGCCACAGGCCTTGGAAGAACCAGAACGATTGTGTCCGCTAATGAACACATAATGTGCTGCGGTGCGTTTTGTACAGGGAGCTTCGCTCTGAAGGGTTGGCGGAGGGTTGGCGGAGAACGCTGTGGCTTTCAGTTTGTATTGTGCCAGTATTTCTGTAAATAATGGGGGGGGGTCAATCCACCCACAACTGACAATCCATTTCCAGGTGGGCTGTTACAGGGAATCAGAGTTTTAGGCTGTGCCCAGTCTGAGAGTCTCACTCCTTCTGCTGCAGCATGAAATTGGGTGCTCAAATCTTACCATGTGGGTTATTTTTTTGTGTATTTTTCTGCATTATTTGTTTTGCGTTTTGACATTTTCCATACCAAAGACTTAAGAGGGATACAAAAAAAGATACAGATTCATAATGCATGTTAAAAGAATTAATACAGACCACATATGTTTATTATAGTTGCCCCCCTCAAATTATTCTATGCCCCTCCTCAGTGCCCTGTGTATTGCCCTCCCCCCCCAATGTAGGGGGAAGCACAAAAGTTGCCATGACATAACTTTCTCCTATGCAAAACTTGCAGGGCCAGTTCACACCACATGCAGTCCTGTGCAGTTTTTTTTTTTCCTGCAACAAAAATGCATGGAAAGTAGGTTATATATTTTTTCAATGGCATAGTTCACACCAGTGCTTGCAGATCCAGGGCTTCCCAGTTCCAGAAAAAAGAAAAAGTAGAACATGCTGCATTTTTCCTGCACCGGACTGTACTGGAACGTAGTAAAACGCACCAAAAACGGAATGCACTGGACCGCATCAAAAACGCACTGGACCCCGGTAAAGTGGAAAGAGAAAACAGGAAAAAAAGAAGAAAAAAAGCACCTGTAATACATCCGGAAACGCATCAAAAACACTTCAAAAACGGACCGGAACACGCCAAAAATGCGCTAAAAACACGCATGCAGAAACATCCGGAACGGCTCTGGAATGCGTTTTTGTGGTGTGAACCAGGCCACAGGTAAATTCATTACAACTGAATTTATATGGTGCAAAGCCCCTTAAAGTAGATGTAAACCTTAGGGCCAGTTCACACCACATGCAGTCCAGTGCATTTTATTTTCTGCATCAAAAACGCATGGAAAGTAGCTTATATAGTTTTCAATGGCATAGTTCACACCAGTGCAGTCAGTTCCAGGGCTTTCCAGTTCCAGAAAAAAAAAAATAGAACATGCTGCATTTTTCCTGCAGTGGAACTGTACTGAAATGCAGTAAAATTCATCAAAAACGCACTGGAATGCACCGGAACACATCAAAAATGCACTGGACCAGTGGAAAAAAAAAGAAAGAAAAAGAGCTCCTGGAATGCATCTGGAAATGCATAAAAAACGCATTTATAAACACGCATGCAGAAAAGCATCTGGAACGCATCTGGAGTGCGTTTTTGTTGTGTGAACCAGCCCTCACTGACTAATTGTTTGCTAAGGCACTGTAAGTTATAGACAGTTGTTTTTAAATAAAATACCGCCTTCACCATTTTCCATACTTTGAAAAGTGCTGCTGATCTTCTGCAACCACTTCATGTATCTATGCACCCCAGCAACGGTCGCATGGCTATCTCAGGGCAGGTTGATGGTGACCACAGTGGACCATGCCAGTGTAATGTGTGTTGGCATGGCCACTTGTAGCCTTCATGGCAAGCCCATGTGGTGATGACAATTCTAAAGCGCCATTGAGAGACAGGGACGGAGCGTTGTCACTACATAACAGGAAGTCCCTGAACTAGGACCATCATGGCAGGATCAACGGGGGTTTTTTTAATTATAGCTGCAGAATTAAAAATATTGAAAATGACATTAACATGACTAGTTCTATGAGATTTTATCGATTTGGGTTTACAACCGTCAGCAGCCAATCACGTCGTAAACATCTGATTTCTGATTGGACACTTTGCGCATCACTGTTGTGTTTTGCTAGAGATTGAAACATCTTATTGGTTACATCACAGAGAACATTGGGAGGTATGTGACTAAAGATTCTACTGCAGGACTTTATGGATTGTGAAATGTATTTTCATGCAATTTAAAACTTACAAAAGAGTAGAAGGAAGGGTCCTCCGGGGTGTATTACAGATCCTGGGCCCCCCTCTGTCCCCTCCATACTGTCTCTGATCTTAACATAAAGTATGTCTAAGCCCCCGTTCACAGTGCGATTTGTCAGATCAGAGTCGCGTGACAAGTTGCACCCTACTTCTGGCTATGGAACCCTTCGACTTCCGACTTGCACCAACTTTGAAAAGGCTCCTGCACTATTTTTGGCGATTTTACGTGCGAATTGCATTGACACCTGTGCATGAAGTTGCACAGATGTCGGCAAGCCGCATGTGAAATCGCACTGACCGGCAGCTTTGAAATCGCACTGAAGTTGTGCAATTTTAAAGTCGCGTCCGGTGTGAACCGGGGCGAAATTGAGGACAGGTAACTGAAGTGCTGCCAGCCTAGTCCAGTGATGGTGAACCTTGGCACCCCAGATTTTTTGGAACTACATTTCCCATGATGCTCAACTACACTGCAGAGTGCATGAGCATCATGGGAAATGTAGTTCCAAAACATCTGGGGTGGCAAGGTTCACCATCGCCGGCCTAGTCCACGCACTATAAGGGGGCGGTGCTGTAGACAAATGTTGTCAGGGAAGGAGGAGCAACAGTGCAGGGAATAAAGTTTACACCAGGGGGTCCTCAAACTATGGCCCACCAGTTGTTCAGGAACTACAATTCCCATCATGCCTAGTCATGTCTGAGTTTTACAAAGCTTCATGGGACTTGTAGTTCTGCAACAGCTGGAGGGCCATAGTTTGAAGATCCCTGCTTTACACCTTCAGTTTCCATTTCATTGCTCTCTCTGCAGTAGCTCACCACTCCTTTTTATCATCTCAGATCCTAGAACCTCGGTGTAAAGTGCAAGCCCGGCTGCCCCTACCACCACGTGGTCCAGTAGAAAGTAAAAAAAAAAAAGTATTAGCAATAATAATGACCATCAAAATATTTTATATTAGGACATAATTGTATAGGTAGAAGGTCTAGGCATACAGGGTAAAAGCGGGATTCCGGCCAGGAAATTTTTTTTCCAAAAATCAGCAGCTACAAACACTGTAGCTGCTGACTTTAAATAAGTAGACTTACCTATCCTGGGTGCCCGCGATGTCGGCCGCCCGAGGCCGACCCATCCCTCGGCTCTCGGGTCCCGGCACCGCCATCCTAACTAAGGGAAACAGACAGTGGAGCCTTGCGGCTTCATTGCCAGTTTCCTACTGCGCACGCATGAGCGGCGCGGCGCTCTGTGAATGGCCCCATGGTTTTCTGGGAACACACACTGTTCCCAGAAGACAACAGGGCCGCTCACCGATGAGCAGGACACTCCGCGGAATAGGATGAGGCAGATTAGGAAGACTGCCTAGCAACAAGGGTTCAGGTAAGTTTAAAAAACATTTTTTTTTTTTCAAATTTTTTTGAAAATTGTTTTACGATTTTTCATGCTATTTTTTATTTTAGGGTGGCCCTCTACTTTAATTTCAGTGCTGGCCAGGATGACCAGAAGCTCTAAGGGCAATAAATCTACACGGCTTAGTTAAACAAATTCTCCTTAATGCACAGCCTGCATATGTGGATCTGTAGGGACCACAAGGATTCTGAAGTCTTCTGTATATCTGATATCAGTTCTTTATGATTGGAAAGGTCATGGAGGGGGGTACAGGACCAATGTCACTCCTCAAGCTGGCCGTGAACTCCTTAGATTTCTCCATTCATGCTAAGAAGTGCAGATGGATAAATCTTCCATGCTAGTTATTGACATATGTGGACCTGTAACTAGGGACTACAAGGATTCTGAAGTCTTCTGTATATCTGATATCAGGTTTTCTTGATTGGAAATGTCATGGGGGTAGAGGACCAGTGTCAACAGCAACCTCTGCAATCCTCAAGCTGACCATAAACTCTTATGCCCCGTACACACGGTCGGAATTTCCGACAGAAAAAGTCCGATGGGAGCTTTTCATCGTATATTCTGACCGTGTGTATGCCCCATCGGACTTTTTACGTCAAATATTCAGATGGACTTAGATAGAGAACATGTTCTATATTTTTCCGACTGAACAAATTCCTATCGGGAAAACCGCTCGTCTGTATGCTGTTCTGACGTACCAAAAATGACGCATGCTCTGAAGCAAGTATGAGACGTCGTACGTGTTGTCCCGCCGTACATGTTGTACGTCACTGCGTTCTTGATGGTCGGAATTTGGTGTGACCGTGTGTATGCAAGACAGCTTGAGCGGAATTCCGTCGGAAAAACCTTCAGAGTCTATTCCGACGGCAAAACCGTCGTTTTGTACAGGGCATAAGATTTCCCCATTCACGCTAAGAAGCGCAGATGGATAAATCTTCCCTACTGGCTATTGACGGCCAGAATCTGTGGCTGTCAAAATACCTGAACAGTGGCTCAGTGGTATCACTACGGCTGGTTTTACCAGGTGTGGTAAAACATGGTGTCACCACCACCAACCCAATATTCCCAGCGCACACATTCCTGTAGAGATGGCTGTATTTGCAAGTGGGTGCTGTAGCCACCACCGGCTGGAACCGTACGTAGTCAAAGAAAGTAATGTCGCCAGCACACCAAGATCTCCAAAAAATGGGTCCAAATCTTTAATCTCTTTAATCAGTGATCACATCATTACAGCAGAAAGGGGTCCTGTGTGGTGTCTCCAAAACATTGCTTTCTGCTGTAATGATGTGATCACTGATTAAAGTTTTACACCCATTCTTTGGAGATCCTGGTGTGCTGGTGACACTACTTTCTTTGACCACCAACAACCACCCCCCCCATCCCCCAGTGCTCTGTCCTGTCGCTGCGGACTGACAGCAGGAGAGGCAGTAGGGCACTGAGCAGGCTAGCGCATCTGTGCGTCGTCCCCCCCCAGCCTGCCATAGTGGTACTTGATGATGTCACCCCTCTGGCAGTTGTCACCTGGGTACGGTCTGCACCCCCAATAGTGATGCCACTGCAGTGGCTACAGTTAGATTGCCTGCAGTTACTGTTCAACTAACAATTTTCTGCCCGACTCCTTTGATTTTCAGATTGAAGGCTCTCGAGCTGAGTGGTGCCAACAGACCACCTGCGGCCCGAAATTTGCTCTATGTATTGCAAGTCTAAATGATACAGCATTGTCTTTGTATTACCTTCACATGTATGCAGGTTTTCCATGTTTACCTTGCCTCAAGAACTGTCCCCTCACCCCATTCCTTTCCTTAATGGGGCCCATTTCCACCCCCATAGCAGCCACATGGGCTGGTATGGCTATCGTCATGCCTCTGCTTTTTATTGACCTAACACCTTCTCCTTATCATTATCTACAGCAGTACTGGAAGAAATGGAAGGACACTTAAGGCCAACCAAATGTTTTTAGGCTTTTAAATGCTGACCCAATGCCCAGGTGTCCAAGGCATGTGAAACATTCGGGAAAATAAAACAATGCAGGGTTGATGATCAGATCTTTATAATTTGCAGACAGCCAGAATCAACTATTTTTTTAATCCCACGTTGGATATATTAAAACTGTGATTTCAGGGCATTACATTTGCAGAAAGACAATACACTTTCATCATTTGTCCCTTGCATTGATTTAAATGGATCTTTCAAGAGAGATATTTGGATTTGTTTTGAAAAAAATATAAAAATATTCCAAGATTGTCATCCTTGTCCTTGCTTTTCAAAGGCAGTGGTATCGAACAAGGATGCAGGACTGAAGTTGTGTCTGCACTGCCAACTTACTAAATACTGAAGCAAGGATGAAGATGACACTTTTTCAGCAACAGCTGCTTCCATGTTTCCATCATGGGAGGCGTCCTTTAATAGGTTGGCCTTTTATGGTCCTCTGAATGAGTCTTGCCAAACAAATATCGATTTTCACTGTACCTACAGGACATTTCCAGATCATTTTTACTTTTGCTAAACACTTAATTTAATGGGTCCCGCCTATTCAAAACTGATTTTTTGTTGTTGTTGTTGTTGTTGTTTGAGGAATTGAGTGATAAAATCCTACTCAAGTTCTCGTAATAACCCACCAACTGTGGCTGTTTCTAAGGAGTTCAAATCTCCATATTAAGCTGGTCCTGTTACAATCTGGTGGTACGATTTCCATTGGATCTAGAAACAACTATACAGCGCAAGAGCCTGCCCAATTGGGTACAAGTTGATTAGATAACTTAGGTAGGCCCTCATATTTCAAAATTAAATCTAGAGTTGATTGTACAAAGACTGTATGATCAGATTGTAAGCTTTAGACTTTAATTACAACTGTCTCAGTGGCTGCTGAGGGACCTTGATTCCATGGAAGTAGGGTGGTGGTGACCCATGATCTAAGCGAACCCATGTGCTGTAAGTGCCTGAGGGGGTATAAGTAACTAAAGTGAGACCCAATCCTCCAGAATGTATTCAAAACTAAAATGTTTTTGGTGCAAAATTTTTTAAAGTTGAGATAATCAAGTGTTACAGCAAGTTTTCTCAACCAGGGTTCCATGGAGCCCTAGGGTTCCTCCAGAGGTTGCTAGGGGTTCCTTGAGCAATGAACAAATTCTGCCTATCAGATAAGTTCCCACTGACACCATTGGTCATTTTTCGTTATCTGTAAGGGAGGTAATTCTTCCCGATGACCGCAAGTGTATGGAGCATTCTTCCCACTGACTTCAAGTGTGAGGAGCATTCTTCCCACTGACCATCACTCTAATGCAGGGATCCTATAACTACGGCCCTCCAGCTGCTGCGGAACTTCACAAACCATGAGGCATTGTAAAACTCTGACATTCACAGACATGACTAGGCATGATGGGAATTGTAGTTCTTGAACAACTGGAGGGCCATAGTTTGAAGACCCTTGCTCTAATGTATCATGAGTTGTAGATATAGTCACTTTTAGCAGGGGTTCCCTGAGACCGGAAAGATATTTCAAGAATTCCTCTGTGTTAAAAAGGTTGAGAAAGGCTGTGTTACAGTATATGCAAACCTGTATCAAGAGGATATAGCAAAATATTTGAATATATTACGCACCATAAAATATTACCAAAGAGGGGGCTTGGGTCCAAAAATAATAGTAAAAAATTGCATTAGGTTCAAAACGGTAAATATTAAAATTCTAAATAGAATATCTTTTGAAACTGGCTCTCAACTGTTACCTCAAAGTGGAATTAAATTTAAAGGGGTGCAAGCAAGGGAACAAATATATGTATGCATAGATCTCAACCTGGCTTAGCAGAAAGTAAAAAAACAAAACAAAAAAACAAAAAAAAACAACATTAATAAAAAGGCCTTGAACTTTTTTGGATGTTTGTAGTGCACACAACATCACTTTGGTTTACATAAGACCATTCACTCCTTAATTAAAATCTTTACAACAAGACAGTAGAATATTCCTGGATGGGCAATTGTGAAAAACAGACTAGTATAAAATCGATATGACTTTCATTTAACCTTCTATTTGATATTTAGTAACAACCGTTCTCATCCTATGGTGCGAAAAAATAAAAAAACGCTGCCTTTGAGTGTATGCAATATTAAAAATGTATATTGAATATTTAAAAAGTTATATAGAATAGGATACTGGTAGACAGAGCTAACAATCATTGTGGATTTTACCCAATAACCAAATGACTAGTACTATTAAAAAAAAAAGTAACATTTTGAGGTCAGCATTCATTTCTATAAGCAAATATACAAGGTCTGGGATGCAACATTTCACCAAGCAACAATGTAACTTTTAATAAAGTCAGGCAAGGAGATTTAGCCACAAATGAACGTTTCTTGTAAATAATAAATCTGTGATTTTACAGAGTTAGTTGGTTGAAAAAAAGGGACACAAGTCCACCTAGTTCAACCATTTAGGGGAACAAAATATATAATAAAAATGTAAAAAATTAAAAACAAACATAATATTAAATATAAAAGGGGAAGGGAATAAAAAAAAATATTGGGTCAACCATAATTTTTCTATAAACAAATATGAAAGGTCTGGGATGCAACATTCCATCAAGTAACAATGTAACCTTTAATAAAGTCAGGCAAGGAAATTTAGCCACTAATGAACCTTTTTTTTTTTTGGTAAATAATAAATTTGTTATTTACGACCAATGAAGTCAAACATGAATCCCCAATCTGGGCGCCTTTGTTGGGTTTCTCTATGCTTAAAGTGCCATTAAAATTGCTGTTGCACAAACATTATAGCCTTCAAAAATACGAATACAAGATGGTACCGCCATTTATCACCAACGGATTTGCAAAAACAACTGTAATCATAAAAACAAATTCACCTGCTTTTATGCATCTTTTTTTTTTTTTTTTACTATTTTACCCAACTATTAATAGTTTAAGGGTACCTCGAGCAAAGACAGTTGTTAAAATGTAGCTATTTAAAAAAGACAATAACATTTAATAAAGTCAGACAAGGAGATTTAGCCACAAATTCACTTTTTTCTTGTAAATATTAAATCTGTTATTTACGACCAATGGAGTCCAATGTGAATCCCCAATCAGGGTGCTTTTGTTGGGTCTATCAATGCTTAAAACTGGCTATACATTATACAATTTTCATTTTAGATTTACCAAAACGATATAATAAGAGGTCAAACTTAAACACTTTCAAGTTGTATGCAATCAGGCGGGCCCATGTACTACATAGTTTAAGGTAAATCTAAAGGAAACTGAACAAGAAAATGTTATGATATGTAGCCGCAGCTTAAAGTGCCTATAACATTTATATCTGTTAAAAAAAAAAAGTAAGCAGTGCCTATAAAATTGCTATTGCACAAAAATTGTAGCCTCCAAAAAACGAATACAAGATGGTAACGCCATTTATAACCAACCGATTTGCAAAAACAACTGTAGTCATAAACACAAATTCACTTGCTTCATGCTAATTTTTTTTAACTGTTTTACCCAACTGTTACTATTTTAAGGATAATTCAAGCAAAGACAGTTGTTTAAATGTAGGCTTTTAAAAATGACATCACTTAATAATGTAAAGGCTGGTCATACATGTTACATTTTCTTGCACAATTTTCCTTTAGATTTACCAAAAAATATATAATATGAGGTCATACAAACTAAACAACTTTCAATTGTATCCAATTAGGCAGGCCCTTGCACTACATAGTTTAAGGTAAATCTAAAGGGATATTGTACAAGAGAATTAAACATGTATGGCCAGCCTAAGATAGCATGGATTATAAGGCAGAGGATGATGATAAGGGTGATGATGATGATGATGATAATGATGATGAGGAGGAGGATGATGAAGATGAGGAGGATGGTGATGATGAGGAGGAGGATGATGATGAAGAGGAGTAGGAGGAGGATGATGATGACGAGGGTGTGATGATGATGATGAGGAGGATGGTGATGATGAGGATGATGAGGAGGTGGAGGAGAGGGAAGAGGAGAAGAAGGATGATGATGAGAATGATGAGGAGGAGGATGATAATAATTCCAGCCCACATTCTGTAAATAAAATACATTATTCAGATTCTGCCAGAGAAAGAAGAAAACATGACCCAACTTTTTGAAAGCTTGTCTGATTTATTATTTTTGTTTCCATCATAAATCCAGACTTTCTAATGGAAGGAATCTTCTGTGTTGAAGTCCTAAGTGGTGGACCTGTAGAAATGTTCAATGCAATGGAGACCTTCCTCTCACCATGGATAAAAGGAAGAGAAGCAAGATAACATGGGCACAGTACATGACCCCCCCAGATCCCAGCAAAGGCAGAGGGTGAACTTTTGTAGAGAGAGTCCTGAGAAGTGGGTGGCAAGAGAGAGAAAGAAAAGTCCTGAAGATGGTCAAGGTGGAGAAGGTCCATCAAGGTTTGTCTGTACAATGCTTGCAAAGGCTTGAGGTGGCACCAGAGAAGGCTGTGCATTTCTCGGGTGAGGTTGGCACGTTGCTGCCAGCAGGGTATGGGTACACAGAGGACTGTCCAAAGGGAGGCAGGTTGGTGGTCATGGTCTGTCCTTGGTTAAGGTAAGCCACCAGCCTCCTCATCTCCTCCAGAGCCTGGGCCTGCATGAGGATGTAGTTCTTGGCAAGGAGCAGGGTGGCAATCTTGGAGAGTTTCCTGACGGATGGGCTGTGGGCATAGGGGATGACGGACCGGAGGCCGTCCAAGGCATCGTTCAGGTCGTGCATCCTCCTCCTCTCTCGGGCGTTGATGCTCAGCCTCAGGGACCTCGGCTCCTTGGGCTTCTTGCTGCCGAGCTTGCCCCCGTCGGTGTCGTTCTTGCCCTGCTCGTAGCCGTCCTCGTCGTCCCCGGTCTGCTCGTCGCTGCTGTCCCGGGAGTTGGGGTTGAAGTCGAGGGAAGGAGGCGCTGCGTAATTGCGCGTAGGATCCGCACCGCGGAGGGCGCCGTAGAAGGTATGCCCGTAGCTTTGTGCCAGGGACAGGTAGGAGTCGGCGGCGACTGACTTCATCTCATCCATCCCCTGTGCAGCCAAGTGAGCAGCCCAGGCTTACATAGACATGGAAGGAGGAGGGTGAGGGGGGGAGGAGGGAGGCTGTAATCCTGCGAGCTTCAGGGAGCCAGTGCCACTCTTCTATGCCTTCCTCTGCCCACTGCCAGGGAGAGCTAAGTACTACCCTGCAGACACCTTTTTATGTCCTCCTCTTCCCTGAAGTCACCTTCTATATCCTCCTCTGCCCACTGCTTTTCCCTGCAGCCCCCTTCTATATCCTCTTATGCCCACTGCTTTTCCCTGCAGCCCCCTTCTATACCCTTCTCTGCCCACTGTTCTTCCCTGCAGCCCCCTTCTGTGTCCTCCGCTGCCTACTACCACTGCTCTACCCTGCAGTCACCCTTCTATGCCTTCCTCTGCCCACTGCCAGCCAGCACTGCTTTTTCCCTGCCAGTCTCACCTTCCCCCTGCCAACGTCACTGCTCTGCCCCCCTCTTCCTTGTCCACTCTTCCACTGACTGCCAACCTTCTAGGTACTGCCCACTGTCACAGCATCACCAGGTGATATGCTGTCCTGCCCTGTCATTTACTGCCCACTGGCCAATCAGAGGCTCAGACTTGGTGCCCACTCCCTTGCCAGTCTTAGAAGAACTAATGATCAATGCCAGTCAGCTTGTTTTACCAGCTTATGTATTGTTTGCTGACAGATTAGGTGTTCTGTACCCAGATGCCTGCTTCTGGCTTTACTGTGCAATTAGTGCACTATTAGAGACTCAGCCTTATTGCCCAGTGTCTGCCAGTCTGAGGATAATTTATAGGTATCAATGCCAGTCTGTGTCATGGACTGTCCTCTGCTTGATTTACCATGCCAATGTATTGTTTGCTGACCAAGTGTTCTATAACCAAGTCTTGTTCAGGTGCCTATACTTCTGGATTTAGTGTACAATAAGTGCCTAGAGGCTCATCTATAGTGTCCACTCCCTGCCAGTCTGAGAAGAATTAATGATCAATACCAGTCTGTGTCATGGACTGTCCTCTGCTACCAGCTAATGCATTGTTTACTGACTGATCAAGTGTTCTATACCCAAGTCTTGTTCAGATGCCTGCTTCTAGCTTTAGTGTACAATTAGAGCCCAATCAGAGGTTCAGCCTTAGTGCCCACTCCCTGCCAGTCTGAGAAGAATTAATGATCAATGCTAGTCTGTGTAATGGACAATCTCCTGTCGGTTTCACCAGCTAATGTACTGTTTGCCTCCCAGATCAAGTGTTCTATGTCCAAGTTTTGTTCAGATGCCCTTCCAGCTTCCCTATACAAGTATTGCCCAAACAGAGGCTCAGCCTTAGTGCCCAGTCTCAGAAAAAAATGCTGATCAGTGGCAGTCTGTGTAAAGGACCGTTTCCTGCCAGTCTTGCCCGCTAATACACTGCTTGTTGCCAGATCAAGTGTTCTTGTTCAAAATGCCCACTTCCAGATTCATTGTACATATACTGGCAAATCAGAGGCTTAACCTTAGTGCCCACTGCCTGCCACCATCAAAAGCGTTTGCTGATCAATGCCAGTCTGTGTAAGGGACAGTCTTCTGACAGGCTGAGATTCTTACCCTATTTGCTGCCAGATCAAGTGTTCTATGCCCAAGTCTTGTTTAGATGCCCGCTTCAGATGTCCAGGTGTCTATGCATAACTTTTCAGTTTCAATGTACAGATACTGCCTAATCAAAACCTTAGCCTTAGTGCCCACTGCCTGCCAGCATCAAATTGATCAATGCCACTTTGTGTAATGGCAGTCTTATCAGCACTGTTTGCTGCCGGTTCAAGTGTTCTATACTCAAGTCTTGTTCAGATGCCCACTTCTAGCTACTGCACACAGTCAGAGGCTCAGTCTTAGTGCCCAGTCCCTGCCAGTTTTAGAATAATTTACTGATCAATGCCAGTCTGTGTAATGGACTGTCCCCTTCCAGTCTTACCAGCTAATGTACTCTTTGCTGTCAGCCCTAGTATTGGTTGCACCTAAATCTTGTTGAGGATGTCAATTTTAATAATATACTGATCAATGTCAATCTATGCTCTGGACTGTCCCCTGCCAGTCTTACCAGCGAATGTACTCTTTGCTGTCAGCTCTAGTGTTGGTTACACCGAAATCTTGTGAAGAATGCCCACTCCTATTAATAATGCCAGGGTATCTTAATGAACCTGCACTACTTTATCCAGAAGCCCCAGTCCCTTTACTACCAGCAACAGCTGACTTGTGCCATGTGCCAGTCATGTCTGACTTTGCCCCCACTGCCCCCAGCAGTCTCAGGAGACGGATCTGCCCTTGCCAAGCTCAAGATATAAGAGTTCATATGCCCCTGGCAGTCTATACCCCCTGCATAGATCCTAGCTCAAGCAGAGTAGAAGACAATCAATGGGGGAGATTGCTTATATAAGACTTCATTGTCTTGGGGGAACTGGCTAGTCACTAAGAGAGAGATTCATTTACCACTTTCACAGTTGTGTCCTAATAAGAGTTACACTTCATACCAATCAGTATTGTATACATCAGCCATACTAAATCACAAAAATACCTTTATAAAACCTATAGGAAACAAAACAAAACAAAAAAAAATCATATTTTCTTACATGGAGCATTGTGTTTATTTAACATCATTAGAGACTGCGAGGAGTCCATGGATAATCACAACAATAATGTTACATAAAAAAATAATAATAAAATATTTATTATATATATTTTTTAAAGTTCACTTATCATGGGGGAAATGTGAGAGACTGGCATTGATCACCTTATTCTAAAAAAATGCTTTTTACATGGTTATGATTAACTTTCATACTAAGTTGGAGAAGAGTCCATTTGTTTAAAAAAAAAAATGGAGAAGAATCAGACTTCCTCCTCTAATTACTTTCTCTGGGTCAGTGACTCAAAGACATCTGAAGGCAAAGCAGCAACAGGACAGCCAGGCAACTAGCATTTTTAGTAGCTTGAAGTAGAGGTGCAAAGTAATTGTGTAGCATTGAGTGACAACGCAGGAGCACACTCCAGAGACAGGGGCAGAGGGTTGTCAGACTATAACATGAAGTGCCTGAACATGGACCTTCATTGAGGGATCACCATGTATTATTTTAATAAAAACTGCAGATTTAAAAATTAATTTTGGAGGCAAATCGAATTCTTTCCCTGAGCTCAATGCCCATATACCCTGTCTGTGCAATTCAACTCTCTTTACTAAATGAATCCTAAAATGTCCAGCTCTCCCCATATTATACAAATGTGTGTGTGTGTGTGTGTACAGTTCAGAGTTCTCACAATGGGCCCCATTCCTATACTTACAAACTCATCTACTGTAACCCTGCCCTGCAGCACCATCTACTGGATGTAATGCATACCGCAAATTGAACTGAAATAGTAGAATGAGTCAGATATTTGTTTTTTGTTTGTTTGATTTTTTGCTATGTGACAAATATTATTGCTGTGTTGACAAAAAGTTCGAATTCTTTATTTTTATTTTGAGTTTTAAATAATACATTGCAGCCACATTTAACTAGCTTTTTACAATGATTCTGGGTGACTTTGCAACCTCTTGTCACATGATTCTGTAGTGACGCAACCTTCCTCTCATTCTACAGCAGGGCTTTTTTTAGCAGGAACGTGGGGGGGGGGGGGGGGGTGCAGTTCTGGCATCTATAGCACTGAATGTATGTAATGGCAAGGAGTGCTGGGTTGTGCTGGAGGGTCTATTGATCTTGGTTGCTGGGGGATCTATTGTTGGCGGGGGGTATAGTGTTGCAGGTATGTCAATTGTTGCTGGGAGGGGGTCTATTGTTGCTTGCTACTGGGAAATCTATTGTTGCTGGTTGGTCTTTTGTTGCTGAGAGAGGTCTATTGTTGCTGGGGATCTATTGTTGCTGGGGGGTCTATTGTTGCTTGTTGGTCTTTTTTTGCTAGGGGAGGTCTATTGTTGCTGGGGAGTTCTATTGTTGCTGGGGGAGGTCTGTTGTTGCTGGGGGATCTATTGTTGCTGGAAGAACTATTGCTGCTGGGGGGGTCTATTGCTGTGAGATCTATTATTGCTGGCTGCAGGGGATCTATTTTATTGCTTTTTTTGTTATCATCAGCTAAAAAATTCCATACAAATTACTTAGTGTCACAAAATGGTTCTCCATTCTTTAAAAGTAGTGATACAGGACGTTGCTTGGAGTTGGGAAGGGGGTGGAACCAAAGGACGGTGCTCGGAGGTGGGGGGGGGGGGGGGAGTGCAGCACCTATAGCACTGAATGTATGTAATGGCAAGGGGTGCTGGGTTGTGCTGGAGGGTCTATTGATCTTGGTTGCTGGGGGATCTATTGTTGACGATGGGTATAACTTTTGGTGGTAGGTCAATTGTTGCTGGGAGGGAGTCTATTGTTGCTTGCTGCTGGGAAATCTATTGTTGCTGGTTGGTCTTTTGTTGCTGAGAGAGGTCTATTGTTGCTGGGGGATCTATTGTTGCTGACAGGGGTCTATTGTTGCTGGTTGGTTGGTCTTTTGTTGCTAGGGGAGGTCTATTGTTGCTGGGGGGTTCTGTTGTTGCTGGCAAAGGTCTATTGTTGCTGGCGGAGGTCTGTTGTTACTGGGGGATCTATTGTTGCTGGGGATCTATTGTTGCTGGAAGAACTATTGTTGCTGGGGGGAGGGGGGATCTATTGCTGGGAGATCTATTATTGCTGGCTGCAGGGGATCTATTTTACTGCTTTTCTTGTTATCATCAACTAACAAATTCCATACAAATTACTTAGCGTCACAAAATGGTACTCGGTTCGCCATTCTTTAAAAGGGGCGATACAGGATGGTGGGTAGGGGGTGGAACCAAGTGACCATGCTCGGAGGTGGGTAGGGGGTGGAACCAAAGGATGGTGCTTGGAGGTGGGTAGGGGGTGGAACAAAACAAAAAGTCCTGTTCTACAGTGTATATAGGTGAGGTCCCTCTAGTGCAGGGCCGGGCCAAAGGGTAGGCAGAAATAGCGGCTGTCTTGATCAATTTAAAAGAAGGAGGGTGCAAAAAAGGGCAAGTTCTGGGTGGGCAAGATCTGGGTGGGTAGGGGACGGAACCAAAGGACGGTGCTCGGAGGTAGGTAGGGGATGGAACCAAATGACGGTGCTCGGAAGTGGGTAGGGGGTGGAGCCAAAGGATGGTGCTCGGAGGTGGGTAGGGGTTGGAGCCAAAGGACGGTGCTCAGAGGTGGGTAGGGGGTGGAACCAAAGGACAGTGCTCGGAGGTGGGTAGGGGGTGGAACCAAAGGAGTTTATCATCAACTAACAAATTCCATACAAATTACTTAGCGTCCCAAAATGGTACTTGGTTCGCCAATCTTTAAAAGGGGCGATACAGGATGGTGGGTAGGGGGTGGAACCAAGTGACCGTACTCGGAGGTGGGTAGGGGGTGGAACCAAAGGACGGTGCTTGGAGGTGGGTAGGGGGTGGAACCAAAAGACAGTGCTTGGAGGTGGGTTGGGAGTGGAACCAAAGGACGGTGCTCGGAGGTGGGTAGGGGGTGAAGACAAGGGGGGACTCAGAAGTAAGGAGGGAGTACTTGCACTTATTCTCTGATAACAAAAAGTCCTGTTCTACAGTGTATATAGGTGAGGTCCCTCTAGTGCAGGGCCGGGCCAAAGGGTAGGCAGAAATGGCGGCTGTCTTGATCAATTTAAAAGAAGGTGGGTGCAAAAAAGGGCAAGTTCTGGGTGGGCAAGGTCTGGGTGGGTAGGGGATGGAACTAAAGGACGGTGCTCGGAGGTGGGTAGGGGGTGGAACCAAAGGATGGTGCTCGGAGGTGGGTAGGGGTTGGAGCCAAAGGATGGTGCTCGGAGGTGGGTAGGGGTTGGAGCCAAAGGACGGTGCTCAGAGGTGGGTAGGGGGTGGAACCAAAGGATGGTGCTCGGAAGTGGGTAGGGGTTGGAACCAAAGGACGGTGCTCGGAGGTGAGAAGCAGTTGGAACCAAAGGACGTGCTCGGAGGTGGGTAGGGGGTGGAACCAAAGGATGGTGCTCGGAGGTGGGTAGGGGGTGGAACCAAAGGACGATGCTCGGAGGTGGGAAGGGGGTGGAACCAAATGACGGTGCTCGGAGGTGGGTAGGGGGTGGAACCAAAGGATGGTGCTTGGAGGTGGGTAGGGGATGGAACCAAAGGACGGTGCTTGGAGGTGGGTAGGGGGTGGAACCAAAGGACAGTGCTTGGAGGTGGGTAGGGGGTGGAACCAAAGGACGGTGCTCGGAGGTGGGTAGGGGGTGAAACCAAAGGACGGTCCTCGGAGGTGGGTAGGAGGTGGAACCAAAGGACGGTGCTCGGAGGTGGGTAGGGGGTGGAACCAAAGGACAGTGCTTGGAGGTGGGTAGGGGGTGGAACCAAAGGATGGTGCTCGGAGGTGGGTAGGGGGAGAAGACAAGGGGTGACTCAGAAGGAAGGAGGGAGTACTTGCACCTGTTCTCTGATAAAAAAAAGGTCCTGTTCTACAATGTATATAGGTGAGGTCCCTTTAGTGCAGGGCCGGGCCGAAGGGTAGGCAGAAATGTCGGCTGTCTTGATCAATTTAAAAGAAGGAAAGTACAAAAAAAAGGGCAAGATCTGCAAACTATACTCCTGAGTTCACAGCTCATGGGGAAAGGGGGGATCGGTTGGGTTTTCGCTTTTTGAACATTGTCCCAGCACTACCGGCTTCATTTAGATGTGTGGTTGTTGCGTGGCAAAAATGCGCAGTTGAGCTGTGTTCTTGCTGTCCCCCAAATGCCCCCCCACCCCACCTCACCCCACCCCCAGCCACAATAGGCAGCACATGGGAGTGTTTACATGCCATGGTCATGATGTTTTGCTTCACATCTGCAGCAAAATCTTCCCGACATGTAGCAATTGCTGGGTGGCAAGCCTGCTGAACGCGACACATTTAGGTGAACGGGAAAGCGCTGCAATGCACGCGGTTGAAGTGCATTTGTCTGCAAAAATGGGGTTAAAACAGGCAGTGAGGTGGTGTCCCATTGCCTGTCAATTTCCTCCTAAAGCGTGATCTGAATGTGGATCGGGCTTCAGAGGAAAGGTAGATTTAGATTAGAAATGAACCCTTGGAGCTGTTTTTCATAGGCCCGAAATGCAAGATGCTTAAAAGACAAGGATATGAGAAGCTATAGGACCCATTTACAGTTAAGCCTTCTGCTGCAGGGCCTTAATGCACACTCGTTAATCTGCTTTGCTTTAAGGAAGCCTTTTCCACAATCTATGAACATACATGACCCTTTTTAAAAAATGGAGCACACCGCAACGCATGTTATATATTTGGTGGTGTTCTGCGATGCAATGGGCTCTACCATGTAGTATTCCATAACGCACATAGAGCGGCAGAGCTGCCATACATTGTGCTCCCTTGCCACAATGCCGGAATGGGCATGGGCCATCAGAGATTTGCACTTTCTCAAAAGTCAGTTAGATGTGTTGCCTTTACTGAAGATAGTTCAGGTTTCAAACAGAGCAGTCGACAGCCTCCCTATTCTGTGTTCAAAATCCTATTTGGCAGGTGTGGAAGCAGGGCTGCTGTTAGAAATCACAGGGCCCCATACAGCCTACCTGACAGCCCCCCACCCCGACTGAAAGTGACTGGGGACATAGATTTATCACTCCTTTTCTCTGCAACCTCCGCTGCACAGATGAATGAATAAGAGGCACACTGAGGCTTCCTGCTCATTCACAAATTTAGGCATAGTAAATACAGTTTACTATGCTTCAGTGATGAATGGACACAGGAGTGATTGGTACTGATCGCTCACTGTGTTCATTCAGGAAAGGAAGGGGCCAGCAAATGACATATTTCCTGCCCCCCCCCCCCCCCCCCCGCTCTCCATCCTGAAACATGCCCCCTGTGTGCCTGCAGCAGCTTCCGGCGGGAGAGGAGAGGAGGGAAGCCGGCTGTACACAGGGGGGCCCGAACACCAGATGGAAGGGACGATTGTGCTACAACCAATCCCCCTGCAGTGCAGCCAGAGGGAGAAAGAGGCGGAGAAGCTAGCCATGCTGCAGGGAGAGGCAGAGGAGGATTGGTGTCTGCAATACGACAGTACAGCCAGCCTCTTGCTCGGCAGGTGCCCGGGCCCCCAATTTGAACTGATGGGGCCCAGGTCCAGTACAGGAGGGCTGGCTGTACTGCCTCATCAGTGGCCCTGTGTGGGAGTGCCCCTCTCTGCCAATAGAGGGCGCTGTGGAAGTGAAGGCTCGGTCTGTATTGAGCTGATTGCCATCTAACATCACCCTCTTGTGGCAGCCAGAAGCAGTGTCTGCAGCAGCTCCCCAAGCTGTAAGCACAGTGCCAGGGGGTAGCAGGCCACACTGCTCCAAGTTCTCTTCATTAAAGGTAACCCATAATGCTGACTTTTATTTAGAGCCTGCCAAGGTGGGTGTCAGTGGCGGTGCGTCCATTAGGGGTGCCCGGGCGCCGCCCCCTCTATGTAGAATGGATAGATTCATGCATACCATGAATCTATCCATGGCAGCTGTAGCCACCCCCTATTCAGGTGTGCAGCCCCTTTTCAGATGCCGGGCGCCTGATTTACAGCGGTGGGGGTGTTTTTTGAAGCACCTGATTAGAGCCATAGGCTCTAATAGGCTTCAAAAAAGGGTTTTTTAGGCTTTTCTAACACTGAACCACCTCTCCGCGAATCAGCTAGTGCTGGTCTGATACCTGTCACCTGATTGGCTGAAGGCACAGACGCTCCGATTGGACGCTGAGCAGGAAGGAAGAAGAGACAAATGGAGGACACAGGAGCCGCCGCCTGACCTGCTGCTCACCCCACCAAGATGGGGCAAGTGCCGGTCAGTCAGTGAGCGGGTGGGGGTCACAGTGGCTGCATTTGACGGGCACAGTGCCTTGATGGATTGATGGGGCACAGTTGCAGCAATTAATGGGGCACAAGTGGCTGCATTTGATGAGCACAAGTGGCAGCATTTAATGGGGCACAAGTGACTGCATATGATGGGCACAGTGACGGCATACACTGGGCACAAGTGGCTGCATTTGATGGGTACAGTGGCTGCATTTGTTGGGCACAAGTGGCTGCATTTGATGGGCACAGTGGCAGCTTTTGCTGGGCACAGTGGCTGCATTTGATGGGCACAGTGGCTGCATTTGACGGACACAGTGGCTGCATTTGACGGGCACAGTGGCTGCAACTGATGGGCACAGTGGCTGCATTAGATGGGTTTTTTCAGTATTTTTCAGAATTGTTTAGTTTGTTTGCGCCTCCCAAAAATTATGAGCACCAGCCACCACTGGTGGGTGTGGATACTTGATCTGCACATTCAGCATTGTGGTGCCATCAGCTGCTTATATGGTGTGGCGGGGAATATGTGGATCACAGAACTTGCTAAACTGATTGGCAATTAGAGTGGCAGGTAGTACAGACCCACATGTGTGTATCGCAAGTCCCATCAACCATGGCAACAGTACTGTGCATGACGTAGATCAGTGGTTCTCAACCTCAGTCCTCAAGTACCCCCAACAGGCCATGTTTGCAGGTTTTCCTTCATCTTGCACAGGTGCTTTAAATCAGAGTCGATGACTTGGTATTTTGGACAGCTAATTTATCTAAGAGAAATTCCCAAAACATGGCCTGTTGGGGGTACTTGAGGTTGGGAATCACTGATGATGACAACCCAGAATTCCAATCTCCCAACTCATTGTGATTGTCTCATTGCTTCTTCACAGGTGCCTGCACAGAGCTGGAGGTTTAATTACAGACATCCCCAGCAACAGGAGTTCCCTCTTTGGAGCGATCCATTCACTCTTGCAAGCACCAGTGGATTTCCTGCAGCAGCTTTCTGACGCCTCTAAGACCGTGACCATGTGAGTATAGGAAACCAATCAGCAGTCAGTGTCAGTGGGGTTACTGGCTAAGCACAGACCAATATCTGTGGGACATAAGCAGGTAAGAATCATTTATAAAGTTAAAAGCCATGTACATAACATGCCCTAAGCGCATGGCTTTTGCATCACCACACTACACTTCCATTTAAAAGCAAAAATCCAACTTCAGGAGGGAGATTTCCCCTTATTTCCTGTGTGGTCACTGAGACAGGAAGTGAATCAAAATCTCTCTAATAAGGGCAAAGGCCATAATAAAACTTTTTTTTCTATTTTTTTTTTTTAATCAAAGTAGAGGGAGGAAAGAAAACCTTTGCTGGATTTTATTGGTGTCTGTTGGGAAATCCTTACTTCCTGTGCGGTCGCCAGAACAGGAAACGATGTGAAATTTTCCCAACAGGGGCACAAAGGGCAGCAAAAACCTGACAAAAAAACAAACAAAAACATTTTGGGTAGAGTTGAGCTTTAACACTGTTGATAGGATCCCGTTTTAAAAACACGAAGCCTTGCCCAGGCGCCAAGTTACACAATCGCTTTGCCATTACAGGTGGCAGCGATTAGGAGAGCTGTCTCCTGATTGGCTGCAGTTCCAGAGGGGAGGCCAGGAACTGGATTCCTGGAGAACTTCGAGGAGGTGGGTTTTATACCTGGTCTTAGTGTAATTATAAAGGAAGTTCATTTATTCTCTTTGTTAATAGATGTGATGATTAGTTATGTACATTACTGCTTGTAGCGTCTGTTATTCATCAATCAACCAGCAGAGGGCGCCATATATACATTATAACCATAATATTAGATAGAAGAGTAAGAAACAATGTAACTTGGAAGACTGAATTCCATTGGCTGGCAGCCTCACTTATATACTAAGGAGGGATGAGCGAGAGTTTGTATTTCTCTCATATTTTGTCTAAATTGTGAGTTTTACTTATTTAGTAAAATTTTTAAAAAATATATATATTTTTGTGTGTGTTTTTTTTTTTTTCAGGATTTTAAATGACCCCTGAGTGTTACAATGCGCCCCTCATCTACCCTGGTCTTGTTTTTGTGCGCCTCCTTAGCTTCTTTATTGAGCACAGCAAGAATTAAAAAAAAAAAAAAAACTATAAAATAAATAGATAAAAAAAGTGAAAACAAAAACCAGTCACACACACTAATAGCATAAATCAAACACGCTTAACACAACCTTCTCAAAACGGACAAAAAAACAATGTAAAAAATAAATTAACCACTTGCCCTCTGGAAGATTTACCCCCCCCCCCTTCACGCCCAGGCCATTTTTTTTAAATGATACGGCACTGCGTTACTAACAATTGCGCAGTCGTGCGACACTGTTCCCAAATAAAATATTTATCACCCCCCCCCCCATAAATAGAGCTTTTTTTGATGGTATTTGATCACCTCTGCAGTTTTTATTTTTTGCGCTAATAACAAAAAAGTCTGACAATTTAAAAAAAATAAAAATCTGAGTCCTCAGCCCCCCCTCCTTCACATCAGAGTCCTCAGCCCCCCCTCCTTCACATCAGAGTCCTCAGCCCCCCCCCCCTTCACATCAGAGTCCTCAGCCCCCCCCCTCCTTCACATCAGAGTCCTCAGCCCCCCCCCCTCCTTCACATCAGAGTCCACAGCCCCCCCCTCCTTCACATCAGAGTCCACAGCCCCCCCCTCCTTCACATCAGAGTCCTCAGCCCCCCCTCCTTCACATCAGAGTCCTCAGCCCCCCTTCCTTCACATCAGAGTCCTCAGCCCCCCCTCCTTCACATCAGAGTCCTCAGCCCCCCCCTCCTTCACGTCAGAGTCCTCAGCCCCCCCCTCCTTCACGTCAGAGTCTTCAGCCCCCCCCTCCTTCACGTCAGAGTCTTCAGCCCCCCCCTCCTTCACGTCAGAGTCCTCAGCCCCCCCTCCTTTACGTCAGAGTCCTCAGCCCCCCCTCCTTTACGTCAGAGTCCTCAGCCCCCCCTCCTTTACGTCAGAGTCCTCAGCCCCCCCTCCTTCACGTCAGAGTCCTCAGCCCCCCTTCCTTCACGTCAGAGTCCTGAGCCCTCCCCTTCCTTCACGTCAGAGTCCTGAGCCCTCCCCTTCCTTCACGTCAGAGTCCTGAGCCCTCCCCTTCCTTCACGTCAGAGTCCTGAGCCCTCCCCTTCCTTCACGTCAGAGTCCTGAGCCCTCCCCTTCCTTCACGTCAGAGTCCTGAGCCCTCCCCTTCCTTCACGTCAGAGTCCTGAGCCCTCCCCTTCCTTCACGTCAGAGTCCTGAGCCCTCCCCTTCCTTCACGTCAGAGTCCTGAGCCCTCCCCTTCCTTCACGTCAGAGTCCTCAGCCCTCCCCTTCCTTCACGTCAGAGTCCTCAGCCCCCCCTTAACATCAAAGTCCTCTGCCCCCCCTCCTCCACATAAGAGTCCTGAGCCCTCCCCTTCCTTCACATAAGAGTCCTGAGCCCTCCCCTTCCTTCACATAAGAGTCCTGAGCCCTCCCCTTCCTTCACATCAGAGTCCTGAGCCCTCCCCTTCCTTCACATCAGAGTCCTGAGCCCTCCCCTTCCTTCACATCAGAGTCCTGAGCCCTCCCCTTCCTTCACATCAGAGTCCTGAGCCCTCCCCTTCCTTCACATCAGAGTCCTCAGCCCCCCCTTAACATCAAAGTCCTCTGCCCCCCCTCTTTCACATCAGAGTCCTGAGCCCCCCCCTCCTTTACATAAGAGTCCTGAGCCCCCCCCTCCTTTACATAAGAGTCCTGAGCCCCCCCTCCTTTACATAAGAGTCCTGAGCCCCCCCTCCTTTACATAAGAGTCCTGAGCCCCCTCCTCTTTACATCAGAGTCCTCAGCCCCCCCCCCTTCTTCACATCAGAGTCCTCGGCACCTTCCAATCTTCAGCACAGCATGGCAGTGGGGGGGGGGAGGGTGTATAATGTGTACACAGAGAGGGTCTTCTTCCCCCTCCTATATGTGGAGTACAGCACCCCCCCGGATCATCGCCATGCTCTTCCCCAGTGCTGGTGACTAGGCCGCCTGCACCATGGGAATGTACAACGCTGTGCAAAAATGCGGGGCGCAGTGCGGCACCCTTGACCAGCCCAGACAGCACCCTGGCTACTTCATAGTGAGTGACACAGGACAGCTGAACGCCAAAATCAGGCTTGCAGAGGGAGTGTCTGCTCTGTAAGGGAATGGCCGGGTGATAGCTTTGGGTCAGAATATGAGGGATGTTGTCCTGTGTTGGGGGTGGGGTGTCGGTTGTGGTCGGGGTGGGGTGTCGGTTGTGTTGGGGGTGGGGTGTCGGTTGTGGTGGGGTGTCGGTTGTGGTGGTAGTGGGGTGTCGGTGGGGGTGGGGTGTCGGTCGTGTTGGGGGTAGGGTGTCGGTTGTGTTGGGGGTGGGGTGTCGGTGGTGTTGGGGGTGGGGTGTCGGTGGTGTTGGGGGTGGTGTTGGGGTGTTGGTGGTGTTGGGGGTGGGGTTGGGGTGTTGGTGGTGTTGGGGGTGGGGTGTCAGTGGTGTTGGGGTGTCGGTTGTGTTGGGGTCGGGGTGGGGGTGGGATGTCGGTGGTGTTGGTGGGGTGTCGGTGGTGTTGGGGTGTCGGTGGTGTTGGGGGTGGGGTGGGGTCGGGGGTGTTGGCGGTGTTGGGGTCAGGGTGTCAGTGGTGTTGGGGTCAGGGTGTCGGTGGGGGTGGGATGTCGGTTGTGTTGGGGTCGGGGTGGGGGTGGGATGTCGGTGGTGTTGGGGGTGGGGTCGGGGTGTCGGTGGTGTTGGGGTGTCGGTGGTGTTGGGGGTGGGATGTCGTGGTGTTGGGGGTGGGGTCGGGGGTGTTGGTGGTGTTGGGGTCGGGGTGTCAGTGGTGTTGGGGTCGGGGTGTCGGTGGGGGTGGGGTGTCGGTGTTGGGGTGTCGGTGGTGTTGGGGGTGGGGTGTCGTGGGGTGGGGTCGGGGTGTTGGTGGTGTTGGGGTCGGTGGGGTGTCGGTGGTGTTGGGGGTGGGGTTGGGGTGTCGGTGGTGTCGGTGGGGGTGGGGTGTCGGTGGTGTTGGGGGTGTCGGTGGTGGTGGGGGTAGGGTGTTGGGGGTTTAGTGGGGGTGGGGTCGGGGTGTTGGAGGGGGTGGGGTGGGGGTGGGGTGTCAGTGGTGTTGGGGGTGGGGTGTCGGTAGTGGTGGGGGTTGGGTGTCGGTGGTGTTGGGGGTGGGGTTGGGGTGTCGGTGGTGTCGGTGGGGGTGGGGTGTCGGTGGTGTTGGGGGTGTCGGTGGTGGTGGGGGTAGGGTGTTGGGGGTTTAGTGTTGGTGGTGTTAGGGGTGGGGTCGGGGTGTCAGAGGGGGTGGGGTGTCGGTGGGGGTGGGGTGTCAGTGGTGTTGGGGGTGGGGTGTCGGTGGTGGTGGGGGTTGGGTGTCGGTGGTGTTGGGGGTGGGGTTGGGGTGTCGGTGGTGTCGGTGGGGGTGGGGTGTCGGTGGTGTTGGGGGTGTCGGTGGTGGTGGGGGTAGGGTGTTGGGGGTTTAGTGTTGGTGGTGTTAGGGGTGGGGTCGGGGTGTCAGAGGGGGTGGGGTGTCGGTGGGGGTGGGGTGTCAGTGGTGTTGGGGGTGGGGTGTCGGTGGTGGTGGGGGTTGGGTGTCGGTGGTGTTGGGGGTGGGGTTGGGGTGTCGGTGGTGTCGGTGGGGGTGGGGTGTCGGTGGTGTTGGGGGTGTCGGTGGTGGTGGGGGTAGGGTGTTGGGGGTTTAGTGTTGGTGGTGTTAGGGGTGGGGTCGGGGTGTCGGAGGGGATGGGGTGTCGGTGGTGTCGGTGGGGGTGGAGTGTCAGTGGTGTTGGGGGTGGGGTGTCAGTGGTGGTGGGGGTTGGGTGTCGGTGGTGTTGGGGGTGGGGTGTCGGTGGTGGTGGGGGTAGGGTGTTGGGGGTTGGGTGTTGGTGGTGTTGGGGGTGGGGTCGGGGTGTCGGTGGGGGTGGGGTGTTGGCGGTGTTGGGGTCAGGGTGTCAGTGGTGTTGGGGTCAGGGTGTCGGTGGGGGTGGGATGTCGGTTGTGTTGGGGTCGGGGTGGGGGTGGGATGTCGGTGGTGTTGGGGGTGGGGTCGGGGTGTCGGTGGTGTTGGGGTGTCGGTGGTGTTGGGGGTGGGATGTCGTGGTGTTGGGGGTGGGGTCGGGGGTGTTGGTGGTGTTGGGGTCGGGGTGTCAGTGGTGTTGGGGTCGGGGTGTCGGTGGGGTGTCGGTGTTGGGGTGTCGGTGGTGTTGGGGGTGGGGTGTCGTGGGGTGGGGTCGGGGTGTTGGTGGTGTTGGGGTCGGTGGGGTGTCAGTGGTGTTGGGGGTGGGGTTGGGGTGTCGGTGGTGTCGGTGGGGGTGGGGTGTCGGTGGTGGTGGGGGTAGGGTGTTGGGGGTTTAGTGTTGGTGGTGTTAGGGGTGGGGTCGGGGTGTCGGAGGGGGTGGGGTGTCGGTGGGGGTGGGGTGTCAGTGGTGTTGGGGGTGGGGTGTCGGTGGTGGTGGGGGTTGGGTGTCGGTGGTGTTGGGGGTGGGGTTGGGGTGTCGGTGGTGTCGGTGGGGGTGGGGTGTCGGTGGTGTTGGGGGTGTCGGTGGTGGTGGGGGTAGGGTGTTGGGGGTTTAGTGTTGGTGGTGTTAGGGGTGGGGTCGGGGTGTCGGAGGGGGTGGGGTGTCGGTGGGGGTGGGGTGTCAGTGGTGGTGGGGGTTGGGTGTCGGTGGTGTTGGGGTTGGGGTGTCGGTGGTGTCGGTGGGGGTGGGGTGTCGGTGGTGTTGGGGGTGTCGGTGGTGGTGGGGGTAGGGTGTTGGGGGTTTAGTGTTGGTGGTGTTAGGGGTGGGGTCGGGGTGTCGGAGGGGATGGGGTGTCGGTGGTGTCGGTGGGGGTGGAGTGTCAGTGGTGTTGGGGGTGGGGTGTCGGTGGTGGTGGGGGTGGGGTGTCGGTGGTGGTGGGGGTTGGGTGTCGGTGGTGTTGGGGGTGGGGTGTCGGTGGTGGTGGGGGTTGGGTGTCGGTGGTGTTGGGGGTGGGGTGTCGGTGGTGGTGGGGGTTGGGTGTCGGTGGTGGTGGGGGTTGGGTGTCGGTGGTGTTGGGGGTGGGGTCGGGGTGTCGGTGGGGGTGGGGTGTCGGTGGTGTTGGGGGTGGGGTGTCGGTGGGGGTAGGGTGTTGGGGGTCGGGGTGTCGGTGGTGTTGGGGATGGGGTCGGGGTGTCGGTGGGGTTGGGGTGTCGGTGGTGTCGATGGGGGTGGGGTGTCGGTGGTGGTGGGGGTAGGGTGTTGGGGGTTGGGTGTCGGTGGGGGTGGGGTGTCGGTGGTGTTGGGGGTGGGGTGTCGGTGGTGGTGGTTGAGGTGTCGGTGGGGGTGGGGTGTCGGTGGTTTTTGGGGGTGGGGTCGGGGTGTCGGTGGGGGTGAGGTGTCGGTGTCGGGTAGGTAGACTGGTTTTGCTCTTTATATTCTCGTTGCTCTGCAGATCTCCTTCCTTTGTACAATCTGACATCAAAGCTTCTCTCCCCTCGGTACCCGGGGATAATGGAGCCGCAGCCTCCATCTCCATGGCAACCCCGGCTGGGTGATGGATAAAGATGGTGACACGCTTTTCTCCCCCGCTGGCTGGTGTGAAGACACTCCGACACGTGACCAATCCGCACACGCTACAAACACGCCGGGGCTTGTCGCATTATGGCGTGGGGGGGAGGGGGGGCCTATACACCGGATGAAGAGGACCGGGTCATACACGATTCCTGATTGGCTCACATACAGAATACATTCATTTCATCTATAGAAGGGACATCAGATCACCGTTCATTAACAACGATGTCACGTCACCGTGTACCGAAAATCATTTGTGCAATCAGATTGTATGGTCACCTTTATCGGTGAGGGAAATTGGACAATCAGATTGTATAGTGTATGGTCACCTCTGTACAATCCTCTTCACATATAAAGGTGACCATACACTATACAATCTGATTGTACAACCTCCTTCACATATAATCAAGTCGCAGCCCATGTTTTCCAATGGAAGCCGTTCAAATCGCAGCGACTTTAAAAACGTCCCTGCTCTACTTTGATGTGACTTTCATGTGAGTTGAGTGCCCAGAGACCACAATGTACATTTTTTAAAAGTTGCATGAAAGTCGAAACTTAATGTTGTCAAAAGTGACAGTTATCCAACAGTCGAAAGCCAAAGTCGCACCCAATCCGAAGTCGCCATGTGAGGTCAGGAGGCAAAACGCACAATTTTAGAGTCGCACGCGCCTGAACCTGCGGTCTGAAGGAGGTCTGCGCAGTCACACATCTTTACTTACACAAGGATAAGGCCCCCTTCACATTAGCGCGTCTCCAAAGTCGCACGATTTACAGTGCGACTTTTCGATGTGTGACTTTGATCGGACTTTACATTCTCTGTGCCAAAGTCGCATCAAAAATCGCACCTTTTCAAAATCACTGACACTTTAAGTTGCACCAATTTTTTATTTTTTTTTAAACAGGTGCCACTGAAAAGAATGGGCTGTGAGCCGCACAAGTGTGACCCGGGGCCTCGGGCTCTCTATTTTCAGCTGTGTGGCTTTAATTCTCGAATCGCATTGGACTCAACTGAAAATAACTGTCATTTTTTAGACTAAATCGTGCTAACTTTGTGAATTGAGTATTGAAGAAAACCTGCAAACATGGCAGCCTGGAAACCAGCGTTTGCTGACTGGCTGATTTCACACAGCTAACACACCGGGATAAGGACACTACTTTACAAAAAGTGACAGTTATTTTCAGCCTAATCCAACGAGATTTGAGAATTGCAGTCACATGGCGTGTCCTTGTGTTTTAGGAAAAAAGTGACTGTTAGGCTGCATTCACACCTGAGCGTTTTAAGCTCATAAAACGCCCCCCCCCCCCAAAAAAAACGCCTGAAAAACGTCCAACAAGCCAAATCCCATTCATTTCAATGGCACTTGTTCACATCTGAGCGTTTTTGTCACCTGAAGCAAAACGCCTGAAAAAAAATGCCCTGAGCTCAAAAAAGAACATGAGCTTCTTTGGGGCAGATTACAGGCGTTTTTTTTTTCCTGCTTTTTACATTGGTGACCTGTACAAAATCGCAGAAAAAATCGCAGCAAGATTGCGGTAAAAACGTGCGACTTTGAGACGCTCAGGTGTGAATGCAGCCTTTTTTTCAGAATTACAATTTTTTTAAAAAATGACAGTTATTTTCAGCCCAGTCCCATGAGATTTGAGCATATCCTTGTGGTAAATCTTTGTGAATTAAGCCTCAAAGGCTCCATTCACAAGTCGAAAGCACCAGAATAAAAATACTTTTTTTATTTGTTTTTTTTTTTTTTTTTTAAAGTGACTGTTATTTTCAATCTAGGTCAATGACATTTGAGAATGACAATCACATGGCTAAATTAGAGAACATATTCTTGTGCTTATAGCTTTGTGAATTAAGCCCCAGAGGCTCTATTCACAAGACAAAAACACAGAAAGAAAGAAAGAAAGAAAGAAAGAAAGAAAGAAAGAAAGAAAGAAAGAAAGAAAGAAAGAAAACTGTTATTTTCAGCCTAGTCCAATGAGAGTTGAGAATTACAATCACATGGCTAAATTAGAGAGCATATCCTTGTGTTAAATCTTCATGAATGAATCCCCAAAGGCTCCATTCACAAAGCTCAACACCAGCATAAGTTTACATATATATTTTTTTAAGTGACTGTTATTTTCAGTCTGGGTCAATGAGATTTGAGAATTGCAATCACATGGCTAAACTAGAAATCGTATTCTTGCGTCAAAGCTCTGTGAATAAAGCCTCAAAGGCTCCATTCACATAGCTAAACACCAGCATAAAGATATTTAAAAAGTGACTTATATTCAGCCTAATCCAATGAGATTTGAGAATTGCAGTCACATGACCAAATTAGAGAGCATATTCTTGTATTAGAGCTTTGTGAATTAAGCCTCAAAGGCTCCAGTCACATGGCTAAACACCAGCATAAGTATACTTTTTTTTTTTTTGTGTGAATCGGGCCTCAAATGCGCCATTCACAAGTCGAAAACGCCAGAGTAAAGATACTTTTTTTTATTTGTTTTTTTTAAGTGACTGTTATTTTTTAGTCTAGGTCAATGAGATTTGAGAATGACAATCACATGGTTAAATTAGAGAACATATTCTTGTGTTTATAGCTTTGTGAATTAAGCCCTAGAGGCTCTATTCACAAGACAAAAACACCAGAACGAGGAATCCATTTTATTTTTATTTTTTTAAAGAAAAGTCACTGTTATTTTCAGCCTAGTCCAATGAGATTTGAGAATTACAATCACATGGCTAAATTAGAGAGCATATCCTTGTGTTAAATCTTCATGAATTAAGCCTCAAAGGCTCTATTCACATGGCTAAACACCAGCATAAGGGTCCATTTTTTTTTTTTTAAAGTGACTGTTATTTTCAGTCTAGGTTCATAAGATTTGAGAATTGCAATCACATGGCTAAATTACGGAACATGTTCTTGTGTTAAAGCTTTGTGAATTAAGCCCCAAAGGCTCCATTCAGATAGCTAAACATCAGCAAAAGGATACGTATATAGAAAAAAATAAGTGGCTGTTATTTCCAGTCTAGTCCAATGAGCTTTGAGAATTGCAATCACATAGTTAAATTCGAGAACATATTCCTGTGTTAAAGCTTTGTAAATGAAGCCTCAAAGGCTCCATTCACAATGCTCAAAACCAGCAAAAAGGATCCTTATCTAGGAAAAAAAAAGTGACTGTTATTTTCAGCCTAGTCCAATGAGATTACAATCACATGGCTAAACTAGAGCGCATATCCTTGTATTAAAGCTTTGTGAATTAAGCTTCAAAGGCTCCATTTTAAACAGCTAAACACCAGCATAAGGATACATATTTTTTTTTAAAAGTGACTGTTTTTTTTCAGCCTAGGCCAATGAGATTTGAGAATTACAGTCACATGGCTAAATCAGAGAGCGTATCCTTGTGTTAAAGCTTTGTGAATGAAGCCTCCGAGGCTCCATTCATAAGGCTCAACACCAGCAAAAGGATACTTTATAGAGAAAAAAATAAGTGACTGTTATTTTCAGCCTAGTCCAATGAGATTTAAGAATTACAATCACATGGCTAAACTAGAGCGCATATCCTTGTATTAAAGCTGTGTGAATTAAGCTTCAATGGCTCAATTTAAACAGCTAAACACCAGCATAAGGATACATATTTTTTTTTAAAAAGTAACTGTTATTTCCAGCCTAGTCCAATGAGATTTGAGAATTGCAATCACATGGCTAAATTCAAAATCATATCCTTGTATTAGAGCTTTGTGAATTAAGCTTCAAAGGTTCCATTCACAAGGCTAAAACGCCAGCATAAATATACTTTATTTTTATTTTTTTAATGACTGTTATTTTCAGCCTAGTCCAATGAGATTTGGGGATGACGGTCACATGGCCGAAAATACAAATACTTATCGCTGTGTAAATCTTAGCTTTGTATCTGTTAAAAGTTTTTTCTTTAGCCCTGACTGCATGCTTGTACCAGGCCAGTGACTCAGAAAGTACTGAAGCCAGGGACAGCCAGGCCCCTGGTATTTTCAGATATGGGTCAGCAGTGTAAACCTCCATATCTCCAATAGGAAGTCTAGTGGAAGGAACCACCCCCACTGTCCACTATAAACAGATGAGGTAGGTAGTTATCCAATGCTAAAAACTTATTTATTTATTTTTTCTTTTTAAAGGCGAGCAAGCAAAGGTGCAGCGCCAGCGATGGCCAGCTGAGGGCGCCAGCCGCCCCAGGGAGCAGATTTGCATGTCCAATGCGGGGATTGAGCTGAGACAGCATCCTCCAAATGAGGAGCACCTCTGAAGCTGTAAGGTCAGTCCTATTAATGGATTAACATGAAAGCAATCACAGACTGTTAACCCTTCTGCTGCGACGGGGGCTTTCTGCGCACAGCTGTCGTGGAAGGGGGGATTATGCTCCTTGCACCGGGCTGCAGCCTCTTACAAGGGGCTTATGGGTTGACTTCAGTCCCCCCCCCCCCCCCATATTTTCAGCAAACGCTCTGCTGCAAGCCAGAATGGGGCGAATACGTCCTGAATCTGTTCACTTGCTTTAAATGACGCAGAATAGATTCTAGTATCTGCTTGATTAAATTCATGCTGATGTTGCTGAGTAATAAGCAGTGGAAAATCCACTGGTTTGGGCACTGTTACGCTCACATCATCCTCATCCAGATATAATAGGAGCTTTCTTGTTGTAATAGAAAAGTGTTCTTTCTGTAACCCTTGGAGGGGGCTTATTATAACCTGGAGGCATCAACCATGGCTTGGAGGGGGCTTATTATAACCTGGAGGCATCAACCATGGCTTGGAGGGGGCTTATTATAACAAGGGGGCATCAACCATGGCTTGGAGGGGGCTTATTATAACCTGGAAGTATCAACCATGGCTTGGAGGGGGCTTATTATAACCAGGAGGCATCAACCATGGCTTGGAGGGGGCTTATTATAACCTGGAGGCATCAACCATGGCTTGGAGGGGGCTTATTATAACCAGGGGGCATCAACTATGGCTTGGAGGGGGCTTATTATAACCTGGAGGCATCAACCATGGCTTGGAGGGGGCTTATTATAACCTGGAGGCATCAACCATGGCTTGGAGAGGGCTTATTATAACCAGGGGGGATCAACCATGGCTTGGAGGGGGGCTTATTATAACCTGGAGGCATCAACCATGGCTTGGAGGGGGGCTTATTATAACCTGGAGGCATCAACCATGGCTTGGAGGGGGCTTATTATAACCTGGAGGTATCAACCATGGCTTTGAGTGGGCTTATTATAACCTGGAGGTACCAACCATGGCTTGGAGGGGGCTTATTATAACCTGGAGGCATCAACCATGGCTTGGAGGGGGCTTATTATAACCTGGGAATATCAACCATGGCTTGGAGGGGGCTTATTATAACAAGGGGGCATCAACCATGGCTTGGAGGGGGCTTATTATAACCTGGGGGCATCAACCATGGCTTGGAGGGGGCTTATTATAACCTGGAGGCATCAGCCATGGCTTGTAGGGGGCTTGTTATAACCTGGAGGCATCAGCCATGGCTTGGAGGGGGCTTATTATAACCCCCGTGACCTTAACCAGACCGTGACGATTCCGTTACTGGTTGGTGGACTTATTTTTGTTTGGGAGTTCTTTTTACCGGGGTCAGGTTTCCTTTAAACATGCAACACAAAGGCAGCCATTGCTTAAAGTGGCAGCTTTACTTTATGAGAGGGGCTTAACCAGGCGGAGCTTACCTGCCCTCATAGGGATTCCTATATAAAGTTTGCCCTGCTGAGTTAACATAGTGCAGACCGGCCCCGCCCCCTTGGTCTCTGGTTATTGGGCGCTCTAGCAGTGTCTCAGTATAACAGCCAGGCATTCTCAGCAGTGGCTTTAGTGTCTGGCTCCGCCTGGGCAGTACAGAGGCGGGGTTTATTCCATACTGCTCCCTACAGGCAAGGACTGTTATTGAAAAGTTCTTAAGGATGGGAGCCTGGTTATCCAAAACCTCATTTTTCATTTTATGGGTGGAGTCTGCTGAGTCCTGAAACCTCAGATAGCCATTAATACCCCTCGCCTGGCTCCGGATCATGGGGCGACTTCTGATTGGTTGATTCAGCCGCGAGCAAATATCTTAGGGCTGAGGTGTGATCGTGATCAAATGCCTAACACACAGGCGACCGAAAAATAATGGCGTCTTATGAATGCATTTCACGCCAGCGTGGTGCGTCGTGTTTGCCCAGCGCTGAAAAAAAGTACGGCGTGCACTACTTTTTTGTCAGCGCTGTGCAAATGCTCCCAAACACGCAGAAACCCAACGCACTGCAAAATCAAGGCGCAAAAAAGGATAATGTGTTACAAAGAAATGCAACGCGCCGACGCAACGCGCATGCGCGTTGTGGTGTGAATGCTCCCTTAATGATTGCAAGCAACTGTAAAAGGACCTCTCAGGAATTCCAGGAGTAGGACTCCGCTTCCACCGCCATCCATGGGTGAGGGTGGCTCACTCCCCCTGCTGCATCGCATATATGTGGCAGTACAGAGGCGGGGTTTATACTATGCTGCCCCTATAGGGGTCTCTGTATTATGCTGGGAGCGCACACAGTGGCGCGCACATAGCACCGGACAGCTCCCGGGCACACAGTGACAGCGGCTCTGGATCATAAGCTACAACCTGGCAGCACTATCTACAACCTGGCACCACAATCTCTTGTAACAAGGCATCATTCTCTAGCAGTCTCTTGTACCATTGCAGGAGCCTCTTGTGACTTTACTTTTTTGCCATACAAATAGCTCATGGAAGTTCATCTTCTGCTCATGTTTACTGACTTTATAACATGGCGGTATTCTTTCAGTCTCTTGTAACATTGCAGAAGTCGGTTGTAATATGGTGGTAGTCTCTTGTACCATTGCAGTGATGTCTAGCAGTCTCTTGTAACTTTCAAGAAATCAGTTGTAATATAGCAGCAGCTTCTAGCAGTTTCTTTTAATAATGAAGAAGTCTGTTGTGATATGGTAGACTTCTCAGGATTTCTTTCTACCTCACTGCAGACTTCTCAGGGTAGTCTTATAACATTACAGCAATTTCTAGCAGTCTCTTGTAACATTGCAGACGTTTGTTGTAATATGGCAGCAGTCTCTAGCACTCTTTAACATAGGCAGTGCTTTCTTGCAGAAATATGTTGTAATATGGTAAAAGTCTCTAGAAATCTTGTGACATTACATCGATTTCTAGCAGTCTCTTGTAACATTGCAGAGGCCTGTTGTAATATGGTGACAGCCTCTAGCTGTCTGTTGTAATATGGTGGCAGTCTCTAGCAGTCTCTTGTAACATTGCAGAGGCCTGTTGTAATATGGTGGCAGTCTCTTGTAACATTGCAGAGGCCTGTTGTAATATGGTGGCAGTCTCTAGCAGTCTCTTGTAACATTGCAGAGGTCTGTTGTAATATGGTGGCAGTTTCTAGCAGTCTGTTGTAATATGGTGACAGCCTCTAGCAGTCTCTTGTAACATTGCAGAGGTCTGTTGTAATATGGTGGCAGTTTCTAGCAGTCTGTTGTAATATGGTGACAGCCTCTAGCAGTCTCTTGTAACATTGCAGAGGCCTGTTGTAATATGGTGACAGTCTCTAGCAGTCTCTTGTAACATTGCAGAGGCCTGTTGTAATATGGTGGCAATCTCTTGTAACATTGCAGAGGCCTGTTGTAATATGGTGGCAGTCTCTAGCAGTCTCTTGTAACATTGCAGAGGTCTGTTGTAATATGGTGGCAGTTTCTAGCAGTCTGTTGTAATATGGTGACAGCCTCTAGCAGTCTCTTGTAACATTGCAGAGGCCTGTTGTAATATGGTGACAGTCTCTAGCAGTCTCTTGTAACATTGCAGAGGCCTGTTGTAATATGGTGGCAGTCTCTAGCAGTCTGTTGTAATATGGTGGCAGTCTCTAGCAGTCTGTTGTAATATGGTGACAGCCTCAGTCTGTTGTAATATGGTGACAGCCTCTAGCAGTCTCTTGTAACATTGCAGAAGCCTGTTGTAATATGGTGACAGTCTCTAGCAGTCTCTTGTAACATTGCAGAGGCCTGTTGTAATATGGTGGCAGTCTCTAGCAGTCTGTTGTAATATGGTGGCAGTCTCTAGCAGTCTGTTGTAATATGGTGGCAGTCTCTAGCAGTCTGTTGTAATATGGTGGCAGTCTCTAGCAGTCTGTTGTAATACAGTGGCAGTCTCTAGCAGTCTGTTGTAATACAGTGGCAGTCTCTAGCAGTCTGTTGTAATATGGTGGCAGTCTCTAGCAGTCTGTTGTAATACAGTGGCAGTCTCTAGCAGTCTGTTGTAATATGGTGGCAGTCTCTAGCAGTCTGTTGCAATATGGTGGCAGTCTCTAGCAGTCTCTTGTAACATTGCAGAGGCCTGTTGTAATATGGTGGGTGTCTCTAGCAGTCTGTTGTAACATTGCAGAGGCCTGTTGTAATATGATGGGTGTCTCTAGCAGTCTCTTGTAACATTGCAGAGGCCTGTTGTAATATGGTGGGTGTCTCTAGCAGTCTCTTGTAACATTGCAGAGGCCTGTTGTAATATGGTGGGTGTCTCTAGCAGTCTGTTGTAACATTGCAGAGCCTGTTGTAATATGGTGGCAGTCTCTAGCAGTCTCTTGTAACATTTCAGAGGCCTGTTGTAATATGGTGGCAGTCTCTAGCAGTCTCTTGTAACATTGCAGAGGACTGTTGTAATATGGTGGCAGTCTCTAGCAGTCTGTTGTAATATGGTGGCAGTCTCTAGCAGTCTGTTGTAATACGGTGACAGTCTCTAGCAGTCTGTTGTAATATGGTGGCAGTCTCTAGCAGTCTGTTGTAATATGGTGGCAGTCTCTAGCAGTCTCTTGTAACATTGCAGAGGACTGTTGTAATATGGGGACAATCTCTACCAGTCTGTTGTAATATGGTGGCAGTCTCTAGCAGTCTCCTGTAACATTGCAGAGGCCTGTTGCAGCAAACACAGATCTGGGCCCTGGAGAGCAGTGAATGAAATCTCATGCCTGGGATCTTTTGGGCCCCGGAATTTTCTTCAGCATTTTTCTTTTTTTAATGGTAAAATCTTTGCAGACTTAAGAAACAGACTAGCGGCGGGGTTCAGTGTCATGATGTAGGGATGTTCATTTTCTGTATCCATTTTTTTAATAAATCATGCACAGCTCTCAGCTCGGCTCATGTCAGGCGTTGGCGAATCTCGGCGCCGGCGGCTGGGTTGCAGGTTTGGCGCAGGGGCCGCTGCTGTAGCTGTGTGTTGGGTGGGGGGAGGGGCTGGCACTGGGGGAATGAGGTAATCACAGTCTATACTGCAGCATTCTTTTGCAATGTAAGCAGGAGCAGCGATGTATGTCACCCCCCCCCCCAATCCTGTCTCTGCAACGCATTCCACCTCCCCAACGATCTGCGGCACTCCAAGCTTCACATATCCATCCCCTCTCCCCTCCACAACCGGCCCCCTACAAGGGCTGACATATAGATCTGAATACAAAAAAAAAGAAATATTACATCTACCGCAAGTTTTATATTGCGCCTTGTTTGAACCAGGCGATCGGGAAAACGCTCACCTGTGTATTGATCGTGTTGGGGGACCAATCTTTGCCAATTGATTTTTCTAGAAGGTGGTTGCGATTAGCTGAGACGATCGTTCATGCCATGGTTGTTCTACACGACTGCAACGCCGTGACCGATTGTTTTCTCGGGTTTGCTGCAACCTTATGTTAGAAGACGACCCTTTTTATTTATTGTCTAATCTTTAGGTTTGTGATATTCTCTTTGTATCCTGTAAGGGAAGCAGAATCCGGTCACCTAGTCTCCCCTCCAGAAATGTTGTGCCGTTGGGATACTCGCCTTAAAAAAAAAAAAAAAATCAATCCTGAGTATGTGAATGATATATAGATATCTCTATCTAAAATATATATATATATATATATATATATATATATATATATATATATATATATATATATATATATATATATATATATATATAGCGCTGTATAAGTACCTGTAATAAATAAGTAAAGAAATATTGGTCTTGGGTCAAAGTGTTTTGTTTTTACTTCTTTTTTTGACATTGATAAGTATTTACATTTCCTACCTTTTTTATTATAATAAAACAAACCAAAAAAATATATAACTTTTGTAATACGATATTTATTAAATGACAAAGGACTGGCAGAGAACTTTGGAATAGCTAAAAAGACAGCAACTGTTTATTTGCCACTTTTTTTTAATTTTACTTTTATATATACAGCTTTCGTATTGCAACATTTAAATACGTGACAAAGGATTCACAGAATTGCCAGAAAGCTAAAAAAAACAGCAAAAGGTTGTTTTCTACTTGTTTACTTATATGACTTTTGTATTACAGTGTTTAATACATGGCAAAAGACTCACAGGATAGCTAAAAAGACAGCAAATTGATATTTTCTCCTGTTTCTTTTTTACTTTATATACACGGCTTTTGTACTGCAATATATTAAACATGAGAAAGGACTCCGAAAGAACTGTGGGATAGCTAAAAACACAGCAATTGGTTATTTTCCATCTTCCGTTTTTTTTTACTTCACATATAAAGAGCTTTTGTACTACAACATTTAATTTGTGACAAAGAAATTGCGGGAAAGCTAAAGAGACAGCAAATGGTTATTTTCTGCTTTTTTTATACATACAGCGTTTTCATTACTTCATAATATTTCAGTATTTAATACATGACAAAGGACTTATAGAGAACTGTGGGATAGCTATAAAGACAGCAAATGGTTATTTTTTTATCCTTTTTTTAATTTTTTTTATTTTATGTATACAGTTTTTGTACATTGTATCACAATATTTAATTTAATTTATTATTATTATTTAGGATTTTATATAGAGCCAACAGCTCGCACAGCGCTTTAGAACATAAGGGGGACAGTACAATTAGAGTACAATTCAATACAGGGGGAATCAAAGGGCCCTGCTCGTTAGAGCTTACAATGACAAAGGACTCACTGAGAAATGTGGGATAGCTATAAGGACAGCAAATGGTATACTGTTTCCTTTTTACTTTATATACATGACTTTTGTATTACAATATTTAAAACATGACAGGATTCAGAGAGAACTGTGGGATAGCTATAAAGACAACAATTTATATGTACTGTGTCCTTGAAAAAGTATTCATACCCTTTGAAATACTCCACATTTTGTCATGTTGCAACCAAAAACTTAAGTGTATTTTATTGGGATTTTATTTGATAGACCAACACAAAGTGGCACATAATTGTGAAGTGGAAGGAAAATGATAAACGGTTTTCAAAATGTTTTACAAATATGTGAAAAGTGTGGGTACATTTGTATTCAGCCCCCCGGAGTCAATACTTTGTAGAACCGCTTTTCACTACAGTTACATCTGCAAGTCTTTTTGGGGATGTCTCTACCAGCTTTGTACATCTAGAGAATGATATTTGTGCCCATTCTTCTTTTCAAAATATCTCAAGCTTTGTCAGATCCTGCTGGAAGGTGAAGCTCCGTCCCAGTCCCAAGTCTTTTGCAGACTCTAACAGGTTTTCTTCCAAGATTTTCCTGTATTTGGCTTCATCCATCTTCCCATCAACTCTGACCAGCTTCCTGTCCCTGCTGAAGAAAAGCATCCCCACAACATGATGCTGCCACCACCATGTTTCACAGTGTTAGTTTCCCGCCACACATATCGTTTTTGCTTTAGTCCAATAAGTTCAGTTTTGGTCTCATTTGACCAGAGCACCTTCTTCCACATGTTTGCTGTGTCCCCCACATGGCTTCTCGCAAACTGCAAACGGGATTTCTTATGGCTTTCTTTCAACAATGTCTTTCTTCTTGCCACTCTTCCATAAAGGTCAGATTTGTGGAGTGCACGACTAATAGTTGTCCTGTGGACAGATTCTCCCACCTGAGCTGTGGATCTCTGCAGCTCCTCCAGAGTTACCATGGACCTCTTGGCTGCTTCTGATGAATGCTCTCCTTGCCCGGCCTGTCAGTTTAGGTGGACGGCCATGTCTTGATAGGTTTGCAGTTGTGCCATACTCTTATTTCCATTTTCGGATGATGGATTGAACAGAGCTCTGTGAGATGTTCAAAGCTTGGGATATTTTTTTTATAACTAACCCTGCTTTAAACTTCTCCGCAACTTTATCCCTGACCTGTCTGGTGTGTTCCTTGGCCTTCATGAAGCTGTTCACTAAGGTTCTCTAACAAACCTCTGAGGGCTTCACAGAACAGCCGTATTTATACTGAGATTAAATTACACACAGGTGGAGTCTATTTACTAATTAGGTGACTTCTGAAGGCAATTGGTTCCATTAGATTTTAGTTAGGGGTCTCAGAGTAAAGGGGGCTGAATACAAATGTACACCACACTTTTCAGATATTTATTTGTAAATGGTCTATCACAAAAAATCCCAATAAAATACATTTACATTTTTGGTTGTAACATAACAAAATGTAGAAAATTTTAAGGGGTATGAATACCTTTTCAAGGCACTGTGTGTGTGTGTGTGTGTGTGTGTGTGTGTGTGTGTATATGTATACGTGTATGTGTGTGTGTGTGTGTGTGTGTGTGTGTGTGTATATATGTGTATATATATATGTGTGTGTGTGTGTGTGTGTGTGTGTGTGTATATGTATATATATATGCTTTTTCTGTTGCAATATTTAACAAAGGACTCGAGGAGAAATGTGGGATAGCTAAAAGGACAGCAAATTATATTTTCTACAATATACAGTGTGTGTGTGTAATAAATATTATATATATATATATATATATATATATATATATATATATATATATATATATATATAATCTGTGTATATATTGCTTTTTCTATTGCAATATTTAACAAATGACAAAGGACTCAAGGAGAAATGTAGAATAGCTAAAAAGATAGCACAGTGTAGCTGCTGTCCTATTAGGCAGACTCCCAGAGACAGCTTTGTCACCCATTAGAATGGAATACATGCAGGTGTAGGGTGCTAAAGCAACTGTTGGGTGGCCTCACAGCATAATTTACATAGTCAGGTTGAATAAAAGACATAAGTCCATCTAGTTCAACTAAATAAAATAAAAAAAAAGAAGAATAAATAAATTGAAAAGTTCCATATACAGAACCATATACCCACAGTAGATCCAGGAGGAAGACAAGTATGGCCCCATGTTGGAGCAAATTGGACCAATCTGGTGAAAATGTGCAGCACTCCTTTATCTCCTGCAACAAGAGTCACACAGCTGTTGATGAACAAAAGGTTTCCTTCATCACTTTGCATGATGATGGGACATCCGGTGATACCGAAATGTTGCCCTTTACTGTATGACACGCTGAACGAACATTCGATAAAGGTAGCTCTTATTGCTGAGAATTCATAATTATATCTCCTTAAGGCAGACTGGCTTACCTGGTGACCGAGCTGTCTGATATTGGAAGAGTTATTCGGCTCTCAGTGTAAATTTGACCTTGAGCTATTGAACTCTCTTAACAATCTGTAAATAGAAATGTAAAAATTTTGCCTAAAGCTCCACCAGCTGGCTGAAAAAAAAGAATATATTTGGCTGAAAAAAAAGAATATATCATATTATTATAAGT
>JBBGZY010002576.1:0-252820 GCA_037952925.1 Lithobates clamitans | reverse complement strand
GATTCTATACTAATGGGGGGGCTCTGCACTGGGGGGATTCTATACTAATGGGGGCTCTGCACTGGGGGATTCTATACTAATGGGGGGGGGCTCTGCACTGGGGGGATTCTATACTAATGGGGGGGGGGCTCTGCACTGGGGGGGGGCTCTGCACTGGGGGGATTCTGTACTAATGGGGGCTCTGCACTGGGGGGATTCTATACTAATGGGGGGGCTCTGCACTGGGGGGATTCTATACTAATGGGGGGCTCTGCACTGGGGGGATTCTATACTAATGGGGGGCTCTGCACTGGGGGGATTCTATACTAATGGGGGGCTCTGCACTGGGGGGATTCTGTACTAATGGGGGGGGGCTCTGCACTGGGGGGATTCTGTACTAATGGGGGGGGCTCTGCACTTGGGGGATTCTATACTAATGGGGGGGGCTCTGCACTGGGGGGATTCTATACTAATGGGGGGGGCTCTGCACTGGGGGGATTCTATACTAATGGGGGGGCTCTGCACTGGGGGGGGCTCTGCACTGGGGGGATTCTGTACTAATGGGGGCTCTGCACTGGGGGGATTCTGTACTAATGGGGGGGCTCTGCACTGGGGGGGGCTCTGCACTGGGGGGATTCTGTACTAATGGGGGCTCTGCACTGGGGGGATTCTGTACTAATGGGGGCTCTGCACTGGGGGGATTCTATACTAATGGGGGGGGGCTCTGCACTGGGGGGATTCTATACTAATGGGGGGGCTCTGCACTGGGGGGATTCTGTACTAATGGGGGCTCTGCACTGGGGGGATTCTGTACTAATGGGGGGGGCTCTGCACTGGGGGGATTCTATACTAATGGGGGGGGGCTCTGCACTGGGGGGATTCTATACTAATGGGGGGGGCTCTGCACTGGGGGGATTCTATACTAATGGGGGGGCTCTGCACTGGGGGGGGCTCTGCACTGGGGGGATTCTGTACTAATGGGGGCTCTGCACTGGGGGGATTCTGTACTAATGGGGGCTCTGCACTGGGGGGATTCTATACTAATGGGGGGGGGCTCTGCACTGGGGGGATTCTATACTAATGGGGGGGCTCTGCACTGGGGGGATTCTGTACTAATGGGGGGGGCTCTGCACTGGGGGGATTCTATACTAATGGGGGGGGGCTCTGCACTGGGGGGATTCTATACTAATGGGGGGGGGGCTCTGCACTGGGGGGATTCTGTACTAATGGGGGCTCTGCACTGTGGGGATTCTATACTAATGGGGGGGGGGCTCTGCACTGGGGTGATTCTATACTAATGGGGGGGGGCTCTGCACTGGGGGGATTCCATACTAATGGGGGGGGCTCTGCACTGGGGGGATTCTATACTAATGGGGGGGCTCTGCACTGGGGGGATTCTATACTAATGGGGGGGCTCTGCACTGGGGGGATTCTATACTAATGGGGGGGCTCTGCACTGGGGGGATTCTATACTAATGGGGGGGCTCTGCACTAGGGGGATTCTATACTAATGGGGGGCTCTGCACTGGGGGGATTCTGTACTAATGGGGGCTCTGCACCAGGGGGATTCTATACTAATGGGGGGGGCTCTGCACTGGGGGGATTCTATACTAATGGGGGGGCTCTGCACTGGGGGGATTCTATACTAATGGGGGGGGCTCTGCACTGGGGGGATTCTATACTAATGGGGGCTCTGCACTGGGGGGATTCTATACTAATGGGGCTCTGCACTGGGGGGATTCTATACTAATGGGGGCTCTGCACTGGGGGGATTCTATACTAATGGGGGGGGGGGCTCTGCACTGGGGGGATTCTATACTAATGGGGGCTCTGCACTGGGGGGATTCTATACTAATGGGGGGGGGGCTCTGCACTGGGGGGATTCTATACTAATGGGGGGGCTCTGCACTGGGGGGATTCTATACTAATGGGGGGGCTCTGCACTGGGGGGATTCTATACTAATGGGGGCTCTGCACTGGGGGGATTCTATACTAATGGGGGGCTCTGCACTGGGGGGATTCTATACTAATGGGGGCTCTGCACTGGGGGATTCTATACTAATGGGGGGGGGCTCTGCACTGGGGGGATTCTATACTAATGGGGGCTCTGCACTGGGGGGTTCTATACTAATGGGGGGGGCTCTGCACTGGGGGGATTCTGTACTAATGGGGGCTCTGCACTGGGGGGATTCTATACTAATGGGGGCTCTGCACTGGGGGGATTCTATACTAATGGGGGGGGGGCTCTGCACTGGGGGGATTCTATACTAATGGGGGGGCTCTGCACTGGGGGGATTCTATACTAACGGGGGCTCTGCACTGGGGGGATTCTATACTAATGGGGGCTCTGCACTGGGGGGATTCTATACAAATGGGGGCTCTGCACTGGGGGGATTCAATACTAATGGGGGCTCTGCACTGGGGGGATTCTATACTAATGGGGGCTCTGCACTGGGGGGATTCTACACTAATGGGGGCTCTGCACTGGGGGGATTCTATACTAATGGGGGGGGCTCTGCACTGGGGGGATTCTATACTAATGGGGGTTCTGCAGTGAGGGGGTGTCTATACTATTGGGGGCTCTGCACTGAGGGGGTGTCTATACTATTGGGGGCTCTGCACTGGGGGGATTCTATACTAATGGGGGGGCTCTGCACTGAGAAATATGCAAGTTAAAGGGTTACTCCGCAAAATGTTGTAAAACTCCTCCAGTATTTTATATTGCTTTTGTTCCTGTAACATTTGTAGTCTTAGAACAGTTAGCTATTAATATTTAATTATTTATGTTTGAAGGTATCCTACGTGTTGTTACCATGCAATCTTTTACTGTTCTGAATTGTTAATTTATTGTTCATTGTTATTGTTGAACCAAAATTCTTTGGCAAGAATAAAATACAAAATATGCATTGAAAAGTTTTATCTCCATCTTATCGTCTTAACATTTGGTAGTCGTATTCCAAAAAATTGTAAGAATCTTCTTTTTTTTTATCTCATGGACGAAATGTGAGAAATAACGTATATATCATATAATCCTTCCATAAACATATACCACATACACTGAATATATAATTTGAGGAATATATGCTTATAAAATCGTTTACCATTTGCCAAAAAAAAAAATGTCCCCGGATTTCATTTTGAAAATCTGGTCACCTTAATCTATATACATATACTGTATGATATTACCAGGGCGGGAGCTGAGCTGTGAGGTAAATGGAAGGTGATTGGTTGTGATGAGGGAGGGGGAGGGGCGATGATCGCTGTGAGGTAAATGGAAGGTGATTGGTTGTGATGAGGGAGGGGGAGGGGCGATGATCGGAGTGATGAGGTGATTGGAAGGAAAGGCTCATTATTCTCCAGTTCTTACCTCACGTGATGTCTGCGATCTTCCTGCTCTCAGTACATGACTCGGACAGCCATTGGCTGCCTCACATGTCAGTATAATGAGGGGGAGGAGTCTAATGGTATGACGTCATAGCCCCTCCCATTTTACACACACCGGAAGAGGAGAAGATATGTGAGGAGGTGAGAAAATATTTCATCCAATCACCATCCGTGTCCCCAATACTCACATTTATGTCACTTCCTGTCCTCTACATCACCACCAATCATCATCCGTGTCCCCAATACTCACATTTATGTCACTTCCTGTCCTCTACATCACCACCAATCATCATCCGTGTCCCCAATACTCACATTTATGTCACTTCCTGTCCTCTACATCACCACCAATCATCATCCGTGTCCCCAATACTCACATTTATGTCACTTCCTGTCCTCTACATCACCACCAATCATCATCCATGTCCCCAATACTCACATTTATGTCACTTCCTGTCCTCTACATCATCATCACCAATCATCATCCGTGTCCCCAATACTCACATTTATGTCACTTCCTGTCCTCTACATCATCACCAATCATCATCTGTGTCCCCTATACTCACATTTATGTCACTTCCTGTCCTCTTCATCATCACCACCAATCATCATCCGTGTCCCCAATACTCACATTTATGTCACTTCCTGTCCTCTACATCATCACCACCAATCATCATCCGTGTCCCCAATACTCACATTTATGTCACTTCCTGTCCTCTACATCATCACCAATCATCATCCGTGTCCCCAATACTCACATTTATGTCACTTCCTGTCCTCTACATCACCACCAATCATCATCCGTGTCCCCAATACTCACATTTATGTCACTTCCTGTCCTCTACATCATCACCACCAATCATCATCTGTGTCCCCAATACTCACATTTATGTCACTTCCTGTCCTCTACATCACCAATCATCATCCGTGTCCCCAATACTCACATTTATGTCACTTCCTGTCCTCTACATCACCACCAATCATCATCCGTGTCCCCAATACTCACATTTATGTCACTTCCTGTCCTCTACATCATCACCAATCATCATCCGTGTCCCCAATACTCACATTTATGTCACTTCCTGTCCTCTACATCACCAATCATCATCCGTGTCCCCAATACTCACATTTATGTCACTTCCTGTCCTCTACATCACCACCAATCATCATCCGTGTCCCCAATACTCACATTTATGTCACTTCCTGTCCTCTACATCATCATCACCAATCATCATCCGTGTCCCCAATACTCACATTTATGTCACTTTCTGTCCTCTACATCATCACCAATCATCATCCGTGTCCCCAATACTCACATTTATGTCACTTCCTGTCCTCTACATCACCACCACCAATCATCATCCGTGTCCCCAATACTCACATTTATGTCACTTCCTGTCCTCTACATCACCACCAATCATCATCCGTGTCCCCAATACTCACATTTATGTCACTTCCTGTCCTCTACATCACCACCAATCATCATCCGTGTCCCCAATACTCACATTTATGTCACTTCCTGTCCTCTACATCACCACCACCAATCATCATCCGTGTCCCCAATACTCACATTTATGTCACTTCCTGTCCTCTACATCATCACCAATCATCATCCGTGTCCCCAATACTCACATTTATGTCACTTCCTGTCCTCTACATCACCACCAATCATCATCCGTGTCCCCAATACTCACATTTATGTCACTTCCTGTCCTCTACATCATCACCACCAATCATCATCCGTGTCCCCAATACTCACATTTATGTCACTTCCTGTCCTCTACATCATCACCAATCATCATCCGTGTCCCCAATACTCACATTTATGTCACTTCCTGTCCTCTACATCATCACCACCAATCATCATCCGTGTCCCCAATACTCACATTTATGTCACTTCCTGTCCTCTACATCATCACCAATCATCATCCCTGTCCCCAATACTCACATTTATGTCACTTCCTGTCCTCTACATCACCACCAATCATCATCCGTGTCCCCAATACTCACATTTATGTCACTTCCTGTCCTCTACATCATCACCAATCATCATCTGTGTCCCCAATACTCACATTTATGTCACTTCCTGTCCTCTACATCATCACCAATCATCATCCGTGTCCCCAATACTCACATTTATGTCACTTCCTGTCCTCTACATCACCACCACCAATCATCATCCGTGTCCCCAATACTCACATTTATGTCACTTCCTGTCCTCTACATCATCACCAATCATCCGTGTCCCCAATACTCACATTTATGTCACTTCCTGTCCTCTACATCATCACCAATCACCATCCGTGTCCCCAATACTCACATTTATGTCACTTCCTGTCCTCTACATCATCACCAATCACCATCCGTGTCCCCAATACTCACATTTATGTCACTTCCTGTCCTCTACATCATCACCAATCACCATCCGTGTCCCCAATACTCACATTTATGTCACTTCCTGTCCTCTACATCATCACCACCAATCATCATCCGTGTCCCCAATACTCACATTTATGTCACTTCCTGTCCTCTACATCATCACCAATCATCATCCGTGTCCCCAATACTCACATTTATGTCACTTCCTGTCCTCTACATCACCACCAATCATCATCCGTGTCCCCAATACTCACATTTATGTCACTTCCTGTCCTCTACATCATCACCAATCATCATCCGTGTCCCCAATACTCACATTTATGTCACTTCCTGTCCTCTACATCATCATCAATCATCATCCGTGTCCCCAATACTCACATTTATATCACTTCCTGTCCTCTACATCATCACCAATCATCATCCGTGTCCCCAATACTCACATTTATATCACTTCCTGTCCTCTACATCACCACCAATCATCATCCGTGTCCCCAATACTCACATTTATGTCACTTCCTGTCCTCTACATCATCACCACCAATCATCATCCGTGTCCCCAATACTCACATTTATGTCACTTCCTGTCCTCTACATCACCACCAATCATCATCCGTGTCCCCAATACTCACATTTATGTCACTTCCTGTCCTCTACATCATCACCAATCATCATCCGTGTCCCCAATACTCACATTTATGTCACTTCCTGTCCTCTACATCATCATCACCAATCATCATCCGTGTCCCCAATACTCACATTTATGTCACTTCCTGTCCTCTACATCATCATCACCAATCATCATCCATGTCCCCAATACTCACATTTATGTCACTTCCTGTCCTCTACATCATCACCAATCATCATCCGTGTCCCCAATACTCACATTTATGTCACTTCCTGTCCTCTACATCACCACCAATCATCATCCGTGTCCCCAATACTCACATTTATGTCACTTCCTGTCCTCTACATCACCACCAATCATCATCCGTGTCCCCAATACTCACATTTATGTCACTTCCTGTCCTCTACATCATCACCAATCATCATCCGTGTCCCCAATACTCACATTTATGTCACTTCCTGTCCTCTACATCATCACCAATCATCATCCGTGTCCCCAATACTCACATTTATGTCACTTCCTGTCCTCTACATCATCACCAATCATCATCCGTGTCCCCAATACTCACATTTATGTCACTTCCTGTCCTCTACATCATCACCACCAATCATCATCCGTGTCCCCAATACTCACATTTATGTCACTTCCTGTCCTCTACATCACCACCAATCATCATCCGTGTCCCCAATACTCACATTTATGTCACTTCCTGTCCTCTACATCATCACCAATCATCATCCGTGTCCCCAATACTCACATTTATGTCACTTCCTGTCCTCTACATCACCACCACCAATCATCATCCGTGTCCCCAATACTCACATTTATGTCACTTCCTGTCCTCTACATCACCACCAATCATCATCCATGTCCCCAATACTCACATTTATGTCACTTCCTGTCCTCTACATCATCACCACCAATCATCATCCGTGTCCCCAATACTCACATTTATGTCACTTCCTGTCCTCTACATCATCACCAATCATCATCCGTGTCCCCAATACTCACATTTATGTCACTTCCTGTCCTCTACATCACCACCAATCATCATCCGTGTCCTCAATACTCACATTTATGTCACTTCCTGTCCTCTACATCATCACCAATCATCATCCGTGTCCCCAATACTCACATTTATGTCACTTCCTGTCCTCTACATCACCACCAATCATCATCCGTGTCCCCAATACTCACATTTATGTCACTTCCTGTCCTCTACATCACCACCAATCATCATCCGTGTCCTCAATACTCACATTTATGTCACTTCCTGTCCTCTACATCATCACCAATCATCATCCGTGTCCTCAATACTCACATTTATGTCACTTCCTGTCCTCTACATCACCACCAATCATCATCCGTGTCCCCAATACTCACATTTATGTCACTTCCTGTCCTCTACGTCATCACCACCAATCATCATCCGTGTCCCCAATACTCACATTCATGTCACTTCCTGTCCTCTACATCATCACCAATCACCATCCGTGTCCCCAATACTCACATTTATGTCACTTCCTGTCCTCTACATCACCACCAATCATCATCCGTGTCCCCAATACTCACATTTATGTCACTTCCTGTCCTCTACATCATCACCACCAATCATCATCCGTGTCCCCAATACTCACATTTATGTCACTTCCTGTCCTCTACATCACCACCAATCATCATCCGTGTCCCCAATACTCACATTTATGTCACTTCCTGTCCTCTACATCATCATCACCAATCATCATCCGTGTCCCCAATACTCACATTTATGTCACTTCCTGTCCTCTACATCATCACCAATCATCATCCGTGTCCCCAATACTCACATTTATGTCACTTCCTGTCCTCTACATCACCACCAATCATCATCCGTGTCCCCAATACTCACATTTATGTCACTTCCTGTCCTTTACATCATCTCCACCAATCACCATCCGTGTCCCCAATACTCACATTTATGTCACTTCCTGTCCTCTACATCACCACCAATCATCATCCGTGTCCCCAATACTCACATTTATGTCACTTCCTGTCCTCTACATCATCATCACCAATCATCATCCGTGTCCCCAATACTCACATTTATGTCACTTCCTGTCCTCTACATCACCACCAATCATCATCCGTGTCCCCAATACTCACATTTATGTCACTTCCTGTCCTCTACATCATCACCACCAATCATCATCCGTGTCCCCAATACTCACATTTATGTCACTTCCTGTCCTCTACATCACCACCAATCATCATCCGTGTCCCCAATACTCACATTTATGTCACTTCCTGTCCTCTACATCACCACCAATCATCATCCGTGTCCCCAATACTCACATTTATGTCACTTCCTGTCCTCTACATCACCACCAATCATCATCCGTGTCCCCAATACTCACATTTATGTCACTTCCTGTCCTCTACATCACCACCAATCATCATCCGTGTCCCCAATACTCACATTTATGTCACTTCCTGTCCTCTACATCATCATCACCAATCATCATCCGTGTCCCCAATACTCACATTTATGTCACTTCCTGTCCTCTACATCACCACCAATCATCATCCGTGTCCCCAATACTCACATTTATGTCACTTCCTGTCCTCTACATCACCACCACCAATCATCATCCGTGTCCCCAATACTCACATTTATGTCACTTCCTGTCCTCTACATCACCACCAATCATCATCCGTGTCCCCAATACTCACATTTATGTCACTTCCTGTCCTCTACATCACCACCAATCATCATCCGTGTCCCCAATACTCACATTTATGTCACTTCCTGTCCTCTACATCACCACCACCAATCATCATCCGTGTCCCCAATACTCACATTTATGTCACTTCCTGTCCTCTACATCATCATCACCAATCATCATCCGTGTCCCCAATACTCACATTTATGTCACTTCCTGTCCTCTACATCATCACCAATCATCATCCGTGTCCCCAATACTCACATTTATGTCACTTCCTGTCCTCTACATCACCACCAATCATCATCCGTGTCCCCAATACTCACATTTATGTCACTTCCTGTCCTTTACATCATCTCCACCAATCACCATCCGTGTCCCCAATACTCACATTTATGTCACTTCCTGTCCTCTACATCACCACCAATCATCATCCGTGTCCCCAATACTCACATTTATGTCACTTCCTGTCCTCTACATCATCATCACCAATCATCATCCGTGTCCCCAATACTCACATTTATGTCACTTCCTGTCCTCTACATCACCACCAATCATCATCCGTGTCCCCAATACTCACATTTATGTCACTTCCTGTCCTCTACATCATCACCACCAATCATCATCCGTGTCCCCAATACTCACATTTATGTCACTTCCTGTCCTCTACATCACCACCAATCATCATCCGTGTCCCCAATACTCACATTTATGTCACTTCCTGTCCTCTACATCACCACCAATCATCATCCGTGTCCCCAATACTCACATTTATGTCACTTCCTGTCCTCTACATCACCACCAATCATCATCCGTGTCCCCAATACTCACATTTATGTCACTTCCTGTCCTCTACATCACCACCAATCATCATCCGTGTCCCCAATACTCACATTTATGTCACTTCCTGTCCTCTACATCATCATCACCAATCATCATCCGTGTCCCCAATACTCACATTTATGTCACTTCCTGTCCTCTACATCACCACCAATCATCATCCGTGTCCCCAATACTCACATTTATGTCACTTCCTGTCCTCTACATCACCACCAATCATCATCCGTGTCCCCAATACTCACATTTATGTCACTTCCTGTCCTCTACATCACCACCAATCATCATCCGTGTCCCCAATACTCACATTTATGTCACTTCCTGTCCTCTACATCACCACCAATCATCATCCGTGTCCCCAATACTCACATTTATGTCACTTCCTGTCCTCTACATCACCACCAATCATCATCCGTGTCCCCAATACTCACATTTATGTCACTTCCTGTCCTCTACATCACCGCCAATCATCATCCGTGTCCCCAATACTCACATTTATGTCATTTCCTGTCCTCTACATCATCACCAATCATCATCCGTGTCCCCAATACTCACATTTATGTCACTTCCTGTCCTCTACATCATCACCAATCATCATCCGTGTCCCCAATACTCACATTTATGTCACTTCCTGTCCTCTACATCATCACCAATCATCATCCCTGTCCCCAATACTCACATTTATGTCACTTCCTGTCCTCTACATCATCACCAATCATCATCCGTGTCCCCAATACTCACATTTATGTCACTTCCTGTCCTCTACATCACCACCAATCACCATCCGTGTCCCCAATACTCACATTTATGTCACTTCCTGTCCTCTACATCATCATCACCAATCATCATCCGTGTCCCCAATACTCACATTTATGTCACTTCCTGTCCTCTACATCATCACCAATCATCATCCGTGTCCCCAATACTCACATTTATGTCACTTCCTGTCCTCTACATCATCACCACCAATCATCATCCGTGTCCCCAATACTCACATTTATGTCACTTCCTGTCCTCTACATCATCACCAATCACCATCCGTGTCCCCAATACTCACATTTATGTCACTTCCTGTCCTCTACATCATCACCAATCATCATCCGTGTCCCCAATACTCACATTTATGTCACTTCCTGTCCTCTACATCATCATCACCAATCATCATCCGTGTCCCCAATACTCACATTTATGTCACTTCCTGTCCTCTACATCATCACCAATCATCATCTGTGTCCCCAATACTCACATTTATGTCACTTCCTGTCCTCTACATCACCACCACCAATCATCATCCGTGTCCCCAATACTCACATTTATGTCACTTCCTGTCCTCTACATCATCACCACCAATCATCATCCGTGTCCCCAATACTCACATTTATGTCACTTCCTGTCCTCTACATCATCACCAATCATCATCCGTGTCCCCAATACTCACATTTATGTCACTTCCTGTCCTCTACATCATCACCAATCATCATCCGTGTCCCCAATACTCACATTTATGTCACTTCCTGTCCTCTACATCATCATCACCAATCATCATCCGTGTCCCCAATACTCACATTTATATCACTTCCTGTCCTCTACATCATCACCACCAATCATCATCCGTGTCCCCAATACTCACATTTATGTCACTTCCTGTCTTCTACATCATCACCAATCATCATCCGTGTCCCCAATACTCACATTTATGTCACTTCCTGTCCTCTACATCACCAATCATCATCCGTGTCCCCAATACTCACATTTATGTCACTTCCTGTCCTCTACATCATCACCAATCATCATCCGTGTCCCCAATACTCACATTTATGTCACTTCCTGTCCTCTACATCACCACCAATCATCATCCGTGTCCCCAATACTCACATTTATGTCACTTCCTGTCCTCTACATCACCACCAATCATCATCCGTGTCCCCAATACTCACATTTATGTCGCTTCCTGTCCTCTACATCATCACCAATCATCATCCGTGTCCCCAATACTCACATTTATGTCACTTCCTGTCCTCTACATCATCATCACCAATCATCATCCGTGTCCCCAATACTCACATTTATGTCACTTCCTGTCCTCTACATCACCCCCAATCATCATCCGTGTCCCCAATACTCACATTTATGTCACTTCCTGTCCTCTACATCACCACCAATCATCATCCGTGTCCCCAATACTCACATTTATGTCACTTCCTGTCCTCTACATCATCACCAATCATCATCCGTGTCCCCAATACTCACATTTATGTCACTTCCTGTCCTCTACATCATCACCACCAATCATCATCCGTGTCCCCAATACTCACATTTATGTCACTTCCTGTCCTCTACATCACCACCAATCATCATCCGTGTCCCCAATACTCACATTTATGTCACTTCCTGTCCTCTACATCACCACCAATCATCATCCGTGTCCCCAATACTCACATTTATGTCACTTCCTGTCCTCTACATCACCACCAATCATCATCCGTGTCCCCAATACTCACATTTATGTCACTTCCTGTCCTCTACATCACCACCAATCATCATCCGTGTCCCCAATACTCACATTTATGTCACTTCCTGTCCTCTACATCATCATCACCAATCATCATCCGTGTCCCCAATACTCACATTTATGTCACTTCCTGTCCTCTACATCACCACCAATCATCATCCGTGTCCCCAATACTCACATTTATGTCACTTCCTGTCCTCTACATCATCACCACCAATCATCATCCGTGTCCCCAATACTCACATTTATGTCACTTCCTGTCCTCTACATCACCACCACCAATCATCATCCGTGTCCCCAATACTCACATTTATGTCACTTCCTGTCCTCTACATCACCACCAATCACCATCCGTGTCCCCAATACTCACATTTATGTCACTTCCTGTCCTCTACATCACCGCCAATCATCATCCGTGTCCCCAATACTCACATTTATGTCACTTCCTGTCCTCTACATCATCACCAATCATCATCCGTGTCCCCAATACTCACATTTATGTCACTTCCTGTCCTCTACATCACCACCAATCATCATCCGTGTCCCCAATACTCACATTTATGTCACTTCCTGTCCTCTACATCATCATCACCAATCATCATCTGTGTCCCCAATACTCACATTTATGTCACTTCCTGTCCTCTACATCACCACCAATCATCATCCGTGTCCCCAATACTCACATTTATGTCACTTCCTGTCCTCTACATCATCATCACCAATCATCATCCGTGTCCCCAATACTCACATTTATGTCACTTCCTGTCCTCTACATCATCACCAATCATCATCCGTGTCCCCAATACTCACATTTATGTCACTTCCTGTCCTCTACATCATCACCAATCATCATCCGTGTCCCCAATACTCACATTTATGTCACTTCCTGTCCTCTACATCACCACCAATCACCATCCGTGTCCCCAATACTCACATTTATGTCACTTCCTGTCCTCTACATCATCATCACCAATCATCATCCGTGTCCCCAATACTCACATTTATGTCACTTCCTGTCCTCTACATCATCACCAATCATCATCCGTGTCCCCAATACTCACATTTATGTCACTTCCTGTCCTCTACATCATCATCACCAATCATCATCCGTGTCCCCAATACTCACATTTATGTCACTTCCTGTCCTCTACATCATCACCAATCATCATCCGTGTCCCCAATACTCACATTTATGTCACTTCCTGTCCTCTACATCATCACCAATCATCATCCGTGTCCCCAATACTCACATTTATGTCACTTCCTGTCCTCTACATCACCACCAATCATCATCCGTGTCCCCAATACTCACATTTATGTCACTTCCTGTCCTCTACATCATCATCACCAATCATCATCCGTGTCCCCAATACTCACATTTATGTCACTTCCTGTCCTCTACATCACCACCAATCATCATCCGTGTCTCCAATACTCACATTTATGTCACTTCCTGTCCTCTACATCACCACCAATCATCATCCGTGTCCCCAATACTCACATTTATGTCACTTCCTGTCCTCTACATCATCATCACCAATCATCATCCGTGTCCCCAATACTCACATTTATGTCACTTCCTGTCCTCTACATCACCACCAATCATCATCCGTGTCCCCAATACTCACATTTATGTCACTTCCTGTCCTCTACATCATCACCAATCATCATCCGTGTCCCCAATACTCACATTTATGTCACTTCCTGTCCTCTACATCATCACCAATCATCATCCGTGTCCCCAATACTCACATTTATGTCACTTCCTGTCCTCTACATCATCACCACCAATCATCATCCGTGTCCCCAATACTCACATTTATGTCACTTCCTGTCCTCTACATCATCACCAATCATCATCCGTGTCCCCAATACTCACATTTATGTCACTTCCTGTCCTCTACATCACCACCACACATCATCCGTGTCCCCAATACTCACATTTATGTCACTTCCTGTCCTCTACATCACCACCAATCACCATCCGTGTCCCCAATACTCACATTTATGTCACTTCCTGTCCTCTACATCACCACCAATCATCATCCATGTCCCCAATACTCACATTTATGTCACTTCCTGTCCTCTACATCATCTCCACCAATCATCATCCGTGTCCCCAATACTCACATTTATGTCACTTCCTGTCCTTTACATCATCACCAATCATCATCCGTGTCCCCAATACTCACATTTATGTCTCTTCCTGTCCTCTACATCACCACCAATCATCATCCGTGTCCCCAATACTCACATTTATGTCACTTCCTGTCCTCTACATCATCACCAATCATCATCCGTGTCCCCAATACTCACATTTATGTCACTTCCTGTCCTCTACATCACCAATCATCATCCGTGTCCCCAATACTCACATTTATGTCACTTCCTGTCCTCTACATCATCACCAATCATCATCCGTGTCCCCAATACTCACATTTATGTCACTTCCTGTCCTCTACATCACCACCAATCATCATCCGTGTCCCCAATACTCACATTTATGTCACTTCCTGTCCTCTACATCACCACCAATCATCATCCGTGTCCCCAATACTCACATTTATGTCACTTCCTGTCCTCTACATCACCACCAATCATCATCCGTGTCCCCAATACTCACATTTATGTCACTTCCTGTCCTCTACATCATCACCAATCATCATCCGTGTCCCCAATACTCACATTTATGTCACTTCCTGTCCTCTACATCATCATCACCAATCATCATCCGTGTCCCCAATACTCACATTTATGTCACTTCCTGTCCTCTACATCACCACCAATCATCATCCGTGTCCCCAATACTCACATTTATGTCACTTCCTGTCCTCTACATCATCATCACCAATCATCATCCGTGTCCCCAATACTCACATTTATGTCACTTCCTGTCCTCTACATCACCACCAATCATCATCCGTGTCCCCAATACTCACATTTATGTCACTTCCTGTCCTCTACATCACCACCAATCATCATCCGTGTCCCCAATACTCACATTTATGTCACTTCCTGTCCTCTACATCACCACCAATCATCATCCGTGTCCCCAATACTCACATTTATGTCACTTCCTGTCCTCTACATCCGACCACCAATCATCATCCGTGTCCCCAATACTCACATTTATGTCACTTCCTGTCCTCTACATCATCATCACCAATCATCATCCGTGTCCCCAATACTCACATTTATGTCACTTCCTGTCCTCTACATCATCACCACCAATCATCATCCGTGTCCCCAATACTCACATTTATGTCACTTCCTGTCCTCTACATCACCACCAATCATCATCCGTGTCCCCAATACTCACATTTATGTCACTTCCTGTCCTCTACATCACCACCAATCACCATCCGTGTCCCCAATACTCACATTTATGTCACTTCCTGTCCTCTACATCATCATCACCAATCATCATCCGTGTCCCCAATACTCACATTTATGTCACATCCTGTCCTCTACATCATCACCAATCATCATCCGTGTCCCCAATACTCACATTTATGTCACTTCCTGTCCTCTACATCACCACCAATCATCATCCGTGTCCCCAATACTCACATTTATGTCACTTCCTGTCCTCTACATCACCACCAATCACCATCCGTGTCCCCAATACTCACATTTATGTCACTTCCTGTCCTCTACATCATCATCACCAATCATCATCCGTGTCCCCAATACTCACATTTATGTCACATCCTGTCCTCTACATCATCACCAATCATCATCCGTGTCCCCAATACTCACATTTATGTCACTTCCTGTCCTCTACATCATCACCAATCATCATCCGTGTCCCCAATACTCACATTTATGTCACTTCCTGTCCTCTACATCACCACCAATCATCATCCGTGTCCCCAATACTCACATTTATGTCACTTCCTGTCCTCTACATCATCATCACCAATCATCATCCGTGTCCCCAATACTCACATTTATGTCACTTCCTGTCCTCTACATCATCACCAATCATCATCCGTGTCCCCAATACTCACATTTATGTCACTTCCTGTCCTCTACATCATTACCAATCATCATCCGTGTCCCCAATACTCACATTTATGTCACTTCCTGTCCTCTACATCACCACCAATCATCATCCGTGTCCCCAATACTCACATTTATGTCACTTCCTGTCCTCTACATCATCACCAATCATCATCCGTGTCCCCAATACTCACATTTATGTCACTTCCTGTCCTCTACATCATCACCAATCACCATCCGTGTCCCCAATACTCACATTTATGTCACTTCCTGTCCTCTACATCACCACCAATCATCATCCGTGTCCCCAATACTCACATTTATGTCACTTCCTGTCCTCTACATCATCACCAATCATCATCCGTGTCCCAATACTCACATTTATGTCACTTCCTGTCCTCTACATCACCACCACCAATCATCATCCGTGTCCCCAATACTCACATTTATGTCACTTCCTGTCCTCTACATCACCAATCATCATCCGTGTCCCCAATACTCACATTTATGTCACTTCCTGTCCTCTACATCATCACCAATCATCATCCGTGTCCCCAATACTCACATTTATGTCACTTCCTGTCCTCTACATCACCGCCAATCATCATCCGTGTCCCCAATACTCACATTTATGTCACTTCCTGTCCTCTACATCATCACCAATCATCATCCGTGTCCCCAATACTCACATTTATGTCACTTCCTGTCCTCTACATCATCACCACCAATCATCATCCGTGTCCCCAATACTCACATTTCACTCACTTCCTGTCCTCTACATCATCACCAATCATCATCCGTGTCCCCAATACTCACATTTATGTCACTTCCTGTCCTCTACATCATCACCAATCACCATCCGTGTCCCCAATACTCACATTTATGTCACTTCCTGTCCTCTACATCATCACCAATCATCATCCCTGTCCCCAATACTCACATTTATGTCACTTCCTGTCCTCTACATCACCACCACCAATCATCATCCGTGTCCCCAATACTCACATTTATGTCACTTCCTGTCCTCTACATCACCAATCATCATCCGTGTCCCCAATACTCACATTTCACTCACTTCCTGTCCTCTACATCATCACCAATCATCATCCGTGTCCCCAATACTCACATTTATGTCACTTCCTGTCCTCTACATCACCACCAATCATCATCCGTGTCCCCAATACTCACATTTATGTCACTTCCTGTCCTCTACATCATCACCAATCATCATCTGTGTCCCCAATACTCACATTTATGTCACTTCCTGTCCTCTACATCATCACCAATCATCATCCGTGTCCCCAATACTCACATTTATGTCACTTCCTGTCCTCTACATCATCACCAATCATCATCCGTGTCCCCAATACTCACATTTATGTCACTTCCTGTCCTCTACATCACCAATCATCATCCGTGTCCCCAATACTCACATTTATGTCACTTCCTGTCCTCTACATCATCACCAATCATCATCCGTGTCCCCAATACTCACATTTATGTCACTTCCTGTCCTCTACATCATCACCAATCATCATCCGTGTCCCCAATACTCACATTTATGTCACTTCCTGTCCTCTACATCACCACCAATCATCATCCATGTCCCCAATATTCACATTTATGTCACTTCCTGTCCTCTACATCATCACCAATCACCATCCGTGTCCCCAATACTCACATTTATGTCACTTCCTGTCCTCTACATCATCATCACCAATCATCATCCGTGTCCCCAATACTCACATTTATGTCACTTCCTGTCCTCTACATCACCACCAATCATCATCCGTGTCCCCAATACTCACATTTATGTCACTTCCTGTCCTCTACATCATCACCAATCATCATCCGTGTCCCCAATACTCACATTTATGTCACTTCCTGTCCTCTACATCATCACCAATCATCATCCGTGTCCCCAATACTCACATTTATGTCACTTCCTGTCCTCTACATCACCACCAATCATCATCCGTGTCCCCAATACTCACATTTATGTCACTTCCTGTCCTCTACATCATCACCACCAATCATCATCTGTGTCCCCAATACTCACATTTATGTCACTTCCTGTCCTCTACATCACCAATCATCATCCGTGTCCCCAATACTCACATTTATGTCACTTCCTGTCCTCTACATCATCACCAATCATCATCCATGTCCCCAATACTCACATTTATGTCACTTCCTGTCCTCTACATCACCACCAATCATCATCCGTGTCCCCAATACTCACATTTATGTCACTTCCTGTCCTCTACATCACCAATCATCATCCGTGTCCCCAATACTCACATTTATGTCACTTCCTGTCCTCTACATCACCAATCATCATCCGTGTCCCCAATACTCACATTTATGTCACTTCCTGTCCTCTACATCACCACCACCAATCATCATCCGTGTCCCCAATACTCACATTTATGTCACTTCCTGTCCTCTACATCACCAATCATCATCTGTGTCCCCAATACTCACATTTCACTCACTTCCTGTCCTCTACATCATCACCAATCATCATCCGTGTCCCAATACTCACATTTATGTCACTTCCTGTCCTCTACATCACCAATCATCATCCGTGTCCCCAATACTCACATTTATGTCACTTCCTGTCCTCTACATCATCACCACCAATCATCATCCGTGTCCCCAATACTCACATTTATGTCACTTCCTGTCCTCTACATCATCACCAATCATCATCCGTGTCCCCAATACTCACATTTATGTCACTTCCTGTCCTCTACATCACCACCAATCATCATCCGTGTCCCCAATACTCACATTTATGTCACTTCCTGTCCTCTACATCACCACCAATCATCATCCGTGTCCCCAATACTCACATTTATGTCACTTCCTGTCCTCTACATCACCACCAATCATCATCCGTGTCCCCAATACTCACATTTATGTCACTTCCTGTCCTCTACATCATCACCAATCATCATCCGTGTCCCCAATACTCACATTTATGTCACTTCCTGTCCTCTACATCATCACCAATCATCATCCGTGTCCCCAATACTCACATTTATGTCACTTCCTGTCCTCTACATCATCACCAATCATCATCCGTGTCCCCAATACTCACATTTATGTCACTTCCTGTCCTCTACATCATCACTAATCATCATCCGTGTCCCCAATACTCACATTTATGTCACTTCCTGTCCTCTACATCATCACCAATCATCATCCCTGTCCCCAATACTCACATTTATGTCACTTCCTGTCCTCTACATCACCACCACCAATCATCATCCGTGTCCCCAATACTCACATTTATGTCACTTCCTGTCCTCTACATCACCAATCATCATCCGTGTCCCCAATACTCACATTTCACTCACTTCCTGTCCTCTACATCATCACCAATCATCATCCGTGTCCCCAATACTCACATTTGTGTCACTTCCTGTCCTCTACATCATCACCAATCATCATCCGTGTCCCCAATACTCACATTTATATCACTTCCTGTCCTCTACATCACCAATCATCATCCGTGTCCCCAATACTCACATTTATGTCACTTCCTGTCCTCTACATCATCACCACCAATCATCATCCGTGTCCCCAATACTCACATTTATGTCACTTCCTGTCCTCTACATCATCACCACCAATCATCATCCGTGTCCCAATACTCACATTTATGTCACTTCCTGTCCTCTACATCACCAATCATCATCCGTGTCCCCAATACTCACATTTATGTCACTTCCTGTCCTCTACATCACCAATCATCATCCGTGTCCCCAATACTCACATTTATGTCACTTCCTGTCCTCTACATCACCACCAATCATCATCCGTGTCCCCAATACTCACATTTATGTCACTTCCTGTCCTCTACATCACCACCAATCATCATCCGTGTCCCCAATACTCACATTTATGTCACTTCCTGTCCTCTACATCATCACCAATCATCATCCGTGTCCCCAATACTCACATTTATGTCACTTCCTGTCCTCTACATCACCACCAATCACCATCCGTGTCCCCAATACTCACATTTATGTCACTTCCTGTCCTCTACATCACCAATCATCATCCGTGTCCCCAATACTCACATTTATGTCACTTCCTGTCCTCTACATCACCACCAATCATCATCCGTGTCCCCAATACTCACATTTATGTCACTTCCTGTCCTCTACATCATCACCAATCATCATCCGTGTCCCCAATACTCACATTTATGTCACTTCCTGTCCTCTACATCACCACCAATCATCATCCGTGTCCCCAATACTCACATTTATGTCACTTCCTGTCCTCTACATCATCACCAATCATCATCCATGTCCCCAATACTCACATTTATGTCACTTCCTGTCCTCTACATCATCATCACCAATCATCATCCGTGTCCCCAATACTCACATTTATGTCACTTCCTGTCCTCTACATCACCACCAATCATCATCCGTGTCCCCAATACTCACATTTATGTCACTTCCTGTCCTCTACATCATCACCAATCATCATCCGTGTCCCCAATACTCACATTTATGTCACTTCCTGTCCTCTACATCACCACCAATCATCATCCGTGTCCCCAATACTCACATTTATGTCACTTCCTGTCCTCTACATCATCATCACCAATCATCATCCGTGTCCCCAATACTCACATTTATGTCACTTCCTGTCCTCTACATCATCACCAATCATCATCCGTGTCCCCAATACTCACATTTATGTCACTTCCTGTCCTCTACATCACCACCAATCATCATCCGTGTCCCCAATACTCACATTTATGTCACTTCCTGTCCTCTACATCATCACCACCAATCACCATCCGTGTCCCCAATACTCACATTTATGTCACTTCCTGTCCTCTACATCACCACCAATCACCATCCGTGTCCCCAATACTCACATTTATGTCACTTCCTGTCCTCTACATCACCACCAATCACCATCCGTGTCCCCAATACTCACATTTATGTCACTTCCTGTCCTCTACATCACCACCACACATCATCCGTGTCCCCAATACTCACATTTATGTCACTTCCTGTCCTCTACATCACCACCACACATCATCCGTGTCCCCAATACTCACATTTATGTCACTTCCTGTCCTCTACATCATCATCACCAATCATCATCCGTGTCCCCAATACTCACATCTATGTCACTTCCTGTCCTCTACATCACCACCAATCATCATCCGTGTCCCCAATACTCACATTTATGTCACTTCCTGTCCTCTACATCATCACCACCAATCACCATCCGTGTCCCCAATACTCACATTTATGTCACTTCCTGTCCTCTACATCACCACCAATCATCATCCGTGTCCCCAATACTCACATTTATATCACTTCCTGTCCTCTACATCATCACCACCAATCATCATCCGTGTCCCCAATACTCACATTTATGTCACTTCCTGTCCTCTACATCACCACCACCAATCATCATCCGTGTCCCCAATACTCACATTTATGTCACTTCCTGTCCTCTACATCTCCACCAATCATCATCCGTGTCCCCAATACTCACATTTATGTCACTTCCTGTCCTCTACATCATCACCAATCATCATCCGTGTCCCCAATACTCACATTTATGTCACTTCCTGTCCTCTACATCACCACCACACATCATCCGTGTCCCCAATACTCACATTTATGTCACTTCCTGTCCTCTACATCACCACCAATCATCATCCGTGTCCCCAATACTCACATTTATGTCACTTCCTGTCCTCTACATCACCACCAATCATCATCCGTGTCCCCAATACTCACATTTATGTCACTTCCTGTCCTCTACATCATCATCACCAATCATCATCCGTGTCCCCAATACTCACATTTATATCACTTCCTGTCCTCTACATCACCACCAATCATCATCCGTGTCCCCAATACTCACATTTATGTCACTTCCTGTCCTCTACATCATCATCACCAATCATCATCCGTGTCCCCAATACTCACATTTATGTCACTTCCTGTCCTCTACATCATCACCAATCATCATCCGTGTCCCCAATACTCACATTTATGTCACTTCCTGTCCTCTACATCACCACCAATCATCATCCGTGTCCCCAATACTCACATTTATGTCACTTCCTGTCCTCTACATCATCACCAATCATCATCCGTGTCCCCAATACTCACATTTATGTCACTTCCTGTCTTCTACATCATCACCAATCATCATCCGTGTCCCCAATACTCACATTTATGTCACTTCCTGTCCTCTACATCATTACCAATCATCATCCGTGTCCCCAATACTCACATTTATGTCACTTCCTGTCCTCTACATCACCACCAATCATCATCCGTGTCCCCAATACTCACATTTATGTCACTTCCTGTCCTCTACATCACCACCACCAATCATCATCCGTGTCCCCAATACTCACATTTATGTCACTTCCTGTCCTCTACATCACCACCAATCATCATCCGTGTCCCCAATACTCACATTTATGTCACTTCCTGTCCTCTACATCATCACCAATCATCATCCGTGTCCCCAATACTCACATTTATGTCACTTCCTGTCCTCTACATCATCACCACCAATCACCATCCGTGTCCCCAATACTCACATTTATGTCACTTCCTGTCCTCTACATCACCACCAATCACCATCCGTGTCCCCAATACTCACATTTATGTCACTTCCTGTCCTCTACATCACCACCACACATCATCCGTGTCCCCAATACTCACATTTATGTCACTTCCTGTCCTCTACATCACCACCACACATCATCCGTGTCCCCAATACTCACATTTATGTCACTTCCTGTCCTCTACATCATCATCACCAATCATCATCCGTGTCCCCAATACTCACATCTATGTCACTTCCTGTCCTCTACATCACCACCAATCATCATCCGTGTCCCCAATACTCACATTTATGTCACTTCCTGTCCTCTACATCATCACCACCAATCACCATCCGTGTCCCCAATACTCACATTTATGTCACTTCCTGTCCTCTACATCACCACCAATCATCATCCGTGTCCCCAATACTCACATTTATATCACTTCCTGTCCTCTACATCATCACCACCAATCATCATCCGTGTCCCCAATACTCACATTTATGTCACTTCCTGTCCTCTACATCACCACCACCAATCATCATCCGTGTCCCCAATACTCACATTTATGTCACTTCCTGTCCTCTACATCTCCACCAATCATCATCCGTGTCCCCAATACTCACATTTATGTCACTTCCTGTCCTCTACATCATCACCAATCATCATCCGTGTCCCCAATACTCACATTTATGTCACTTCCTGTCCTCTACATCACCACCAATCATCATCCGTGTCCCCAATACTCACATTTATGTCACTTCCTGTCCTCTACATCACCACCAATCATCATCCGTGTCCCCAATACTCACATTTATGTCACTTCCTGTCCTCTACATCATCATCACCAATCATCATCCGTGTCCCCAATACTCACATTTATATCACTTCCTGTCCTCTACATCACCACCAATCATCATCCGTGTCCCCAATACTCACATTTATGTCACTTCCTGTCCTCTACATCATCATCACCAATCATCATCCGTGTCCCCAATACTCACATTTATGTCACTTCCTGTCCTCTACATCATCACCAATCATCATCCGTGTCCCCAATACTCACATTTATGTCACTTCCTGTCCTCTACATCATCACCAATCATCATCCGTGTCCCCAATACTCACATTTATGTCACTTCCTGTCTTCTACATCATCACCAATCATCATCCGTGTCCCCAATACTCACATTTATGTCACTTCCTGTCCTCTACATCATTACCAATCATCATCCGTGTCCCCAATACTCACATTTATGTCACTTCCTGTCCTCTACATCACCACCAATCATCATCCGTGTCCCCAATACTCACATTTATGTCACTTCCTGTCCTCTACATCACCACCACCAATCATCATCCGTGTCCCCAATACTCACATTTATGTCACTTCCTGTCCTCTACATCACCACCAATCATCATCCGTGTCCCCAATACTCACATTTATGTCACTTCCTGTCCTCTACATCATCACCAATCATCATCCGTGTCCCCAATACTCACATTTATGTCACTTCCTGTCCTCTACATCATCACCACCAATCATCATCCGTGTCCCCAATACTCACATTTATGTCACTTCCTGTCCTCTACATCATCACCACCAATCATCATCCGTGTCCCCAATACTCACATTTATGTCACTTCCTGTCCTCTACATCATCACCAATCATCATCCGTGTCCCCAATACTCACATTTATGTCACTTCCTGTCCTCTACATCATCACCAATCATCATCCGTGTCTCCAATACTCACATTTATGTCACTTCCTGTCCTCTACATCATCAGCAATCATCATCCGTGTCCCCAATACTCACATTTATGTCACTTCCTGTCCTCTACATCACAACCAATCATCATCCGTGTCCCCAATACTCACATTTATGTCACTTCCTGTCCTCTACATCATCACCAATCATCATCCGTGTCCCCAATACTCACATTTATGTCATTTCCTGTCCTCTACATCACCACCAATCATCATCCGTGTCCCCAATACTCACATTTATGTCACTTCGTGTCCTCTACATCATCACCAATCATCATCCGTGTCCCCAATACTCACATTTATGTCACTTCCTGTCCTCTACATCACCACCAATCATCATCCGTGTCCCCAATACTCACATTTATGTCATTTCCTCTCCTCTACATCACCACCAATCATCATCCGTGTCCCCAAAACTCACATTTATGTCATTTCCTGTCCTCTACATCATCACCACCAATCATCATCCGTGTCCCCAATACTCACATTTATGTCACTTCCTGTCCTCTACATCACCACCAATCATCATCCGTGTCCCCAATACTCACATTTATGTCACTTCCTGTCCTCTACATCACCACCAATCATCATCCGTGTCCCCAATACTCACATTTATGTCACTTCCTGTCCTCTACATCACCACCAATCATCATCCGTGTCCCCAATACTCACATTTATGTCACTTCCTGTCCTCTACATCATCACCAATCATCATCCGTGTCCCCAATACTCACATTTATGTCACTTCCTGTCCTCTACATCACCACCAATCATCATCCATGTCCCCAATACTCACATTTATGTCACTTCCTGTCCTCTACATCATCACCAATCATCATCCGTGTCCCAATACTCACATTTATGTCACTTCCTGTCCTCTACATCACCACCAATCATCATCCGTGTCCCCAATACTCACATTTATGTCACTTCCTGTCCTCTACATCATCATCACCAATCATCATCCGTGTCCCCAATACTCACATTTATGTCACTTCCTGTCCTCTACATCATCACCAATCATCATCCGTGTCCCCAATACTCACATTTATGTCACTTCCTGTCCTCTACATCACCACCAATCATCATCCGTGTCCCCAATACTCACATTTATGTCACTTCCTGTCCTCTACATCACCACCAATCATCATCCGTGTCCCCAATACTCACATTTATGTCACTTCCTGTCCTCTACATCATCACCAATCATCATCCGTGTCCCCAATACTCACATTTATGTCACTTCCTGTCCTCTACATCATCACCACCAATCATCATCCGTGTCCCCAATACTCACATTTATGTCACTTCCTGTCCTCTACATCATCACCAATCATCATCCGTGTCCCAATACTCACATTTATGTCACTTCCTGTCCTCTACATCACCACCAATCATCATCCGTGTCCCCAATACTCACATTTATGTCACTTCCTGTCCTCTACATCACCACCAATCATCATCCGTGTCCCCAATACTCACATTTATGTCACTTCCTGTCCTCTACATCATTACCAATCATCATCCGTGTCCCCAATACTCACATTTATGTCACTTCCTGTCCTCTACATCACCACCAATCATCATCCGTGTCCCCAATACTCACATTTATGTCACTTCCTGTCCTCTACATCACCACCAATCATCATCTGTGTCCCCAATACTCACATTTATGTCACTTCCTGTCCTCTACATCACCACCAATCATCATCCTTGTCCCCAATACTCACATTTATGTCACTTCCTGTCCTCTACATCATCACCAATCATCATCCGTGTCCCCAATACTCACATTTATGTCACTTCCTGTCCTCTACATCACCACCAATCATCATCCGTGTCCCCAATACTCACATTTATGTCACTTCCTGTCCTCTACATCATCATCACCAATCATCATCCGTGTCCCCAATACTCACATCTATGTCACTTCCTGTCCTCTACATCACCACCAATCATCATCCGTGTCCCCAATACTCACATTTATGTCACTTCCTGTCCTCTACATCATCACCAATCATCATCCGTGTCCCCAATACTCACATTTATGTCACTTCCTGTCCTCTACATCACCACCAATCATCATCCGTGTCCCCAATACTCACATTTATGTCACTTCCTGTCCTCTACATCACCACCAATCATCATCCGTGTCCCCAATACTCACATTTATGTCACTTCCTGTCCTCTACATCACCACCAATCATCATCCGTGTCCCCAATACTCACATTTATGTCACTTCCTGTCCTCTACATCACCACCAATCATCATCCGTGTCCCCAATACTCACATTTATGTCACTTCCTGTCCTCTACATCACCACCAATCATCATCCGTGTCCCCAATACTCACATTTATATCACTTCCTGTCCTCTACATCACCACCAATCATCATCCGTGTCCCCAATACTCACATTTATGTCACTTCCTGTCCTCTACATCACCAATCATCATCCGTGTCCCCAATACTCACATTTATATCACTTCCTGTCCTCTACATCACCACCAATCATCATCCGTGTCCCCAATACTCACATTTATGTCACTTCCTGTCCTCTACATCACCACCAATCATCATCCGTGTCCCCAATACTCACATTTATGTCACTTCCTGTCCTCTACATCACCAATCATCATCTGTGTCCCCAATACTCACATTTATGTCACTTCCTGTCCTCTACATCACCACCAATCACCATCCGTGTCCCCAATACTCACATTTATGTCACTTCCTGTCCTCTACATCACCACCAATCATCATCCGTGTCCCCAATACTCACATTTATGTCACTTCCTGTCCTCTACATCACCAATCATCATCTGTGTCCCCAATACTCACATTTATGTCACTTCCTGTCCTCTACATCACCACCAATCATCATCCGTGTCCCCAATACTCACATTTATGTCACTTCCTGTCCTCTACATCACCAATCATCATCTGTGTCCCCAATACTCACATTTATGTCACTTCCTGTCCTCTACATCACCACCAATCATCATCCGTGTCCCCAATACTCACATTTATGTCACTTCCTGTCCTCTACATCACCACCAATCATCATCCGTGTCCCCAATACTCACATTTATGTCACTTCCTGTCCTCTACATCACCACCAATCATCATCCGTGTCCCCAATACTCACATTTATGTCACTTCCTGTCCTCTACATCATCACCAATCATCATCTGTGTCCCCAATACTCACATTTATGTCACTTCCTGTCCTCTACATCACCACCAATCACCATCCGTGTCCCCAATACTCACATTTATGTCACTTCCTGTCCTCTACATCATTACCAATCACCATCCGTGTCCCCAATACTCACATTTATGTCACTTCCTGTCCTCTACATCATTACCAATCATCATCCGTGTCCCCAATACTCACATTTATGTCACTTCCTGTCCTCTACATCACCACCAATCACCATCCGTGTCCCCAATACTCACATTTATGTCACTTCCTGTCCTCTACATCACCACCACCAATCATCATCCGTGTCCCCAATACTCACATTTATGTCACTTCCTGTCCTCTACATCACCACCAATCATCATCCGTGTCCCCAATACTCACATTTATGTCACTTCCTGTCCTCTACATCACCACCAATCATCATCCGTGTCCCCAATACTCACATTTATGTCACTTCCTGTCCTCTACATCATCACCAATCATCATCCGTGTCCCCAATACTCACATTTATGTCACTTCCTGTCCTCTACATCATCACCACCAATCATCATCCGTGTCCCCAATACTCACATTTATGTCACTTCCTGTCCTCTACATCACCTCCAATCATCATCCTTGTCCCCAATACTCACATTTATGTCACTTCCTGTCCTCTACATCACCACCACCAATCATCATCCGTGTCCCCAATACTCACATTTATGTCACTTCCTGTCCTCTACATCACCAATCATCATCCGTGTCCCCAATACTCACATTTATATCACTTCCTGTCCTCTACATCATCACCAATCATCATCCGTGTCCCCAATACTCACATTTATGTCACTTCCTGTCCTCTACATCATCATCACCAATCATCATCCTTGTCCCCAATACTCACATTTATGTCACTTCCTGTCCTCTACATCATCACCAATCATCATCCGTGTCCCCAATACTCACATTTATGTCACTTCCTGTCCTCTACATCATCATCACCAATCATCATCCGTGTCCCCAATACTCACATTTATGTCACTTCCTGTCCTCTACATCATCTCCACCAATCATCATCCGTGTCCCCAATACTCACATTTATGTCATTTCCTGTCCTCTACATCTCCACCAATCATCATCCGTGTCCCCAATACTCACATTTATGTCACTTCCTGTCCTCTACATCATCACCAATCATCATCCGTGTCCCCAATACTCACATTTATGTCACTTCCTGTCCTCTACATCACCAATCATCATCTGTGTCCCCAATACTCACATTTATGTCACTTCCTGTCCTCTACATCATCACCAATCATCATCCGTGTCCCCAATACTCACATTTATGTCACTTCCTGTCCTCTACATCATCACCAATCATCATCCGTGTCCCCAATACTCACATTTATGTCACTTCCTGTCCTCTACATCATTACCAATCACCATCCGTGTCCCCAATACTCACATTTATGTCACTTCCTGTCCTCTACATCATCACCACCAATCACCATCCGTGTCCCCAATACTCACATTTATGTCACTTCCTGTCCTCTACATCATTACCAATCACCATCCGTGTCCCCAATACTCACATTTATGTCACTTCCTGTCCTCTACATCATTACCAATCATCATCCGTGTCCCCAATACTCACATTTATGTCACTTCCTGTCCTCTACATCATCACCAATCACCATCCGTGTCCCCAATACTCACATTTATGTCACTTCCTGTCCTCTACATCACCACCAATCATCATCCGTGTCCCCAATACTCACATTTATGTCACTTCCTGTCCTCTACATCATCATCACCAATCATCATCCGTGTCCCCAATACTCACATTTATGTCACTTCCTGTCCTCTACATCATCACCAATCATCATCCGTGTCCCCAATACTCACATTTATGTCACTTCCTGTCCTCTACATCACCACCAATCATCATCCGTGTCCCCAATACTCACATTTATGTCACTTCCTGTCCTCTACATCATCACCAATCATCATCCGTGTCCCAATACTCACATTTATGTCACTTCCTGTCCTCTACATCACCACCACCAATCATCATCCGTGTCCCCAATACTCACATTTATGTCACTTCCTGTCCTCTACATCACCAATCATCATCCGTGTCCCCAATACTCACATTTATGTCACTTCCTGTCCTCTACATCACCACCACCAATCATCATCCGTGTCCCCAATACTCACATTTATGTCACTTCCTGTCCTCTACATCACCACCACCAATCATCATCCGTGTCCCCAATACTCACATTTATGTCACTTCCTGTCCTCTACATCACCAATCATCATCCGTGTCCCCAATACTCACATTTATGTCACTTCCTGTCCTCTACATCACCAATCATCATCCGTGTCCCCAATACTCACATTTATGTCACTTCTTGTCCTCTACATCACCAATCATCATCCGTGTCCCCAATACTCACATTTATGTCACTTCCTGTCCTCTACATCATCACCAATCATCATCCGTGTCCCCAATACTCACATTTATGTCACTTCCTGTCCTCTACATCACCAATCATCATCCGTGTCCCCAATACTCACATTTATGTCACTTCCTGTCCTCTACATCATCACCAATCATCATCCGTGTCCCCAATACTCACATTTATGTCACTTCCTGTCCTCTACATCATCACCAATCATCATCCGTGTCCCCAATACTCACATTTATGTCACTTCCTGTCCTCTACATCACCGCCAATCATCATCCGTGTCCCCAATACTCACATTTATGTCACTTCCTGTCCTCTACATCATCACCAATCATCATCCGTGTCCCCAATACTCACATTTCACTCACTTCCTGTCCTCTACATCATCACCAATCATCATCCGTGTCCCCAATACTCACATTTATGTCACTTCCTGTCCTCTACATCATCACCAATCACCATCCGTGTCCCCAATACTCACATTTATGTCACTTCCTGTCCTCTACATCATCACCAATCATCATCCCTGTCCCCAATACTCACATTTATGTCACTTCCTGTCCTCTACATCATCACCAATCATCATCCGTGTCCCCAATACTCACATTTATGTCACTTCCTGTCCTCTACATCACCAATCATCATCCGTGTCCCCAATACTCACATTTCACTCACTTCCTGTCCTCTACATCATCACCAATCATCATCCGTGTCCCCAATACTCACATTTATGTCACTTCCTGTCCTCTACATCATCACCAATCATCATCCGTGTCCCCAATACTCACATTTATGTCACTTCCTGTCCTCTACATCATCACCAATCACCATCCGTGTCCCCAATACTCACATTTATGTCACTTCCTGTCCTCTACATCATCATCACCAATCATCATCCGTGTCCCCAATACTCACATTTATGTCACTTCCTGTCCTCTACATCATCACCAATCATCATCCGTGTCCCCAATACTCACATTTATGTCACTTCCTGTCCTCTACATCATCACCAATCATCATCCGTGTCCCCAATACTCACATTTATGTCACTTCCTGTCCTCTACATCATCACCAATCATCATCCGTGTCCCCAATACTCACATTTATGTCACTTCCTGTCCTCTACATCACCACCAATCATCATCCGTGTCCCCAATACTCACATTTATGTCACTTCCTGTCCTCTACATCACCAATCATCATCCGTGTCCCCAATACTCACATTTATGTCACTTCCTGTCCTCTACATCATCACCAATCATCATCCGTGTCCCCAATACTCACATTTATGTCACTTCCTGTCCTCTACATCACCACCAATCATCATCCGTGTCCCCAATACTCACATTTATGTCACTTCCTGTCCTCTACATCACCACCAATCATCATCCGTGTCCCCAATACTCACATTTATGTCACTTCCTGTCCTCTACATCATCACCAATCATCATCCGTGTCCCCAATACTCACATTTATGTCACTTCCTGTCCTCTACATCATCACCAATCACCATCCGTGTCCCCAATACTCACATTTATGTCACTTCCTGTCCTCTACATCACCACCAATCATCATCCGTGTCCCCAATACTCACATTTATGTCACTTCCTGTCCTCTACATCACCAATCATCATCCGTGTCCCCAATACTCACATTTATGTCACTTCCTGTCCTCTACATCATCATCCGTGTCCCCAATACTCACATTTATGTCACTTCCTGTCCTCTACATCACCACCAATCATCATCCGTGTCCCCAATACTCACATTTATGTCACTTCCTGTCCTCTACATCACCACCAATCATCATCCATGTCCCCAATATTCACATTTATGTCACTTCCTGTCCTCTACATCACCACCAATCATCATCCGTGTCCCCAATACTCACATTTATGTCACTTCCTGTCCTCTACATCATCATCACCAATCATCATCCGTGTCCCCAATACTCACATTTATGTCACTTCCTGTCCTCTACATCATCACCAATCACCATCCGTGTCCCCAATACTCACATTTATGTCACTTCCTGTCCTCTACATCACCAATCATCATCCGTGTCCCCAATACACACATTTATGTCACTTCCTGTCCTCTACATCACCAATCATCATCTGTGTCCCCAATACTCACATTTCACTCACTTCCTGTCCTCTACATCATCACCAATCATCATCCGTGTCCCCAATACTCACATTTATGTCACTTCCTGTCCTCTACATCACCACCAATCATCATCCGTGTCCCCAATACTCACATTTATGTCACTTCCTGTCCTCTACATCACCAATCATCATCTGTGTCCCCAATACTCACATTTCACTCACTTCCTGTCCTCTACATCATCACCAATCATCATCCGTGTCCCAATACTCACATTTATGTCACTTCCTGTCCTCTACATCACCAATCATCATCCGTGTCCCCAATACTCACATTTATGTCACTTCCTGTCCTCTACATCATCACCACCAATCATCATCCGTGTCCCCAATACTCACATTTATGTCACTTCCTGTCCTCTACATCATCATCACCAATCATCATCCGTGTCCCCAATACTCACATTTATGTCACTTCCTGTCCTCTACATCATCACCAATCATCATCCGTGTCCCCAATACTCACATTTATGTCACTTCCTGTCCTCTACATCACCACCAATCATCATCCGTGTCCCCAATACTCACATTTATGTCACTTCCTGTCCTCTACATCACCACCAATCATCATCCGTGTCCCCAATACTCACATTTATGTCACTTCCTGTCCTCTACATCATCACCAATCATCATCCGTGTCCCCAATACTCACATTTATGTCACTTCCTGTCCTCTACATCATCACCACCAATCATCATCCGTGTCCCCAATACTCACATTCATGTCACTTCCTGTCCTCTACATCACCACCAATCATCATCCGTGTCCCCAATACTCACATTTATGTCACTTCCTGTCCTCTACATCACCACCAATCATCATCTGTGTCCCCAATACTCACATTTATGTCACTTCCTGTCCTCTACATCACCACCAATCATCATCCTTGTCCCCAATACTCACATTTATGTCACTTCCTGTCCTCTACATCATCACCAATCATCATCCGTGTCCCCAATACTCACATTTATGTCACTTCCTGTCCTCTACATCACCACCAATCATCATCCGTGTCCCCAATACTCACATTTATGTCACTTCCTGTCCTCTACATCATCATCACCAATCATCATCCGTGTCCCCAATACTCACATCTATGTCACTTCCTGTCCTCTACATCACCACCAATCATCATCCGTGTCCCCAATACTCACATTTATGTCACTTCCTGTCCTCTACATCATCACCAATCATCATCCGTGTCCCCAATACTCACATTTATGTCACTTCCTGTCCTCTACATCACCACCAATCATCATCCGTGTCCCCAATACTCACATTTATGTCACTTCCTGTCCTCTACATCACCACCAATCATCATCCGTGTCCCCAATACTCACATTTATGTCACTTCCTGTCCTCTACATCACCACCAATCATCATCCGTGTCCCCAATACTCACATTTATGTCACTTCCTGTCCTCTACATCACCACCAATCATCATCCGTGTCCCCAATACTCACATTTATGTCACTTCCTGTCCTCTACATCACCACCAATCATCATCCGTGTCCCCAATACTCACATTTATGTCACTTCCTGTCCTCTACATCACCAATCATCATCTGTGTCCCCAATACTCACATTTATGTCACTTCCTGTCCTCTACATCACCACCAATCACCATCCGTGTCCCCAATACTCACATTTATGTCACTTCCTGTCCTCTACATCACCACCAATCATCATCCGTGTCCCCAATACTCACATTTATGTCACTTCCTGTCCTCTACATCACCAATCATCATCTGTGTCCCCAATACTCACATTTATGTCACTTCCTGTCCTCTACATCACCACCAATCATCATCCGTGTCCCCAATACTCACATTTATGTCACTTCCTGTCCTCTACATCACCAATCATCATCTGTGTCCCCAATACTCACATTTATGTCACTTCCTGTCCTCTACATCACCACCAATCATCATCCGTGTCCCCAATACTCACATTTATGTCACTTCCTGTCCTCTACATCACCACCAATCATCATCCGTGTCCCCAATACTCACATTTATGTCACTTCCTGTCCTCTACATCACCACCAATCATCATCCGTGTCCCCAATACTCACATTTATGTCACTTCCTGTCCTCTACATCATCACCAATCATCATCTGTGTCCCCAATACTCACATTTATGTCACTTCCTGTCCTCTACATCACCACCAATCACCATCCGTGTCCCCAATACTCACATTTATGTCACTTCCTGTCCTCTACATCATTACCAATCACCATCCGTGTCCCCAATACTCACATTTATGTCACTTCCTGTCCTCTACATCATTACCAATCATCATCCGTGTCCCCAATACTCACATTTATGTCACTTCCTGTCCTCTACATCACCACCAATCACCATCCGTGTCCCCAATACTCACATTTATGTCACTTCCTGTCCTCTACATCACCACCACCAATCATCATCCGTGTCCCCAATACTCACATTTATGTCACTTCCTGTCCTCTACATCATTACCAATCATCATCCGTGTCCCCAATACTCACATTTATGTCACTTCCTGTCCTCTACATCACCACCAATCATCATCCGTGTCCCCAATACTCACATTTATGTCACTTCCTGTCCTCTACATCATCACCAATCATCATCCGTGTCCCCAATACTCACATTTATGTCACTTCCTGTCCTCTACATCATCACCACCAATCATCATCCGTGTCCCCAATACTCACATTTATGTCACTTCCTGTCCTCTACATCATCACCAATCATCATCCGTGTCCCCAATACTCACATTTATGTCACTTCCTGTCCTCTACATCACCAATCATCATCTGTGTCCCCAATACTCACATTTATGTCACTTCCTGTCCTCTACATCATCACCACCAATCATCATCCGTGTCCCCAATACTCACATTTATGTCACTTCCTGTCCTCTACATCATCACCAATCATCATCCGTGTCCCCAATACTCACATTTATGTCACTTCCTGTCCTCTACATCACCAATCATCATCTGTGTCCCCAATACTCACATTTATGTCACTTCCTGTCCTCTACATCATCACCAATCATCATCCGTGTCCCCAATACTCACATTTATGTCACTTCCTGTCCTCTACATCATCACCAATCATCATCCGTGTCCCCAATACTCACATTTATGTCACTTCCTGTCCTCTACATCATTACCAATCACCATCCGTGTCCCCAATACTCACATTTATGTCACTTCCTGTCCTCTACATCATCACCACCAATCACCATCCGTGTCCCCAATACTCACATTTATGTCACTTCCTGTCCTCTACATCATTACCAATCACCATCCGTGTCCCCAATACTCACATTTATGTCACTTCCTGTCCTCTACATCATTACCAATCATCATCCGTGTCCCCAATACTCACATTTATGTCACTTCCTGTCCTCTACATCATCACCAATCACCATCCGTGTCCCCAATACTCACATTTATGTCACTTCCTGTCCTCTACATCACCACCAATCATCATCCGTGTCCCCAATACTCACATTTATGTCACTTCCTGTCCTCTACATCATCATCACCAATCATCATCCGTGTCCCCAATACTCACATTTATGTCACTTCCTGTCCTCTACATCATCACCAATCATCATCCGTGTCCCCAATACTCACATTTATGTCACTTCCTGTCCTCTACATCACCACCAATCATCATCCGTGTCCCCAATACTCACATTTATGTCACTTCCTGTCCTCTACATCATCACCAATCATCATCCGTGTCCCAATACTCACATTTATGTCACTTCCTGTCCTCTACATCACCACCACCAATCATCATCCGTGTCCCCAATACTCACATTTATGTCACTTCCTGTCCTCTACATCACCAATCATCATCCGTGTCCCCAATACTCACATTTATGTCACTTCCTGTCCTCTACATCACCACCACCAATCATCATCCGTGTCCCCAATACTCACATTTATGTCACTTCCTGTCCTCTACATCACCACCACCAATCATCATCCGTGTCCCCAATACTCACATTTATGTCACTTCCTGTCCTCTACATCACCAATCATCATCCGTGTCCCCAATACTCACATTTATGTCACTTCCTGTCCTCTACATCACCAATCATCATCCGTGTCCCCAATACTCACATTTATGTCACTTCCTGTCCTCTACATCACCAATCATCATCCGTGTCCCCAATACTCACATTTATGTCACTTCCTGTCCTCTACATCATCACCAATCATCATCCGTGTCCCCAATACTCACATTTATGTCACTTCCTGTCCTCTACATCACCAATCATCATCCGTGTCCCCAATACTCACATTTATGTCACTTCCTGTCCTCTACATCATCACCAATCATCATCCGTGTCCCCAATACTCACATTTATGTCACTTCCTGTCCTCTACATCATCACCAATCATCATCCGTGTCCCCAATACTCACATTTATGTCACTTCCTGTCCTCTACATCACCGCCAATCATCATCCGTGTCCCCAATACTCACATTTATGTCACTTCCTGTCCTCTACATCATCACCAATCATCATCCGTGTCCCCAATACTCACATTTCACTCACTTCCTGTCCTCTACATCATCACCAATCATCATCCGTGTCCCCAATACTCACATTTATGTCACTTCCTGTCCTCTACATCATCACCAATCACCATCCGTGTCCCCAATACTCACATTTATGTCACTTCCTGTCCTCTACATCATCACCAATCATCATCCCTGTCCCCAATACTCACATTTATGTCACTTCCTGTCCTCTACATCATCACCAATCATCATCCGTGTCCCCAATACTCACATTTATGTCACTTCCTGTCCTCTACATCACCAATCATCATCCGTGTCCCCAATACTCACATTTCACTCACTTCCTGTCCTCTACATCATCACCAATCATCATCCGTGTCCCCAATACTCACATTTATGTCACTTCCTGTCCTCTACATCATCACCAATCATCATCCGTGTCCCCAATACTCACATTTATGTCACTTCCTGTCCTCTACATCATCACCAATCACCATCCGTGTCCCCAATACTCACATTTATGTCACTTCCTGTCCTCTACATCATCATCACCAATCATCATCCGTGTCCCCAATACTCACATTTATGTCACTTCCTGTCCTCTACATCATCACCAATCATCATCCGTGTCCCCAATACTCACATTTATGTCACTTCCTGTCCTCTACATCATCACCAATCATCATCCGTGTCCCCAATACTCACATTTATGTCACTTCCTGTCCTCTACATCATCACCAATCATCATCCGTGTCCCCAATACTCACATTTATGTCACTTCCTGTCCTCTACATCACCACCAATCATCATCCGTGTCCCCAATACTCACATTTATGTCACTTCCTGTCCTCTACATCACCAATCATCATCCGTGTCCCCAATACTCACATTTATGTCACTTCCTGTCCTCTACATCATCACCAATCATCATCCGTGTCCCCAATACTCACATTTATGTCACTTCCTGTCCTCTACATCACCACCAATCATCATCCGTGTCCCCAATACTCACATTTATGTCACTTCCTGTCCTCTACATCACCACCAATCATCATCCGTGTCCCCAATACTCACATTTATGTCACTTCCTGTCCTCTACATCATCACCAATCATCATCCGTGTCCCCAATACTCACATTTATGTCACTTCCTGTCCTCTACATCATCACCAATCACCATCCGTGTCCCCAATACTCACATTTATGTCACTTCCTGTCCTCTACATCACCACCAATCATCATCCGTGTCCCCAATACTCACATTTATGTCACTTCCTGTCCTCTACATCACCAATCATCATCCGTGTCCCCAATACTCACATTTATGTCACTTCCTGTCCTCTACATCATCATCCGTGTCCCCAATACTCACATTTATGTCACTTCCTGTCCTCTACATCACCACCAATCATCATCCGTGTCCCCAATACTCACATTTATGTCACTTCCTGTCCTCTACATCACCACCAATCATCATCCATGTCCCCAATATTCACATTTATGTCACTTCCTGTCCTCTACATCACCACCAATCATCATCCGTGTCCCCAATACTCACATTTATGTCACTTCCTGTCCTCTACATCATCATCACCAATCATCATCCGTGTCCCCAATACTCACATTTATGTCACTTCCTGTCCTCTACATCATCACCAATCACCATCCGTGTCCCCAATACTCACATTTATGTCACTTCCTGTCCTCTACATCACCAATCATCATCCGTGTCCCCAATACACACATTTATGTCACTTCCTGTCCTCTACATCACCAATCATCATCTGTGTCCCCAATACTCACATTTCACTCACTTCCTGTCCTCTACATCATCACCAATCATCATCCGTGTCCCCAATACTCACATTTATGTCACTTCCTGTCCTCTACATCACCACCAATCATCATCCGTGTCCCCAATACTCACATTTATGTCACTTCCTGTCCTCTACATCACCAATCATCATCTGTGTCCCCAATACTCACATTTCACTCACTTCCTGTCCTCTACATCATCACCAATCATCATCCGTGTCCCAATACTCACATTTATGTCACTTCCTGTCCTCTACATCACCAATCATCATCCGTGTCCCCAATACTCACATTTATGTCACTTCCTGTCCTCTACATCATCACCACCAATCATCATCCGTGTCCCCAATACTCACATTTATGTCACTTCCTGTCCTCTACATCATCACCAATCATCATCCGTGTCCCCAATACTCACATTTATGTCACTTCCTGTCCTCTACATCACCAATCATCATCCGTGTCCCCAATACTCACATTTATGTCACTTCCTGTCCTCTACATCATCACCAATCATCATCCGTGTCCCCAATACTCACATTTATGTCACTTCCTGTCCTCTACATCACCGCCAATCATCATCCGTGTCCCCAATACTCACATTTATGTCACTTCCTGTCCTCTACATCATCACCAATCATCATCCGTGTCCCCAATACTCACATTTATGTCACTTCCTGTCCTCTACATCACCACCAATCACCATCCGTGTCCCCAATACTCACATTTATGTCACTTCCTGTCCTCTACATCATCACCAATCACCATCCGTGTCCCCAATACTCACATTTATGTCACTTCCTGTCCTCTACATCACCACCAATCACCATCCGTGTCCCCAATACTCACATTTATGTCACTTCCTGTCCTCTACATCATCACCAATCATCATCCGTGTCCCCAATACTCACATTTATGTCACTTCCTGTCCTCTACATCACCACCAATCATCATCCGTGTCCCCAATACTCACATTTATGTCACTTCCTGTCCTCTACATCATCACCAATCACCATCCGTGTCCCCAATACTCACATTTATGTCACTTCCTGTCCTCTACATCATCACCAATCATCATCCCTGTCCCCAATACTCACATTTATGTCACTTCCTGTCCTCTACATCATCACCAATCATCATCCGTGTCCCCAATACTCACATTTATGTCACTTCCTGTCCTCTACATCACCAATCATCATCCGTGTCCCCAATACTCACATTTCACTCACTTCCTGTCCTCTACATCATCACCAATCATCATCCGTGTCCCCAATACTCACATTTATGTCACTTCCTGTCCTCTACATCATCACCAATCATCATCCGTGTCCCCAATACTCACATTTATGTCACTTCCTGTCCTCTACATCATCACCAATCACCATCCGTGTCCCCAATACTCACATTTATGTCACTTCCTGTCCTCTACATCATCATCACCAATCATCATCCGTGTCCCCAATACTCACATTTATGTCACTTCCTGTCCTCTACATCATCACCAATCATCATCCGTGTCCCCAATACTCACATTTATGTCACTTCCTGTCCTCTACATCATCACCAATCATCATCCGTGTCCCCAATACTCACATTTATGTCACTTCCTGTCCTCTACATCATCACCAATCATCATCCGTGTCCCCAATACTCACATTTATGTCACTTCCTGTCCTCTACATCACCACCAATCATCATCCGTGTCCCCAATACTCACATTTATGTCACTTCCTGTCCTCTACATCACCAATCATCATCCGTGTCCCCAATACTCACATTTATGTCACTTCCTGTCCTCTACATCATCACCAATCATCATCCGTGTCCCCAATACTCACATTTATGTCACTTCCTGTCCTCTACATCACCACCAATCATCATCCGTGTCCCCAATACTCACATTTATGTCACTTCCTGTCCTCTACATCACCACCAATCATCATCCGTGTCCCCAATACTCACATTTATGTCACTTCCTGTCCTCTACATCATCACCAATCATCATCCGTGTCCCCAATACTCACATTTATGTCACTTCCTGTCCTCTACATCATCACCAATCACCATCCGTGTCCCCAATACTCACATTTATGTCACTTCCTGTCCTCTACATCACCACCAATCATCATCCGTGTCCCCAATACTCACATTTATGTCACTTCCTGTCCTCTACATCACCAATCATCATCCGTGTCCCCAATACTCACATTTATGTCACTTCCTGTCCTCTACATCACCACCAATCATCATCCGTGTCCCCAATACTCACATTTATGTCACTTCCTGTCCTCTACATCACCACCAATCATCATCCATGTCCCCAATATTCACATTTATGTCACTTCCTGTCCTCTACATCACCACCAATCATCATCCGTGTCCCCAATACTCACATTTATGTCACTTCCTGTCCTCTACATCACCAATCATCATCCGTGTCCCCAATACTCACATTTATGTCACTTCCTGTCCTCTACATCACCACCAATCATCATCCGTGTCCCCAATACTCACATTTATGTCACTTCCTGTCCTCTACATCATCACCAATCATCATCCGTGTCCCCAATACTCACATTTATGTCACTTCCTGTCCTCTACATCATCACCAATCACCATCCGTGTCCCCAATACTCACATTTATGTCACTTCCTGTCCTCTACATCATCACCAATCACCATCCGTGTCCCCAATACTCACATTTATGTCACTTCCTGTCCTCTACATCACCAATCATCATCCGTGTCCCCAATACACACATTTATGTCACTTCCTGTCCTCTACATCACCAATCATCATCTGTGTCCCCAATACTCACATTTCACTCACTTCCTGTCCTCTACATCATCACCAATCATCATCCGTGTCCCCAATACTCACATTTATGTCACTTCCTGTCCTCTACATCACCACCAATCATCATCCGTGTCCCCAATACTCACATTTATGTCACTTCCTGTCCTCTACATCACCAATCATCATCTGTGTCCCCAATACTCACATTTCACTCACTTCCTGTCCTCTACATCATCACCAATCATCATCCGTGTCCCAATACTCACATTTATGTCACTTCCTGTCCTCTACATCACCAATCATCATCCGTGTCCCCAATACTCACATTTATGTCACTTCCTGTCCTCTACATCATCACCACCAATCATCATCCGTGTCCCCAATACTCACATTTATGTCACTTCCTGTCCTCTACATCATCACCAATCATCATCCGTGTCCCCAATACTCACATTTATGTCACTTCCTGTCCTCTACATCACCGCCAATCATCATCCGTGTCCCCAATACTCACATTTATGTCACTTCCTGTCCTCTACATCATCACCAATCATCATCCGTGTCCCCAATACTCACATTTATGTCACTTCCTGTCCTCTACATCACCACCAATCACCATCCGTGTCCCCAATACTCACATTTATGTCACTTCCTGTCCTCTACATCATCACCACCAATCATCATCCGTGTCCCCAATACTCACATTTATGTCACTTCCTGTCCTCTACATCATCATCACCAATCATCATCCGTGTCCCCAATACTCACATTTATGTCACTTCCTGTCCTCTACATCATCACCAATCATCATCCCTGTCCCCAATACTCACATTTATGTCACTTCCTGTCCTCTACATCACCACCACCAATCATCATCCGTGTCCCCAATACTCACATTTATGTCACTTCCTGTCCTCTACATCACCAATCATCATCCGTGTCCCCAATACTCACATTTCACTCACTTCCTGTCCTCTACATCATCACCAATCATCATCCGTGTCCCCAATACTCACATTTATGTCACTTCCTGTCCTCTACATCATCACCACCAATCATCATCCGTGTCCCCAATACTCACATTTATGTCACTTCCTGTCCTCTACATCATCACCACCAATCATCATCCGTGTCCCAATACTCACATTTATGTCACTTCCTGTCCTCTACATCACCAATCATCATCCGTGTCCCCAATACTCACATTTCACTCACTTCCTGTCCTCTACATCATCACTAATCATCATCCGTGTCCCCAATACTCACATTTATGTCACTTCCTGTCCTCTACATCACCACCAATCACCATCCGTGTCCCCAATACTCACATTTATGTCACTTCCTGTCCTCTACATCACCACCAATCATCATCCGTGTCCCCAATACTCACATTTATGTCACTTCCTGTCCTCTACATCATCACCAATCATCATCCGTGTCCCCAATACTCACATTTATGTCACTTCCTGTCCTCTACATCACCACCAATCATCATCCGTGTCCCCAATACTCACATTTATGTCACTTCCTGTCCTCTACATCATCACCACTCATCATCCGTGTCCCCAATACTCACATTTATGTCACTTCCTGTCCTCTACATCATCACCAATCATCATCCATGTCCCCAATACTCACATTTATGTCACTTCCTGTCCTCTACATCACCACCAATCATCATCCGTGTCCCCAATACTCACATTTATGTCACTTCCTGTCCTCTACATCATCACCAATCATCATCCGTGTCCCCAATACTCACATTTATGTCACTTCCTGTCCTCTACATCACCACCAATCATCATCCGTGTCCCCAATACTCACATTTATGTCACTTCCTGTCCTCTACATCATCACCAATCATCATCCGTGTCCCCAATACTCACATTTATGTCACTTCCTGTCCTCTACATCACCACCACACATCATCCGTGTCCCCAATACTCACATTTATGTCACTTCCTGTCCTCTACATCACCACCAATCATCATCCGTGTCCCCAATACTCACATTTATATCACTTCCTGTCCTCTACATCATCACCAATCATCATCCGTGTCCCCAATACTCACATTTATGTCACTTCCTGTCCTCTACATCATCACCAATCATCATCCGTGTCCCCAATACTCACATTTATGTCACTTCCTGTCCTCTACATCATCATCACCAATCATCATCCGTGTCCCCAATACTCACATTTATGTCACTTCCTGTCCTCTACATCATCATCACCAATCATCATCCGTGTCCCCAATACTCACATTTATGTCACTTCCTGTCCTCTACATCACCACCAATCATCATCCGTGTCCCCAATACTCACATTTATGTCACTTCCTGTCCTCTACATCACCACCAATCATCATCCGTGTCCCCAATACTCACATTTATGTCACTTCCTGTCCTCTACATCATCACCAATCATCATCCGTGTCCCCAATACTCACATTTATGTCACTTCCTGTCTTCTACATCATCACCAATCATCATCCGTGTCCCCAATACTCACATTTATGTCACTTCCTGTCCTCTACATCATTACCAATCATCATCCGTGTCCCCAATACTCACATTTATGTCACTTCCTGTCCTCTACATCACCACCAATCATCATCCGTGTCCCCAATACTCACATTTATGTCACTTCCTGTCCTCTACATCACCACCACCAATCATCATCCGTGTCCCCAATACTCACATTTATGTCACTTCCTGTCCTCTACATCACCACCAATCATCATCCGTGTCCCCAATACTCACATTTATGTCACTTCCTGTCCTCTACATCATCACCAATCATCATCCGTGTCCCCAATACTCACATTTATGTCACTTCCTGTCCTCTACATCATCACCAATCATCATCCGTGTCCCCAATACTCACATTTATGTCACTTCCTGTCCTCTACATCACCACCAATCATCATCCGTGTCCCCAATACTCACATTTATGTCACTTCCTGTCCTCTACATCATCACCACCAATCATCATCCGTGTCCCCAATACTCACATTTATGTCACTTCCTGTCCTCTACATCATCACCAATCATCATCCGTGTCTCCAATACTCACATTTATGTCACTTCCTGTCCTCTACATCACCACCAATCATCATCCGTGTCCCCAATACTCACATTTATGTCACTTCCTGTCCTCTACATCATCACCACCAATCATCATCCGTGTCCCCAATACTCACATTTATGTCACTTCCTGTCCTCTACATCACCACCAATCATCATCCGTGTCCCCAATACTCACATTTATGTCACTTCCTGTCCTCTACATCACCACCAATCATCATCCGTGTCCCCAATACTCACATTTATGTCACTTCCTGTCCTCTACATCATCACCAATCATCATCCGTGTCCCCAATACTCACATTTATGTCACTTCCTGTCCTCTACATCATCATCACCAATCATCATCCATGTCCCCAATACTCACATTTATGTCACTTCCTGTCCTCTACATCACCAATCATCATCCGTGTCCCCAATACTCACATTGATGTCACTTCCTGTCCTCTACATCACCAATCATCATCCGTGTCCCCAATACTCACATTTATGTCACTTCCTGTCCTCTACATCATCACCAATCATCATCCGTGTCCCCAATACTCACATTTATGTCACTTCCTGTCCTCTACATCACCACCAATCATCATCCGTGTCCCCAATACTCACATTTATATCACTTCCTGTCCTCTACATCATCACCACCAATCATCATCCGTGTCCCCAATACTCACATTTATGTCACTTCCTGTCCTCTACATCATCACCAATCATCATCCGTGTCCCCAATACTCACATTTATATCACTTCCTGTCCTCTACATCACCACCAATCATCATCCGTGTCCCCAATACTCACATTTATGTCACTTCCTGTCCTCTACATCACCACCAATCATCATCCGTGTCCCCAATACTCACATTTATATCACTTCCTGTCCTCTACATCATCACCACCAATCATCATCCGTGTCCCCAATACTCACATTTATGTCACTTCCTGTCCTCTACATCATCACCAATCATCATCCGTGTCCCCAATACTCACATTTATATCACTTCCTGTCCTCTACATCACCACCAATCATCATCCGTGTCCCCAATACTCACATTTATGTCACTTCCTGTCCTCTACATCACCACCAATCATCATCCGTGTCCCCAATACTCACATTTATGTCACTTCCTGTCCTCTACATCACCACCAATCATCATCCGTGTCCCCAATACTCACATTTATGTCACTTCCTGTCCTCTACATCATCACCAATCATCATCCGTGTCCCCAATACTCACATTTATGTCACTTCCTGTCCTCTACATCACCACCAATCATCATCCGTGTCCCCAATACTCACATTTATGTCACTTCCTGTCCTCTACATCATCACCAATCATCATCCGTGTCCCCAATACTCACATTTATGTCACTTCCTGTCCTCTACATCATCACCAATCATCATCCGTGTCCCCAATACTCACATTTATGTCACTTCCTGTCCTCTACATCATCACCAATCATCATCCGTGTCCCCAATACTCACATTTATGTCACTTCCTGTCCTCTACATCATCACCAATCATCATCTGTGTCCCCAATACTCACATTTATGTCACTTCCTGTCCTCTACATCATCACCAATCATCATCCGTGTCCCCAATACTCACATTTATGTCACTTCCTGTCCTCTACATCATCACCAATCATCATCCGTGTCCCCAATACTCACATTTATGTCACTTCCTGTCCTCTACATCACCACCAATCATCATCCGTGTCCCCAATACTCACATTTATGTCACTTCCTGTCCTCTACATCACCACCACCAATCATCATCCGTGTCCCCAATACTCACATTTATGTCACTTCCTGTCCTCTACATCATCACCAATCATCATCCGTGTCCCCAATACTCACATTTATGTCACTTCCTGTCCTCTACATCATCACCAATCATCATCCGTGTCCCCAATACTCACATTTATGTCACTTCCTGTCCTCTACATCACCACCAATCATCATCCGTGTCCCCAATACTCACATTTATGTCACTTCCTGTCCTCTACATCATCACCAATCATCATCCATGTCCCCAATACTCACATTTATATCACTTCCTGTCCTCTACATCACCAATCATCATCCGTGTCCCCAATACTCACATTTATGTCACTTCCTGTCCTCTACATCACCACCAATCATCATCCGTGTCCCCAATACTCACATTTATGTCACTTCCTGTCCTCTACATCATCACCAATCATCATCCGTGTCCCCAATACTCACATTTATGTCACTTCCTGTCCTCTACATCACCACCAATCATCATCCGTGTCCCCAATACTCACATTTATGTCACTTCCTGTCCTCTACATCATCACCAATCATCATCCGTGTCCCCAATACTCACATTTATGTCACTTCCTGTCCTCTACATCACCAATCATCATCCGTGTCCCCAATACTCACATTTATGTCACTTCCTGTCCTCTACATCACCACCAATCATCATCCGTGTCCCCAATACTCACATTTATGTCACTTCCTGTCCTCTACATCACCACCAATCATCATCCGTGTCCCCAATACTCACATTTATGTCACTTCCTGTCGTCTACATCATCACCACCAATCATCATCCGTGTCCCCAATACTCACATTTATGTCACTTCCTGTCCTCTACATCACCGCCAATCATCATCCGTGTCCCCAATACTCACATTTATGTCACTTCCTGTCCTCTACATCATCACCAATCATCATCCGTGTCCCCAATACTCACATTTATGTCACTTCCTGTCCTCTACATCATCACCACCAATCACCATCCGTGTCCCCAATACTCACATTTATGTCACTTCCTGTCCTCTACATCACCACCAATCATCATCCGTGTCCCCAATACTCACATTTATGTCACTTCCTGTCCTCTACATCACCACCAATCATCATCCGTGTCCCCAATACTCACATTTATGTCACTTCCTGTCCTCTACATCATCATCACCAATCATCATCTGTGTCCCCAATACTCACATTTATGTCACTTCCTGTCCTCTACATCACCACCAATCATCATCCGTGTCCCCAATACTCACATTTATGTCACTTCCTGTCCTCTACATCACCACCAATCATCATCCGTGTCCCCAATACTCACATTTATGTCACTTCCTGTCCTCTACATCACCACCAATCATCATCCGTGTCCCCAATACTCACATTTATGTCACTTCCTGTCCTCTACATCATCATCACCAATCATCATCTGTGTCCCCAATACTCACATTTATGTCACTTCCTGTCCTCTACATCACCACCAATCATCATCCGTGTCCCCAATACTCACATTTATGTCACTTCCTGTCCTCTACATCATCACCAATCATCATCCGTGTCCCCAATACTCACATTTATGTCACTTCCTGTCCTCTACATCACCACCAATCATCATCCGTGTCCCCAATACTCACATTTATGTCACTTCCTGTCCTCTACATCATCACCAATCATCATCCGTGTCCCCAATACTCACATTTATGTCACTTCCTGTCCTCTACATCATCACCAATCACCATCCGTGTCCCCAATACTCACATTTATGTCACTTCCTGTCCTCTACATCATCACCAATCATCATCCGTGTCCCCAATACTCACATTTATGTCACTTCCTGTCCTCTACATCATCACCAATCATCATCCGTGTCCCCAATACTCACATTTATGTCACTTCCTGTCCTCTACATCACCACCAATCATCATCCGTGTCCCCAATACTCACATTTATGTCACTTCCTGTCCTCTACATCACCACCAATCATCATCCGTGTCCCCAATACTCACATTTATGTCACTTCCTGTCCTCTACATCACCACCAATCATCATCCGTGTCCCCAATACTCACATTTATATCACTTCCTGTCCTCTACATCACCACCAATCATCATCCGTGTCCCCAATACTCACATTAATGTCACTTCCTGTCCTCTACATCATCATCACCAATCATCATCCGTGTCCCCAATACTCACATTTATGTCACTTCCTGTCCTCTACATCACCTCCACCAATCATCATCCGTGTCCCCAATACTCACATTTATGTCACTTCCTGTCCTCTACATCACCACCACCAATCATCATCCGTGTCCCCAATACTCACATTTATGTCACTTCCTGTCCTCTACATCATCACCAATCATCATCCGTGTCCCCAATACTCACATTTATGTCACTTCCTGTCCTCTACATCATCATCACCAATCATCATCCATGTCCCCAATACTCACATTTATGTCACTTCCTGTCCTCTACATCATCACCAATCATCATCCGTGTCCCCAATACTCACATTTATGTCACTTCCTGTCCTCTACATCATCACCAATCATCATCCGTGTCCCCAATACTCACATTTATGTCACTTCCTGTCCTCTACATCATCACCAATCATCATCCGTGTCCCCAATACTCACATTTATGTCACTTCCTGTCCTCTACATCATCATCACCAATCATCATCCATGTCCCCAATACTCACATTTATGTCACTTCCTGTCCTCTACATCATCACCAATCATCATCCGTGTCCCCAATACTCACATTTATGTCACTTCCTGTCCTCTACATCACCACCAATCATCATCCGTGTCCCCAATACTCACATTTATGTCACTTCCTGTCCTCTACATCACCTCCACCAATCATCATCCGTGTCCCCAATACTCACATTTATGTCACTTCCTGTCCTCTACATCACCACCAATCATCATCCGTGTCCCCAATACTCACATTTATGTCACTTCCTGTCCTCTACATCATCACCAATCATCATCCGTGTCCCCAATACTCACATTTATGTCACTTCCTGTCCTCTACATCATCATCACCAATCATCATCCATGTCCCCAATACTCACATTTATGTCACTTCCTGTCCTCTACATCACCGTTCATCATCCGTGTCCCCAATACTCACATTTATGTCACTTCCTGTCCTCTACATCACCACCAATCATCATCCGTGTCCCCAATACTCACATTTATGTCACTTCCTGTCCTCTACATCATCACCAATCATCATCCGTGTCCCCAATACTCACATTTATGTCACTTCCTGTCCTCTACATCATCACCAATCATCATCCGTGTCCCCAATACTCACATTTATGTCACTTCCTGTCCTCTACATTACCACCAATCATCATCCGTGTCCCCAATACCCACATTTATGTCACTTCCTGTCCTCTACATCACCACCAATCATCATCCGTGTCCCCAATACTCACATTTATGTCACTTCCTGTCCTCTACATCATCACCAATCATCATCCGTGTCCCCAATACTCACATTTATGTCACTTCCTGTCCTCTACATCATCATCAATCATCATCCGTGTCCCCAATACTCACATTTATGTCACTTCCTGTCCTCTACATCACCACCAATCATCATCCGTGTCCCCAATACTCACATTTATGTCACTTCCTGTCCTCTACATCACCACCACCAATCATCATCCGTGTCCCCAATACTCACATTTATGTCACTTCCTGTCCTCTACATCATCACCAATCATCATCCGTGTCCCCAATACTCACATTTATGTCACTTCCTGTCCTCTACATCATCACCAATCATCATCCGTGTCCCCAATACTCACATTTATGTCACTTCCTGTCCTCTACATCACCACCACCAATCATCATCCGTGTCCCCAATACTCACATTTATGTCACTTCCTGTCCTCTACATCATCACCAATCATCATCCGTGTCCCCAATACTCACATTTATGTCACTTCCTGTCCTCTACATCACCACCAATCACCATCCGTGTCCCCAATACTCACATTTATGTCACTTCCTGTCCTCTACATCATCACCAATCATCATCCGTGTCCCCAATACTCACATTTATGTCACTTCCTGTCCTCTACATCACCACCAATCATCATCCGTGTCCCCAATACTCACATTTATGTCACTTCCTGTCCTCTACATCATCACCACCAATCATCATCCGTGTCCCCAATACTCACATTTATGTCACTTCCTGTCCTCTACATCACCACCACCAATCATCATCCGTGTCCCCAATACTCACATTTATGTCACTTCCTGTCCTCTACATCATCACCACCAATCATCATCCGTGTCCCCAATACTCACATTTATGTCACTTCCTGTCCTCTACATCATCACCTCCAATCATCATCCGTGTCCCCAATACTCACATTTATATCACTTCCTGTCCTCTACATCACCACCACACATCATCCGTGTCCCCAATACTCACATTTATGTCACTTCCTGTCCTCTACATCACCACCAATCATCATCCGTGTCCCCAATACTCACATTTATGTCACTTCCTGTCCTCTAAATCATCACCAATCATCATCCGTGTCCCCAATACTCACATTTATGTCACTTCCTGTCCTCTACATCATCTCCACCAATCACCATCCGTGTCCCCAATACTCACATTTATGTCACTTCCTGTCCTCTACATCATCATCAATCATCATCCGTGTCCCCAATACTCACATTTATATCACTTCCTGTCCTCTACATCACCACCAATCATCATCCGTGTCCCCAATACTCACATTTATGTCACTTCCTGTCCTCTACATCATCACCAATCATCATCTGTGTCCCCAATACTCACATTTATGTCACTTCCTGTCCTCTACATCATCACCAATCATCATCCGTGTCCCCAATACTCACATTTATGTCACTTCCTGTCCTCTACATCATCACCAATCATCATCCGTGTCCCCAATACTCACATTTATGTCACTTCCTGTCCTCTACATCACCACCAATCATCATCCGTGTCCCCAATACTCACATTTATGTCACTTCCTGTCCTCTACATCACCACCACCAATCATCATCCGTGTCCCCAATACTCACATTTATGTCACTTCCTGTCCTCTACATCATCACCACCAATCATCATCTGTGTCCCCAATACTCACATTTATGTCACTTCCTGTCCTCTACATCACCGCCAATCATCATCCGTGTCCCCAATACTCACATTTATGTCACTTCCTGTCCTCTACATCACCACCAATCATCATCCGTGTCCCCAATACTCACATTTATGTCACTTCCTGTCCTCTACATCATCACCAATCATCATCCGTGTCCCCAATACTCACATTTATGTCACTTCCTGTCCTCTACATCACCACCAATCATCATCCGTGTCCCCAATACTCACATTTATGTCACTTCCTGTCCTCTACATCATCACCAATCACCATCCGTGTCCCCAATACTCACATTTATGTCACTTCCTGTCCTCTACATCATCACCAATCATCATCCGTGTCCCCAATACTCACATTTATGTCACTTCCTGTCCTCTACATCATCACCAATCATCATCCATGTCCCCAATACTCACATTTATATCACTTCCTGTCCTCTACATCACCAATCATCATCCGTGTCCCCAATACTCACATTTATGTCACTTCCTGTCGTCTACATCATCACCACCAATCATCATCCGTGTCCCCAATACTCACATTTATGTCACTTCCTGTCCTCTACATCACCGCCAATCATCATCCGTGTCCCCAATACTCACATTTATGTCACTTCCTGTCCTCTACATCACCACCACCAATCATCATCCGTGTCCCCAATACTCACATTTATGTCACTTCCTGTCCTCTACATCACCACCAATCATCATCCGTGTCCCCAATACTCACATTTATGTCACTTCCTGTCCTCTACATCATCATCAATCATCATCCGTGTCCCCAATACTCACATTTATGTCACTTCCTGTCCTCTACATCACCACCAATCATCATCCGTGTCCCCAATACTCACATTTATGTCACTTCCTGTCCTCTACATCATCACCAATCATCATCCGTGTCCCCAATACTCACATTTATGTCACTTCCTGTCCTCTACATCACCACCAATCATCATCCGTGTCCCCAATACTCACATTTATGTCACTTCCTGTCCTCTACATCACCACCACCAATCATCATCCGTGTCCCCAATACTCACATTTATGTCACTTCCTGTCCTCTACATCATCACCAATCATCATCCGTGTCCCCAATACTCACATTTATATCACTTCCTGTCCTCTACATCACCACCAATCATCATCCGTGTCCCCAATACTCACATTTATGTCACTTCCTGTCCTCTACATCATCACCAATCATCATCCGTGTCCCCAATACTCACATTTATGTCACTTCCTGTCCTCTACATCACCACCAATCATCATCCGTGTCCCCAATACTCACATTTATGTCACTTCCTGTCCTCTACATCACCAATCATCATCCGTGTCCCCAATACTCACATTTATGTCACTTCCTGTCCTCTACATCACCACCAATCATCATCCGTGTCCCCAATACTCACATTTATGTCACTTCCTGTCCTCTACATCATCACCAATCATCATCCGTGTCCCCAATACTCACATTTATGTCACTTCCTGTCCTCTACATCATCACCAATCATCATCCGTGTCCCCAATACTCACATTTATGTCACTTCCTGTCCTCTACATCACCACCAATCATCATCCGTGTCCCCAATACTCACATTTATGTCACTTCCTGTCCTCTACATCACCACCAATCATCATCCGTGTCCCCAATACTCACATTTATATCACTTCCTGTCCTCTACATCACCAATCATCATCCGTGTCCCCAATACTCACATTTATGTCACTTCCTGTCCTCTACATCACCACCAATCATCATCCGTGTCCCCAATACTCACATTTATGTCACTTCCTGTCCTCTAAATCATCACCAATCATCATCCGTGTCCCCAATACTCACATTTATGTCACTTCCTGTCCTCTACATCATCACCAATCATCATCCGTGTCCCCAATACTCACATTTATGTCACTTCCTGTCCTCTACATCACCACCAATCATCATCCGTGTCCCCAATACTCACATTTATATCACTTCCTGTCCTCTACATCACCACCAATCATCATCCGTGTCCCCAATACTCACATTTATGTCACTTCCTGTCCTCTACATCATCACCAATCATCATCTGTGTCCCCAATACTCACATTTATGTCACTTCCTGTCCTCTACATCATCACCAATCATCATCCGTGTCCCCAATACTCACATTTATGTCACTTCCTGTCCTCTACATCATCACCAATCATCATCCGTGTCCCCAATACTCACATTTATGTCACTTCCTGTCCTCTACATCACCACCAATCATCATCCGTGTCCCCAATACTCACATTTATGTCACTTCCTGTCCTCTACATCACCACCACCAATCATCATCCGTGTCCCCAATACTCACATTTATGTCACTTCCTGTCCTCTACATCATCACCACCAATCATCATCTGTGTCCCCAATACTCACATTTATGTCACTTCCTGTCCTCTACATCACCGCCAATCATCATCCGTGTCCCCAATACTCACATTTATGTCACTTCCTGTCCTCTACATCACCACCAATCATCATCCGTGTCCCCAATACTCACATTTATGTCACTTCCTGTCCTCTACATCATCACCAATCATCATCCGTGTCCCCAATACTCACATTTATGTCACTTCCTGTCCTCTACATCACCACCAATCATCATCCGTGTCCCCAATACTCACATTTATGTCACTTCCTGTCCTCTACATCATCACCAATCATCATCCATGTCCCCAATACTCACATTTATATCACTTCCTGTCCTCTACATCACCAATCATCATCCGTGTCCCCAATACTCACATTTATGTCACTTCCTGTCGTCTACATCATCACCACCAATCATCATCCGTGTCCCCAATACTCACATTTATGTCACTTCCTGTCCTCTACATCACCGCCAATCATCATCCGTGTCCCCAATACTCACATTTATGTCACTTCCTGTCCTCTACATCACCACCACCAATCATCATCCGTGTCCCCAATACTCACATTTATGTCACTTCCTGTCCTCTACATCACCGCCAATCATCATCCGTGTCCCCAATACTCACATTTATGTCACTTCCTGTCCTCTACATCACCACCACCAATCACCATCCGTGTCCCCAATACTCACATTTATGTCACTTCCTGTCCTCTACATCACCACCAATCATCATCCGTGTCCCCAATACTTACATTTATGTCACTTCCTGTCCTCTACATCACCACCACCAATCATCATCCGTGTCCCCAATACTCACATTTATGTCACTTCCTGTCCTCTACATCATCACCAATCATCATCCGTGTCCCCAATACTCACATTTATGTCACTTCCTGTCCTCTACATCATCACCAATCATCATCCGTGTCCCCAATACTCACATTTATGTCACTTCCTGTCCTCTACATCACCACCAATCATCATCCGTGTCCCCAATACTCACATTTATGTCACTTCCTGTCCTCTACATCACCACCAATCATCATCCGTGTCCCCAATACTCACATTTATGTCACTTCCTGTCCTCTACATCATCACCAATCATCATCCGTGTCCCCAATACTCACATTTATGTCACTTCCTGTCCTCTACATAACCACCAATCATCATCCGTGTCCCCAATACTCACATTTATGTCACTTCCTGTCCTCTACATCATCACCAATCATCATCCGTGTCCCCAATACTCACATTTATGTCACTTCCTGTCCTCTACATCATCACCAATCATCATCCGTGTCCCCAATACTCACATTTATGTCACTTCCTGTCCTCTACATCATCACCACCAATCATCATCCGTGTCCCCAATACTCACATTTATGTCACTTCCTGTCCTCTATATCACCACCAATCATCATCCGTGTCCCCAATACTCACATTTATGTCACTTCCTGTCCTCTACATCATCACCAATCATCATCCGTGTCCCCAATACTCACATTTATGTCACTTCCTGTCCTCTACATCACCACCAATCATCATCCGTGTCCCCAATACTCACATTTATGTCACTTCCTGTCCTCTATATCACCACCAATCATCATCCGTGTCCCCAATACTCACATTTATGTCACTTCCTGTCCTCTACATCATCACCAATCATCATCCGTGTCCCCAATACTCACATTTATGTCACTTCCTGTCCTCTACATCACCACCAATCATCATCCGTGTCCCCAATACTCACATTTATGTCACTTCCTGTCCTCTACATCATCACCAATCATCATCCGTGTCCCCAATACTCACATTTATGTCACTTCCTGTCCTCTACATCACCACCACCAATCATCATCCGTGTCCCCAATACTCACATTTATGTCACTTCCTGTCCTCTACATCACCAATCATCATCCGTGTCCCCAATACTCACATTTATGTCACTTCCTGTCCTCTACATCATCACCAATCATCATCCGTGTCCCCAATACTCACATTTATGTCACTTCCTGTCCTCTACATCATCACCAATCATCATCCGTGTCCCCAATACTCACATTTATGTCACTTCCTGTCCTCTACATCTCCACCAATCATCATCCGTGTCCCCAATACTCACATTTATGTCACTTCCTGTCCTCTACATCATCACCAATCATCATCCGTGTCCCCAATACTCACATTTATGTCACTTCCTGTCCTCTACATCATCATCACCAATCATCATCCGTGTCCCCAATACTCACATTTATATCACTTCCTGTCCTCTACATCATCATCACCAATCATCATCTGTGTCCCCAATACTCACATTTATGTCACTTCCTGTCCTCTACATCATCATCACCAATCATCATCTGTGTCCCCAATACTCACATTTATGTCACTTCCTGTCCTCTACATCTCCACCAATCATCATCCGTGTCCCCAATACTCACATTTATGTCACTTCCTGTCCTCTACATCATCACCAATCATCATCCGTGTCCCCAATACTCACATTTATGTCACTTCCTGTCCTCTACATCATCACCAATCACCATCCGTGTCCCCAATACTCACATTTATGTCACTTCCTGTCCTCTACATCATCACCAATCATCATCCGTGTCCCCAATACTCACATTTATGTCACTTCCTGTCCTCTACATCATCACCAATCATCATCCGTGTCCCCAATACTCACATTTATGTCACTTCCTGTCCTCTACATCATCATCACCAATCATCATCCGTGTCCCCAATACTCACATTTATGTCACTTCCTGTCATCTACATCACCACCAATCATCATCCGTGTCCCCAATACTCACATTTATGTCACTTCCTGTCCTCTACATCATCACCAATCATCATCCGTGTCCCCAATACTGACATTTATGTCACTTCCTGTCCTCTACATCATCACCACCAATCATCATCCGTGTCCCCAATACTCACATTTATGTCACTTCCTGTCCTCTACATCACCTCCAATCATCATCCTTGTCCCCAATACTCACATTTATGTCACTTCCTGTCCTCTACATCATCACCAATCATCATCCGTGTCCCCAGTACTCACATTTATGTCACTTCCTGTCCTCTACATCACCAATCATCATCCGTGTCCCCAATACTCACATTTATGTCACTTCCTGTCCTCTACATCACCACCAATCATCATCCGTGTCCCCAATACTCACATTTATGTCACTTCCTGTCCTCTACATCATCACCAATCATCATCCGTGTCCCCAATACTCACATTTATGTCACTTCCTGTCCTCTACATCACCACCAATCATCATCCGTGTCCCCAATACTCACATTTATGTCACTTCCTGTCCTCTACATCACCACCAATCATCATCCGTGTCCCCAATACTCACATTTATGTCACTTCCTGTCCTCTACATCACCTCCAATCATCATCCTTGTCCCCAATACTCACATTTATGTCACTTCCTGTCCTCTACATCATCACCAATCATCATCCGTGTCCCCAATACTCACATTTATGTCACTTCCTGTCCTCTACATCACCACCACCAATCATCATCCGTGTCCCCAATACTCACATTTATGTCACTTCCTGTCCTCTACATCATCACCAATCATCATCCGTGTCCCCAATACTCACATTTATGTCACTTCCTGTCCTCTACATCATCACCAATCATCATCCGTGTCCCCAATACTCACATTTATGTCACTTCCTGTCCTCTACATCATCTCCACCAATCATCATCCGTGTCCCCAATACTCACATTTATGTCACTTCCTGTCCTCTACATCATCACCAATCATCATCCGTGTCCCCAATACTCACATTTATATCACTTCCTGTCCTCTACATCACCACCAATCATCATCCGTGTCCCCAATACTCACATTTATGTCACTTCCTGTCCTCTACATCTCCACCAATCATCATCCGTGTCCCCAATACTCACATTTATGTCACTTCCTGTCCTCTACATCACCACCAATCATCATCCGTGTCCCCAATACTCACATTTATGTCACTTCCTGTCCTCTACATCACCACCAATCATCATCCGTGTCCCCAATACTCACATTTATGTCACTTCCTGTCCTCTACATCATCACCAATCATCATCCGTGTCCCCAATACTCACATTTATGTCACTTCCTGTCCTCTACATCATCACCAATCATCATCCGTGTCCCCAATACTCACATTTATGTCACTTCCTGTCCTCTACATCATCTCCACCAATCATCATCCGTGTCCCCAATACTCACATTTATGTCACTTCCTGTCCTCTACATCATCACCAATCATCATCCGTGTCCCCAATACTCACATTTATGTCACTTCCTGTCCTCTACATCATCATCACCAATCATCATCCGTGTCCCCAATACTCACATTTATGTCACTTCCTGTCCTCTACATCATCACCAATCATCATCCGTGTCCCCAATACTCACATTTATGTCACTTCCTGTCCTCTACATCACCTCCAATCATCATCCGTGTCCCCAATACTCACATTTATGTCACTTCCTGTCCTCTACATCATCTCCACCAATCATCATCCGTGTCCCCAATACTCACATTTATGTCACTTCCTGTCCTCTACATCACCACCAATCACCATCCGTGTCCCCAATACTCACATTTATGTCACTTCCTGTCCTCTACATCATCACCAATCATCATCCGTGTCCCCAATACTCACATTTATGTCACTTCCTGTCCTCTACATCATCACCAATCATCATCCGTGTCCCCAATACTCACATTTATGTCACTTCCTGTCCTCTACATCACCACCAATCACCATCCGTGTCCCCAATACTCACATTTATGTCACTTCCTGTCCTCTACATCATCACCAATCATCATCCGTGTCCCCAATACTCACATTTATGTCACTTCCTGTCCTCTACATCACCAATCATCATCCGTGTCCCCAATACTCACATTTATGTCACTTCCTGTCCTCTACATCATCACCAATCATCATCCGTGTCCCCAATACTCACATTTATGTCACTTCCTGTCCTCTACATCATCACCAATCATCATCCGTGTCCCCAATACTCACATTTATGTCACTTCCTGTCCTCTACATCACCACCAATCATCATCCGTGTCCCCAATACTCACATTTATGTCACTTCCTGTCCTCTACATCAACTCCACCAATCATCATCCGTGTCCCCAATACTCACATTTATGTCACTTCCTGTCCTCTACATCACCACCAATCATCATCCATGTCCCCAATACTCACATTTATGTCACTTCCTGTCCTCTACATCATCATCACCAATCATCATCCGTGTCCCCAATACTCACATTTATGTCACTTCCTGTCCTCTACATCATCACCAATCATCATCCGTGTCCCCAATACTCACATTTATGTCACTTCCTGTCCTCTACATCACCTCCACCAATCATCATCCGTGTCCCCAATACTCACATTTATGTCACTTCCTGTCCTCTACATCACCACCAATCATCATCCGTGTCCCCAATACTCACATTTATGTCACTTCCTGTCCTCTACATCATCACCAATCATCATCCGTGTCCCCAATACTCACATTTATGTCACTTCCTGTCCTCTACATCATCACCAATCATCATCCGTGTCCCCAATACTCACATTTATGTCACTTCCTGTCCTCTACATCATCACCAATCATCATCCGTGTCCCCAATACTCACATTTATGTCACTTCCTGTCCTCTACATCACCACCAATCATCATCCGTGTCCCCAATACTCACATTTATGTCACTTCCTGTCCTCTACATCATCACCAATCATCATCCGTGTCCCCAATACTCACATTTATGTCACTTCCTGTCCTCTACATCACCACCAATCATCATCCGTGTCCCCAATACTCACATTTATGTCACTTCCTGTCCTCTACATCATCACCAATCATCATCCGTGTCCCCAATACTCACATTTATGTCACTTCCTGTCCTCTACATCATCACCAATCATCATCCGTGTCCCCAATACTCACATTTATGTCACTTCCTGTCCTCTACATCACCACCAATCATCATCCGTGTCCCCAATACTCACATTTATGTCACTTCCTGTCCTCTACATCACCAATCATCATCCGTGTCCCCAATACTCACATTTATGTCACTTCCTGTCCTCTACATCATCACCACCAATCATCATCCGTGTCCCCAATACTCACATTTATGTCACTTCCTGTCCTCTACATCATCACCAATCATCATCCGTGTCCCCAATACTCACATTTATGTCACTTCCTGTCCTCTACATCATCTCCACCAATCATCATCCGTGTCCCCAATACTCACATTTATGTCACTTCCTGTCCTCTACATCATCACCAATCATCATCCGTGTCCCCAATACTCACATTTATGTCACTTCCTGTCCTCTACATCACCAATCATCATCCGTGTCCCCAATACTCACATTTATGTCACTTCCTGTCCTCTACATCATCACCAATCATCATCCGTGTCCCCAATACTCACATTTATGTCACTTCCTGTCCTCTACATCATCACCACCAATCATCATCCGTGTCCCCAATACTCACATTTATGTCACTTCCTGTCCTCTACATCATCTCCACCAATCACCATCCGTGTCCCCAATACTCACATTTATGTCACTTCCTGTCCTCTACATCATCTCCACCAATCACCATCCGTGTCCCCAATACTCACATTTATGTCACTTCCTGTCCTCTACATCACCTCCAATCATCATCCGTGTCCCCAATACTCACATTTATGTCACTTCCTGTCCTCTACATCACCACCAATCATCATCCGTGTCCCCAATACTCACATTTATGTCACTTCCTGTCCTCTACATCATCAATCATCATCTGTGTCCCCAATACTCACATTTATGTCACTTCCTGTCCTCTACATCACCAATCATCATCCGTGTCCCCAATACTCACATTTATGTCACTTCCTGTCCTCTACATCACCACCAATCATCATCCGTGTCCCCAATACTCACATTTATGTCACTTCCTGTCCTCTACATCACCAATCACCATCCGTGTCCCCAATACTCACATTTATGTCACTTCCTGTCCTCTACATCATCACCAATCATCATCCGTGTCCCCAATACTCACATTTATGTCACTTCCTGTCCTCTACATCATCACCACCAATCATCATCCGTGTCCCCAATACTCACATTTATGTCACTTCCTGTCCTCTACATCATCACCAATCACCATCCGTGTCCCCAATACTCACATTTATGTCACTTCCTGTCCTCTACATCATCACCAATCATCATCCGTGTCCCCAATACTCACATTTATGTCACTTCCTGTCCTCTACATCATCACCAATCATCATCCGTGTCCCCAATACTCACATTTATGTCACTTCCTGTCCTCTACATCATCACCACCAATCATCATCCGTGTCCCCAATACTCACATTTATGTCACTTCCTGTCCTCTACATCATCATCACCAATCATCATCCATGTCCCCAATACTCACATTTATGTCACTTCCTGTCCTCTACATCACCACCACCAATCATCATCCATGTCCCCAATACTCATATTTATGTCACTTCCTGTCCTCTACATCACCACCAATCATCATCCGTGTCCCCAATACTCACATTTATGTCACTTCCTGTCCTCTACATCACCACCAATCATCATCCGTGTCCCCAATACTCACATTTATGTCACTTCCTGTCCTCTACATCACCACCACCAATCATCATCCGTGTCCCCAATACTCACATTTATGTCACTTCCTGTCCTCTACATCATCACCACCAATCATCATCCGTGTCCCCAATACTCACATTTATGTCACTTCCTGTCCTCTACATCATCACCAATCATCATCCGTGTCCCCAATACTCACATTTATGTCACTTCCTGTCCTCTACATCACCACCAATCATCATCCGTGTCCCCAATACTCACATTTATGTCACTTCCTGTCCTCTACATCACCACCAATCATCATCCGTGTCCCCAATACTCACATTTATATCACTTCCTGTCCTCTACATCATCACCAATCATCATCCGTGTCCCCAATACTCACATTTATGTCACTTCCTGTCCTCTACATCATCACCAATCATCATCCGTGTCCCCAATACTCACATTTATGTCACTTCCTGTCCTCTACATCACCTCCACCAATCATCATCCATGTCCCCAATACTCACATTTATGTCACTTCCTGTCCTCTACATCACCACCAATCATCATCCGTGTCCCCAATACTCACATTTATGTCACTTCCTGTCCTCTACATCATCACCAATCATCATCCGTGTCCCCAATACTCACATTTATGTCACTTCCTGTCCTCTACATCACCACCAATCATCATCCGTGTCCCCAATACTCACATTTATGTCACTTCCTGTCCTCTACATCACCACCAATCATCATCCATGTCCCCAATACTCACATTTATGTCACTTCCTGTCCTCTACATCACCAATCATCATCCGTGTCCCCAATACTCACATTTATGTCACTTCCTGTCCTCTACATCACCACCAATCATCATCCGTGTCCCCAATACTCACATTTATGTCACTTCCTGTCCTCTACATCATCACCACCAATCATCATCCGTGTCCCCAATACTCACATTTATGTCACTTCCTGTCCTCTTCATCACCACCAATCATCATCCGTGTCCCCAATACTCACATTTATGTCACTTCCTGTCCTCTACATCATCACCAATCACCATCCGTGTCCCCAATACTCACATTTATGTCACTTCCTGTCCTCTACATCATCACCAATCATCATCCGTGTCCCCAATACTCACATTTATGTCACTTCCTGTCCTCTACATCATCACCAATCACCATCCGTGTCCCCAATACTCACATTTATGTCACTTCCTGTCCTCTACATCACCACCAATCATCATCCGTGTCCCCAATACTCACATTTATGTCACTTCCTGTCCTCTACATCACCAATCATCATCCGTGTCCCCAATACTCACATTTATGTCACTTCCTGTCCTCTACATCATCACCAATCATCATCCGTGTCCCCAATACTCACATTTATGTCACTTCCTGTCCTCTACATCATCACCAATCATCATCCGTGTCCCCAATACTCACATTTATATCACTTCCTGTCCTCTACATCACCACCAATCATCATCCGTGTCCCCAATACTCACATTTATGTCACTTCCTGTCCTCTACATCACCACCAATCATCATCCGTGTCCCCAATACTCACATTTATGTCACTTCCTGTCCTCTACATCATCACCAATCATCATCCGTGTCCCCAATACTCACATTTATGTCACTTCCTGTCCTCTACATCATCACCAATCATCATCCGTGTCCCCAATACTCACATTTATGTCACTTCCTGTCCTCTACATCATCATCACCAATCATCATCCGTGTCCCCAATACTCACATTTATGTCACTTCCTGTCCTCTACATCATCATCACCAATCATCATCCGTGTCCCCAATACTCACATTTATGTCACTTCCTGTCCTCTACATCACCAATCATCATCCGTGTCCCCAATACTCACATTTATGTCACTTCCTGTCCTCTATATCACCAATCATCATCTGTGTCCCCAATACTCACATTTATGTCACTTCCTGTCCTCTATATCACCAATCATCATCTGTGTCCCCAATACTCACATTTATGTCACTTCCTGTCCTCTACATCACCACCAATCATCATCCGTGTCCCCAATACTCACATTTATGTCACTTCCTGTCCTCTACATCATCACCAATCATCATCCGTGTCCCCAATACTCACATTTATGTCACTTCCTGTCCTCTACATCATCACCACCAATCATCATCCGTGTCCCCAATACTCACATTTATGTCACTTCCTGTCCTCTACATCACCACCAATCATCATCCGTGTCCCCAATACTCACATTTATATCACTTCCTGTCCTCTACATCACCACCAATCATCATCCGTGTCCCCAATACTCACATTTATGTCACTTCCTGTCCTCTACATCACCACCAATCATCATCCGTATCCCCAATACTCACATTTATATCACTTCCTGTCCTCTACATCACCACCAATCATCATCCGTGTCCCCAATACTCACATTTATGTCACTTCCTGTCCTCTACATCACCACCAATCATCATCCGTGTCCCCAATACTCACATTTATGTCACTTCCTGTCCTCTACATCACCAATCATCATCCGTGTCCCCAATACTCACATTTATGTCACTTCCTGTCCTCTACATCATTACCACCAATCATCATCCGTGTCCCCAATACTCACATTTATGTCACTTCCTGTCCTCTACATCACCACCAATCATCATCCGTGTCCCCAATACTCACATTTATGTCACTTCCTGTCCTCTACATCATCACCAATCATCATCCGTATCCCCAATACTCACATTTATATCACTTCCTGTCCTCTACATCACCACCAATCATCATCCGTGTCCCCAATACTCACATTTATGTCACTTCCTGTCCTCTACATCACCACCAATCATCATCCGTGTCCCCAATACTCACATTTATGTCACTTCCTGTCCTCTACATCACCAATCATCATCCGTGTCCCCAATACTCACATTTATGTCACTTCCTGTCCTCTACATCATCACCAATCACCATCCGTGTCCCCAATACTCACATTTATGTCACTTCCTGTCCTCTACATCATCACCACCAATCATCATCCGTGTCCCCAATACTCACATTTATGTCACTTCCTGTCCTCTACATCACCTCCAATCATCATCCTTGTCCCCAATACTCACATTTATGTCACTTCCTGTCCTCTACATCATCACCAATCATCATCCGTGTCCCCAATACTCACATTTATGTCACTTCCTGTCCTCTACATCATCACCAATCATCATCCGTGTCCCCAATACTCACATTTATGTCACTTCCTGTCCTCTACATCACCACCAATCATCATCCGTGTCCCCAATACTCACATTTATGTCACTTCCTGTCCTCTACATCATCACCAATCATCATCCGTGTCCCCAATACTCACATTTATGTCACTTCCTGTCCTCTACATCATCACCAATCATCATCCGTGTCCCCAATACTCACATTTATGTCACTTCCTGTCCTCTACATCACCAATCATCATCCATGTCCCCAATACTCACATTTATGTCACTTCCTGTCCTCTACATCACCAATCATCATCCGTGTCCCCAATACTCACATTTATGTCACTTCCTGTCCTCTACATCACCACCAATCATCATCCGTGTCCCCAATACTCACATTTATGTCACTTCCTGTCCTCTACATCATCACCAATCATCATCCGTGTCCCCAATACTCACATTTATGTCACTTCCTGTCCTCTACATCATCACCAATCATCATCCGTGTCCCCAATACTCACATTTATGTCACTTCCTGTCCTCTACATCACCACCAATCATCATCCGTGTCCCCAATACTCACATTTATGTCACTTCCTGTCCTCTACATCATCACCAATCATCATCCGTGTCCCCAATACTCACATTTATGTCACTTCCTGTCCTCTACATCATCACCAATCATCATCCGTGTCCCCAATACTCACATTTATGTCACTTCCTGTCCTCTACATCATCACCAATCATCATCCGTGTCCCCAATACTCACATTTATGTCACTTCCTGTCCTCTACATCTCCACCAATCATCATCCGTGTCCCCAATACTCACATTTATGTCACTTCCTGTCCTCTACATCATCACCAATCATCATCCGTGTCCCCAATACTCACATTTATGTCACTTCCTGTCCTCTACATCTCCACCAATCATCATCCGTGTCCCCAATACTCACATTTATGTCACTTCCTGTCCTCTACATCATCACCAATCATCATCCGTGTCCCCAATACTCACATTTATGTCACTTCCTGTCCTCTACATCATCACCAATCACCATCCGTGTCCCCAATACTCACATTTATGTCACTTCCTGTCCTCTACATCATCACCAATCACCATCCGTGTCCCCAATACTCACATTTATGTCACTTCCTGTCCTCTACATCATCACCAATCATCATCCGTGTCCCCAATACTCACATTTATGTCACTTCCTGTCCTCTACATCATCACCAATCATCATCCGTGTCCCCAATACTCACATTTATGTCACTTCCTGTCCTCTACATCATCATCACCAATCATCATCCGTGTCCCCAATACTCACATTTATGTCACTTCCTGTCCTCTACATCATCACCAATCATCATCCGTGTCCCCAATACTCACATTTATGTCACTTCCTGTCCTCTACATCATCACCACCAATCATCATCCGTGTCCCCAATACTCACATTTATGTCACTTCCTGTCCTCTACATCACCTCCAATCATCATCCTTGTCCCCAATACTCACATTTATGTCACTTCCTGTCCTCTACATCATCACCAATCATCATCCGTGTCCCCAATACTCACATTTATGTCACTTCCTGTCCTCTACATCATCACCAATCATCATCCGTGTCCCCAATACTCACATTTATGTCACTTCCTGTCCTCTACATCACCACCAATCATCATCCGTGTCCCCAATACTCACATTTATGTCACTTCATGTCCTCTACATCACCACCAATCATCATCCGTGTCCCCAATACTCACATTTATGTCACTTCCTGTCCTCTACATCACCTCCAATCATCATCCTTGTCCCCAATACTCACATTTATGTCACTTCCTGTCCTCTACATCACCACCAATCATCATCCGTGTCCCCAATACTCACATTTATGTCACTTCCTGTCCTCTACATCATCACCAATCATCATCCGTGTCCCCAATACTCACATTTATGTCACTTCCTGTCCTCTACATCATCACCAATCATCATCCGTGTCCCCAATACTCACATTTATGTCACTTCCTGTCCTCTACATCATCACCAATCATCATCCGTGTCCCCAATACTCACATTTATGTCACTTCCTGTCCTCTACATCATCACCAATCATCATCCGTGTCCCCAATACTCACATTTATGTCACTTCCTGTCCTCTACATCATCACCAATCATCATCCGTGTCCCCAATACTCACATTTATGTCACTTCCTGTCCTCTACATCATCACCAATCATCATCCGTGTCCCCAATACTCACATTTATGTCACTTCCTGTCCTCTACATCATCACCAATCATCATCCGTGTCCCCAATACTCACATTCATGTCACTTCCTGTCCTCTACATCATCATCACCAATCACCATCCGTGTCCCCAATACTCACATTTATGTCACTTCCTGTCCTCTACATCACCAATCATCATCCGTGTCCCCAATACTCACATTTATGTCACTTTCTGTCCTCTACATCATCACCAATCATCATCCGTGTCCCCAATACTCACATTTATGTCACTTCCTGTCCTCTACATCATCACCAATCATCATCCGTGTCCCCAATACTCACATTTATGTCACTTCCTGTCCTCTACATCACCACCAATCATCATCCGTGTCCCCAATACTCACATTTATGTCACTTCCTGTCCTCTACATCATCACCAATCATCATCCGTGTCCCCAATACTCACATTTATGTCACTTCCTGTCCTCTACATCATCACCAATCATCATCCGTGTCCCCAATACTCACATTTATGTCACTTCCTGTCCTCTACATCATCACCAATCATCATCCGTGTCCCCAATACTCACATTTATGTCACTTCCTGTCCTCTACATCATCACCAATCATCATCCGTGTCCCCAATACTCACATTTATGTCACTTCCTGTCCTCTACATCATCACCACCAATCATCATCCGTGTCCCCAATACTCACATTTATGTCACTTCCTGTCCTCTACATCATCACCAATCATCATCCCTGTCCCCAATACTCACATTTATGTCACTTCCTGTCCTCTAAATCACCACCAATCACCATCCGTGTCCCCAATACTCACATTTATGTCACTTCCTGTCCTCTACATCATCATCACCAATCATCATCCGTGTCCCCAATACTCACATTTATGTCACTTCCTGTCCTCTACATCATCACCAATCATCATCCGTGTCCCCAATACTCACATTTATGTCACTTCCTGTCCTCTACATCATCATCACCAATCATCATCCGTGTCCCCAATACTCACATTTATGTCACTTCCTGTCCTCTACATCATCACCACCAATCATCATCCGTGTCCCCAATACTCACATTTATGTCACTTCCTGTCCTCTACATCATCACCAATCATCATCCGTGTCCCCAATACTCACATTTATGTCACTTCCTGTCCTCTACATTATCACCACCAATCATCATCCGTGTCCCCAATACTCACATTTATGTCACTTCCTGTCCTCTATATCACCAATCATCATCTGTGTCCCCAATACTCACATTTATGTCACTTCCTGTCCTCTATATCACCAATCATCATCTGTGTCCCCAATACTCACATTTATGTCACTTCCTGTCCTCTACATCACCACCAATCATCATCCGTGTCCCCAATACTCACATTTATGTCACTTCCTGTCCTCTACATCATCACCAATCATCATCCGTGTCCCCAATACTCACATTTATGTCACTTCCTGTCCTCTACATCACCAATCATCATCCGTGTCCCCAATACTCACATTTATGTCACTTTCTGTCCTCTACATCATCACCAATCATCATCCGTGTCCCCAATACTCACATTTATGTCACTTCCTGTCCTCTACATCATCACCAATCATCATCCGTGTCCCCAATACTCACATTTATGTCACTTCCTGTCCTCTACATCACCACCAATCATCATCCGTGTCCCCAATACTCACATTTATGTCACTTCCTGTCCTCTACATCATCACCAATCATCATCCGTGTCCCCAATACTCACATTTATGTCACTTCCTGTCCTCTACATCATCACCAATCATCATCCGTGTCCCCAATACTCACATTTATGTCACTTCCTGTCCTCTACATCATCACCAATCATCATCCGTGTCCCCAATACTCACATTTATGTCACTTCCTGTCCTCTACATCATCACCAATCATCATCCGTGTCCCCAATACTCACATTTATGTCACTTCCTGTCCTCTACATCATCACCACCAATCATCATCCGTGTCCCCAATACTCACATTTATGTCACTTCCTGTCCTCTACATCATCACCAATCATCATCCGTGTCCCCAATACTCACATTTATGTCACTTCCTGTCCTCTACATCATCATCACCAATCATCATCCGTGTCCCCAATACTCACATTTATGTCACTTCCTGTCCTCTACATCATCACCAATCATCATCCGTGTCCCCAATACTCACATTTATGTCACTTCCTGTCCTCTACATCATCATCACCAATCATCATCCGTGTCCCCAATACTCACATTTATGTCACTTCCTGTCCTCTACATCATCACCACCAATCATCATCCGTGTCCCCAATACTCACATTTATGTCACTTCCTGTCCTCTACATCATCACCAATCATCATCCGTGTCCCCAATACTCACATTTATGTCACTTCCTGTCCTCTATATCACCAATCATCATCTGTGTCCCCAATACTCACATTTATGTCACTTCCTGTCCTCTACATCACCAATCATCATCCGTGTCCCCAATACTCACATTTATGTCACTTCCTGTCCTCTACATCATCACCAATCATCATCCGTGTCCCCAATACTCACATTTATGTCACTTCCTGTCCTCTATATCACCAATCATCATCTGTGTCCCCAATACTCACATTTATGTCACTTCCTGTCCTCTACATCACCACCAATCATCATCCGTGTCCCCAATACTCACATTTATGTCACTTCCTGTCCTCTACATCATCACCAATCATCATCCGTGTCCCCAATACTCACATTTATGTCACTTCCTGTCCTCTACATCACCAATCATCATCCGTGTCCCCAATACTCACATTTATGTCACTTCCTGTCCTCTACATCATCACCAATCACCATCCGTGTCCCCAATACTCACATTTATGTCACTTCCTGTCCTCTACATCATCACCAATCATCATCCGTGTCCCCAATACTCACATTTATGTCACTTCCTGTCCTCTACATCACCTCCAATCATCATCCTTGTCCCCAATACTCACATTTATGTCACTTCCTGTCCTCTACATCATCACCAATCATCATCCGTGTCCCCAATACTCACATTTATGTCACTTCCTGTCCTCTACATCATCACCAATCATCATCCGTGTCCCCAATACTCACATTTATGTCACTTCCTGTCCTCTACATCACCACCAATCATCATCCGTGTCCCCAATACTCACATTTATGTCACTTCCTGTCCTCTACATCACCACCAATCATCATCCGTGTCCCCAATACTCACATTTATGTCACTTCCTGTCCTCTACATCACCTCCAATCATCATCCTTGTCCCCAATACTCACATTTATGTCACTTCCTGTCCTCTACATCACCACCAATCATCATCCGTGTCCCCAATACTCACATTTATGTCACTTCCTGTCCTCTACATCATCACCAATCATCATCCGTGTCCCCAATACTCACATTTATGTCACTTCCTGTCCTCTACATCATCACCAATCATCATCCGTGTCCCCAATACTCACATTTATGTCACTTCCTGTCCTCTACATCATCACCAATCATCATCCGTGTCCCCAATACTCACATTTATGTCACTTCCTGTCCTCTACATCACCACCAATCATCATCCGTGTCCCCAATACTCACATTTATGTCACTTCCTGTCCTCTACATCATCACCAATCATCATCCGTGTCCCCAATACTCACATTTATGTCACTTCCTGTCCTCTACATCATCACCAATCATCATCCGTGTCCCCAATACTCACATTTATGTCACTTCCTGTCCTCTACATCATCACCAATCATCATCCGTGTCCCCAATACTCACATTTATGTCACTTCCTGTCCTCTACATCTCCACCAATCATCATCCGTGTCCCCAATACTCACATTTATGTCACTTCCTGTCCTCTACATCATCACCAATCATCATCCGTGTCCCCAATACTCACATTTATGTCACTTCCTGTCCTCTACATCTCCACCAATCATCATCCGTGTCCCCAATACTCACATTTATGTCACTTCCTGTCCTCTACATCATCACCAATCATCATCCGTGTCCCCAATACTCACATTTATGTCACTTCCTGTCCTCTACATCATCACCAATCACCATCCGTGTCCCCAATACTCACATTTATGTCACTTCCTGTCCTCTACATCATCACCAATCACCATCCGTGTCCCCAATACTCACATTTATGTCACTTCCTGTCCTCTACATCATCACCAATCATCATCCGTGTCCCCAATACTCACATTTATGTCACTTCCTGTCCTCTACATCATCACCAATCATCATCCGTGTCCCCAATACTCACATTTATGTCACTTCCTGTCCTCTACATCATCATCACCAATCATCATCCGTGTCCCCAATACTCACATTTATGTCACTTCCTGTCATCTACATCACCACCAATCATCATCCGTGTCCCCAATACTCACATTTATGTCACTTCCTGTCCTCTACATCATCACCAATCATCATCCGTGTCCCCAATACTCACATTTATGTCACTTCCTGTCCTCTACATCATCACCACCAATCATCATCCGTGTCCCCAATACTCACATTTATGTCACTTCCTGTCCTCTACATCACCTCCAATCATCATCCTTGTCCCCAATACTCACATTTATGTCACTTCCTGTCCTCTACATCATCACCAATCATCATCCGTGTCCCCAATACTCACATTTATGTCACTTCCTGTCCTCTACATCATCACCAATCATCATCCGTGTCCCCAATACTCACATTTATGTCACTTCCTGTCCTCTACATCACCACCAATCATCATCCGTGTCCCCAATACTCACATTTATGTCACTTCCTGTCCTCTACATCACCACCAATCATCATCCGTGTCCCCAATACTCACATTTATGTCACTTCCTGTCCTCTACATCACCTCCAATCATCATCCTTGTCCCCAATACTCACATTTATGTCACTTCCTGTCCTCTACATCATCACCAATCATCATCCGTGTCCCCAATACTCACATTTATGTCACTTCCTGTCCTCTACATCATCACCACCAATCATCATCCGTGTCCCCAATACTCACATTTATGTCACTTCCTGTCCTCTACATCACCACCAATCATCATCCGTGTCCCCAATACTCACATTTATGTCACTTCCTGTCCTCTACATCATCACCAATCATCATCCGTGTCCCCAATACTCACATTTATGTCACTTCCTGTCCTCTACATCACCTCCACCAATCATCATCCGTGTCCCCAATACTCACATTTATGTCACTTCCTGTCCTCTACATCACCACCAATCATCATCCGTGTCCCCAATACTCACATTTATGTCACTTCCTGTCCTCTACATCATCACCAATCATCATCCGTGTCCCCAATACTCACATTTATGTCACTTCCTGTCCTCTACATCACCACCAATCATCATCCGTGTCCCCAATACTCACATTTATGTCACTTCCTGTCCTCTACATCACCACCAATCATCATCCGTGTCCCCAATACTCACATTTATGTCACTTCCTGTCCTCTACATCATCACCAATCATCATCCGTGTCCCCAATACTCACATTCATGTCACTTCCTGTCCTCTACATCATCATCACCAATCACCATCCGTGTCCCCAATACTCACATTTATGTCACTTCCTGTCCTCTACATCACCAATCATCATCCGTGTCCCCAATACTCACATTTATGTCACTTCCTGTCCTCTACATCATCACCAATCATCATCCGTGTCCCCAATACTCACATTTATGTCACTTCCTGTCCTCTACATCATCACCAATCATCATCCGTGTCCCCAATACTCACATTTATGTCACTTCCTGTCCTCTACATCATCATCACCAATCATCATCCGTGTCCCCAATACTCACATTTATGTCACTTCCTGTCCTCTACATCATCATCACCAATCATCATCCGTGTCCCCAATACTCACATTTATGTCACTTCCTGTCCTCTACATCATCACCAATCATCATCCGTGTCCCCAATACTCACATTTATGTCACTTCCTGTCCTCTACATCATCATCACCAATCATCATCCGTGTCCCCAATACTCACATTTATGTCACTTCCTGTCCTCTACATCATCATCACCAATCATCATCCGTGTCCCCAATACTCACATTTATGTCACTTCCTGTCCTCTACATCACCACCAATCATCATCCGTGTCCCCAATACTCACATTGATGTCACTTTCTGTCCTCTACATCATCACCAATCATCATCCTTGTCCCCAATACTAACATTTATGTCACTTCCTGTCCTCTACATCACCAATCATCATCCGTGTCCCCAATACTCACATTTATGTCACTTCCTGTCCTCTACATCATCACCAATCATCATCAGTGTCCCCAATACTCACATTTATGTCACTTCCTGTCCTCTACATCATCACCAATCATCATCCGTGTCCCCAATACTCACATTTATGTCACTTCCTGTCCTCTATATCATCACCAATCATCATCCGTGTCCCCAATACTCACATTTATGTCACTTCCTGTCCTCTACATCATCACCAATCATCATCCATGTCCCCAATACTCACATTTATGTCACTTCCTGTCCTCTACATCATCACCACCAATCATCATCCGTGTCCTCAATACTCACATTTATGTCACTTCCTGCCCTCTACATCACCAATCATCATCCGTGTCCCCAATACTCACATTTATGTCACTTCCTGTCCTCTACATCATCACCAATCACCATTCGTGTCCCCAATACTCACATTTATGTCACTTCCTGTCCTCTACATCATCACCAATCATCATCCGTGTCCCCAATACTCACATTTATGTCACTTCCTGTCCTCTACATCATCACCAATCATCATCTGTGTCCCCAATACTCACATTTATGTCACTTCCTGTCCTCTACATCACCACCAATCATCATCCGTGTCCCCAATACTCACATTTATGTCACTTCCTGTCCTCTACATCACCACCAATCATCATCCGTGTCCCCAATACTCACATTTATGTCACTTCCTGTCCTCTACATCATCACCAATCATCATCCGTGTCCCCAATACTCACATTTATGTCACTTCCTGTCCTCTACATCACCACCAATCATCATCCGTGTCCCCAATACTCACATTTATGTCACTTCCTGTCCTCTACATCATCACCAATCATCATCCGTGTCCCCAATACTCACATTTATGTCACTTCCTGTCCTCTACATCACCACCAATCATCATCCGTGTCCCCAATACTCACATTTATATCACTTCCTGTCCTCTACATCATCACCAATCATCATCCGTGTCCCCAATACTCACATTTATGTCACTTCCTGTCCTCTACATCACCACCAATCACCATCCGTGTCCCCAATACTCACATTTATGTCACTTCCTGTCCTCTACATCACCACCAATCACCATCCGTGTCCCCAATACTCACATTTATGTCACTTCCTGTCCTCTACATCACCACCAATCATCATCCGTGTCCCCAATACTCACATTTATGTCACTTCCTGTCCTCTACATCACCACCAATCATCATCCGTGTCCCCAATACTCACATTTATGTCACTTCCTGTCCTCTACATCACCACCACCAATCATCATCCGTGTCCCCAATACTCACATTTATGTCACTTCCTGTCCTCTACATCACCAATCATCATCCGTGTCCCCAATACTCACATTTATGTCACTTCCTGTCCTCTACATCATCACCAATCACCATCCGTGTCCCCAATACTCACATTTATGTCACTTCCTGTCCTCTACATCATCATCACCAATCATCATCCGTGTCCCCAATACTCACATTTATGTCACTTCCTGTCCTCTACATCATCACCAATCATCATCCGTGTCCCCAATACTCACATTTATGTCACTTCCTGTCCTCTACATCATCACCAATCATCATCCGTGTCCCCAATACTCACATTTATGTCACTTCCTGTCCTCTACATCATCACCAATCATCATCCGTGTCCCCAATACTCACATTTATGTCACTTCCTGTCCTCTACATCATCACCAATCACCATCCGTGTCCCCAATACTCACATTTATGTCACTTCCTGTCCTCTACATCATCACCACCAATCATCATCCGTGTCCCCAATACTCACATTTATGTCACTTCCTGTCCTCTACATCACCACCAATCATCATCCGTGTCCCCAATACTCACATTTATGTCACTTCCTGTCCTCTATATCACCACCAATCACCATCCGTGTCCCCAATACTCACATTTATGTCACTTCCTGTCCTCTACATCATCACCACCAATCATCATCCGTGTCCCCAATACTCACATTTATGTCACTTCCTGTCCTCTACATCATCACCACCAATCATCATCCGTGTCCCCAATACTCACATTTATGTCACTTCCTGTCCTCTACATCATCACCAATCATCATCCGTGTCCCCAATACTCACATTTATGTCACTTCCTGTCCTCTACATCACCACCAATCATCATCCGTGTCCCCAATACTCACATTTATGTCACTTCCTGTCCTCTACATCATTACCAATCACCATCCGTGTCCCCAATACTCACATTTATGTCACTTCCTGTCCTCTACATCACCACCACCAATCACCATCCGTGTCCCCAATACTCACATTTATGTCACTTCCTGTCCTCTACATCACCACCAATCATCATCCGTGTCCCCAATACTCACATTTATGTCACTTCCTGTCCTCTACATCATTACCAATCACCATCCGTGTCCCCAATACTCACATTTATGTCACTTCCTGTCCTCTACATCATCACCAATCATCATCCGTGTCCCCAATACTCACATTTATGTCACTTCCTGTCCTCTACATCATCACCAATCATCATCCGTGTCCCCAATACTCACATTTATGTCACTTCCTGTCCTCTACATCATCACCAATCATCATCCGTGTCCCCAATACTCACATTTATGTCACTTCCTGTCCTCTACATCACCAATCATCATCCGTGTCCCCAATACTCACATTTATGTCACTTCCTGTCCTCTACATCATCACCACCAATCATCATCCGTGTCCCCAATACTCACATTTATGTCACTTCCTGTCCTCTACATCATCACCAATCATCATCCGTGTCCCCAATACTCACATTTATGTCACTTCCTGTCCTCTACATCATCACCAATCATCATCCGTGTCCCCAATACTCACATTTATGTCACTTCCTGTCCTCTACATCACCACCAATCATCATCCGTGTCCCCAATACTCACATTTATGTCACTTCCTGTCCTCTACATCATCACCAATCATCATCCATGTCCCCAATACTCACATTTATGTCACTTCCTGTCCTCTACATCACCACCAATCATTATCCGTGTCCCCAATACTCACATTTATGTCACTTCCTGTCCTCTACATCGTCACCAATCATCATCCGTGTCCCCAATACTCACATTTATGTCACTTCCTGTCCTCTACATCACCACCAATCATCATCCGTGTCCCCAATACTCACATTTATGTCACTTCCTGTCCTCTACATCATCATCACCAATCATCATCCGTGTCCCCAATACTCACATTTATGTCACTTCCTGTCCTCTACATCACCACCAATCATCATCCGTGTCCCCAATACTCACATTTATGTCACTTCCTGTCCTCTATATCACCACCAATCACCATCCGTGTCCCCAATACTCACATTTATGTCACTTCCTGTCCTCTACATCATCATCACCAATCATCATCCGTGTCCCCAATACTCACATTTATGTCACTTCCTGTCCTCTACATCATCACCAATCATCATCCGTGTCCCCAATACTCACATTTATGTCACTTCCTGTCCTCTACATCACCACCAATCATCATCCGTGTTCCCAATACTCACATTTATGTCACTTCCTGTCCTCTACATCATCACCAATCATCATCTGTGTCCCCAATACTCACATTTATGTCACTTCCTGTCCTCTACATCATCACCAATCATCATCCGTGTCCCCAATACTCACATTTATGTCACTTCCTGTCCTCTACATCATCACCAATCACCATCCGTGTCCCCAATACTCACATTTATGTCACTTCCTGTCCTCTACATCATCACCAATCACCATCCGTGTCCCCAATACTCACATTTATGTCACTTCCTGTCCTCTACATCATCACCAATCATCATCCGTGTCTCCAATACTCACATTTATGTCACTTCCTGTCCTCTACATCATCACCAATCATCATCCGTGTCCCCAATACTCACATTTATGTCACTTCCTGTCCTCTACATCACCACCAATCATCATCCGTGTCCCCAATACTCACATTTATGTCACTTCCTGTCCTCTACATCATCACCAATCATCATCCGTGTCCCCAATACTCACATTTATGTCACTTCCTGTCCTCTACATCATCACCAATCATCATCCGTGTCCCCAATACTCACATTTATGTCACTTCCTGTCCTCTACATCATCACCAATCATCATCCGTGTCCCCAATACTCACATTTATGTCACTTCCTGTCCTCTACATCATCACCAATCATCATCCGTGTCCCCAATACTCACATTTATGTCACTTCCTGTCCTCTACATAACCACCAATCATCATCCGTGTCCCCAATACTCACATTTATGTCACTTCCTGTCCTCTACATCATCACCAATCATCATCTGTGTCCCCAATACTCACATTTATGTCACTTCCTGTCCTCTACATCATCACCACCAATCACCATCCGTGTCCCCAATACTCACATTTATGTCACTTCCTGTCCTCTACATCACCACCACCAATCATCATCCGTGTCCCCAATACTCACATTTATGTCACTTCCTGTCCTCTACATCATCACCACCAATCATCATCCGTGTCCCCAATACTCACATTTATGTCACTTCCTGTCCTCTACATCATCACCAATCATCATCTGTGTCCCCAATACTCACATTTATGTCACTTCCTGTCCTCTACATCACCACCAATCATCATCCGTGTCCCCAATACTCACATTTATGTCACTTCCTGTCCTCTACATCACCACCAATCATCATCCGTGTCCCCAATACTCACATTTATGTCACTTCCTGTCCTCTACATCATCACCAATCATCATCCGTGTCCCCAATACTCACATTTATGTCACTTCCTGTCCTCTACATCATCATCACCAATCATCATCCGTGTCCCCAATACTCACATTTATGTCACTTCCTGTCCTCTACATCATCACCACCAATCATCATCCGTGTCCCCAATACTCACATTTATGTCACTTCCTGTCCTCTACATCACCACCACCAATCATCATCCGTGTCCCCAATACTCACATTTATGTCACTTCCTGTCCTCTACATCATCACCAATCATCATCCGTGTCCCCAATACTCACATTTATGTCACTTCCTGTCCTCTACATCACCACCACCAATCATCATCCGTGTCCCCAATACTCACATTTATGTCACTTCCTGTCCTCTACATCACCACCAATCATCATCCGTGTCCCCAATACTCACATTTATGTCACTTCCTGTCCTCTACATCACCACCACCAATCATCATCCGTGTCCCCAATACTCACATTTATGTCACTTCCTGTCCTCTATATCACCAATCATCATCCGTGTCCCCAATACTCACATTTATGTCACTTCCTGTCCTCTACATCACCACCAATCATCATCCGTGTCCCCAATACTCACATTTATGTCACTTCCTGTCCTCTACATCATCACCAATCATCATCCGTGTCCCCAATACTCACATTTATGTCACTTCCTGTCCTCTACATCATCATCACCAATCACCATCCGTGTCCCCAATACTCACATTTATGTCACTTCCTGTCCTCTACATCATCACCAATCATCATCCGTGTCCCCAATACTCACATTTATGTCACTTCCTGTCCTCTACATCATCACCACCAATCATCATCCGTGTCCCCAATACTCACATTTATGTCACTTCCTGTCCTCTACATCTCCACCAATCATCATCCGTGTCCCCAATACTCACATTTATGTCACTTCCTGTCCTCTACATCATCACCAATCATCATCCGTGTCCCCAATACTCACATTTATGTCACTTCCTGTCCTCTACATCACCACCAATCATCATCCGTGTCCCCAATACTCACATTTATGTCACTTCCTGTCCTCTACATCACCTCCAATCATCATCCGTGTCCCCAATACTCACATTTATGTCACTTCCTGTCCTCTACATCACCACCAATCATCATCCGTGTCCCCAATACTCACATTTATGTCACTTCCTGTCCTCTACATCATCACCAATCATCATCCGTGTCCCCAATACTCACATTTATGTCACTTCCTGTCCTCTACATCATCACCAATCATCATCCGTGTCCCCAATACTCACATTTATGTCACTTCCTGTCCTCTACATCATCACCAATCATCATCCGTGTCCCCAATACTCACATTTATGTCACTTCCTGTCCTCTACATCATCACCAATCATCATCCGTGTCCCCAATACTCACATTTATGTCACTTCCTGTCCTCTACATCATCACCAATCATCATCCGTGTCCCCAATACTCACATTTATGTCACTTCCTGTCCTCTACATCATCACCAATCATCATCCATGTCCCCAATACTCACATTTATGTCACTTCCTGTCCTCTACATCATCACCAATCATCATCCGTGTCCCCAATACTCACATTTATGTCACTTCCTGTCCTCTACATCACCACCACCAATCATCATCCGTGTCCCCAATACTCACATTTATGTCACTTCCTGTCCTCTACATCATCACCAATCATCATCCGTGTCCCCAATACTCACATTTATGTCACTTCCTGTCCTCTACATCATCACCAATCATCATCCGTGTCCCCAATACTCACATTTATGTCACTTCCTGTCCTCTACATCATCACCAATCATCATCCGTGTCCCCAATACTCACATTTATGTCACTTCCTGTCCTCTACATCACCACCAATCATCATCCGTGTCCCCAATACTCACATTTATGTCACTTCCTGTCCTCTACATCACCAATCATCATCCGTGTCCCCAATACTCACATTTATGTCACTTCCTGTCCTCTACATCATCACCACCAATCATCATCCCTGTCCCCAATACTCACATTTATGTCACTTCCTGTCCTCTACATCACCACCACCAATCATCATCCGTGTCCCCAATACTCACATTTATGTCACTTCCTGTCCTCTACATCACCACCAATCATCATCCGTGTCCCCAATACTCACATTTATGTCACTTCCTGTCCTCTACATCATCACCACCAATCACCATCCGTGTCCCCAATACTCACATTTATGTCACTTCCTGTCCTCTACATCTCCACCAATCATCATCCGTGTCCCCAATACTCACATTTATGTCACTTCCTGTCCTCTACATCATCACCAATCATCATCCGTGTCCCCAATACTCACATTTATGTCACTTCCTGTCCTCTACATCATCACCAATCATCATCCGTGTCCCCAATACTCACATTTATGTCACTTCCTGTCCTCTACATCACCAATCATCATCCGTGTCCCCAATACTCACATTTATGTCACTTCCTGTCCTCTACATCATCACCAATCATCATCCGTGTCCCCAATACTCACATTTATGTCACTTCCTGTCCTCTACATCATCACCAATCATCATCCGTGTCCCCAATACTCACATTTATGTCACTTCCTGTCCTCTACATCTCCACCAATCATCATCCGTGTCCCCAATACTCACATTTATGTCACTTCCTGTCCTCTACATCATCACCAATCACCATCCGTGTCCCCAATACTCACATTTATGTCACTTCCTGTCCTCTACATCATCACCAATCATCATCCATGTCCCCAATACTCACATTTATGTCACTTCCTGTCCTCTACATCATCACCACCAATCATCATCCGTGTCCCCAATACTCACATTTATGTCACTTCCTGTCCTCTACATCATCACCAATCACCATCCGTGTCCCCAATACTCACATTTATGTCACTTCCTGTCCTCTACATCATCACCAATCATCATCCGTGTCCCCAATACTCACATTTATGTCACTTCCTGTCCTCTACATCACCAATCATCATCCGTGTCCCCAATACTCACATTTATGTCACTTCCTGTCCTCTACATCATCACCAATCATCATCCATGTCCCCAATACTCACATTTATGTCACTTCCTGTCCTCTACATCATCACCAATCATCATCCGTGTCCCCAATACTCACATTTATGTCACTTCCTGTCCTCTACATCACCACCAATCATCATCTGTGTCCCCAATACTCATATTTATGTCACTTCCTGTCCTCTACATCATCACCAATCATCATCCGTGTCCCCAATACTCACATTTATGTCACTTCCTGTCCTCTACATCATCACCACCAATCATCATCCGTGTCCCCAATACTCACATTTATGTCACTTCCTGTCCTCTACATCATCACCAATCATCATCCGTGTCCCCAATACTCACATTTATGTCACTTCCTGTCCTCTACATCATCACCAATCATCATCCGTGTCCCCAATACTCACATTTATGTCACTTCCTGTCCTCTACATCACCACCAATCATCATCCGTGTCCCCAATACTCACATTTATGTCACTTCCTGTCCTCTACATCACCACCAATCATCATCCGTGTCCCCAATACTCACATTTATGTCACTTCCTGTCCTCTACATCATCACCAATCATCATCCGTGTCCCCAATACTCACATTTATGTCACTTCCTGTCCTCTACATCATCACCACCAATCATCATCCGTGTCCCCAATACTCACATTTATGTCACTTCCTGTCCTCTACATCATCACCAATCATCATCCGTGTCCCCAATACTCACATTTATGTCACTTCCTGTCCTCTACATCATCACCAATCATCATCCGTGTCCCCAATACTCACATTTATGTCACTTCCTGTCCTCTACATCACCACCAATCATCATCTGTGTCCCCAATACTCACATTTATGTCACTTCCTGTCCTCTACATCACCAATCATCATCCGTGTCCCCAATACTCACATTTATGTCACTTCCTGTCCTCTACATCATCACCACCAATCATCATCCGTGTCCCCAATACTCACATTTATGTCACTTCCTGTCCTCTACATCATCACCACCAATCATCATCCGTGTCCCCAATACTCACATTTATGTCACTTCCTGTCCTCTACATCACCAATCATCATCCGTGTCCCCAATACTCACATTTATGTCACTTTCTGTCCTCTACATCACCACCACCAATCATCATCCGTGTCCCCAATACTCACATTTATGTCACTTCCTGTCCTCTACATCATCACCAATCATCATCCGTGTCCCCAATACTCACATTTATGTCACTTCCTGTCCTCTACATCACCACCAATCATCATCCGTGTCCCCAATACTCACATTTATGTCACTTCCTGTCCTCTACATCATCACCAATCATCATCCGTGTCCCCAATACTCACATTTATGTCACTTCCTGTCCTCTACATCACCACCAATCATCATCCGTGTCCCCAATACTCACATTTATGTCACTTCCTGTCCTCTACATCACCACCAATCATCATCCGTGTCCCCAATACTCACATTTATGTCACTTCCTGTCCTCTACATCACCACCAATCATCATCCGTGTCCCCAATACTCACATTTATGTCACTTCCTGTCCTCTACATCATCACCAATCATCATCCGTGTCCCCAATACTCACATTTATGTCACTTCCTGTCCTCTACATCATCACCAATCACCATCCGTGTCCCCAATACTCACATTTATGTCACTTCCTGTCCTCTACATCACCACCAATCATCATCCGTGTCCCCAATACTCACATTTATGTCACTTCCTGTCCTCTACATCACCACCAATCATCATCCGTGTCCCCAATACTCACATTTATGTCACTTCCTGTCCTCTACATCATCACCAATCATCATCCGTGTCCCCAATACTCACATTTATGTCACTTCCTGTCCTCTACATCATCACCAATCATCATCCGTGTCCCCAATACTCACATTTATGTCACTTCCTGTCCTCTACATCACCAATCATCATCCGTGTCCCCAATACTCACATTTATGTCACTTCCTGTCCTCTACATCACCAATCATCATCCGTGTCCCCAATACTCACATTTATGTCACTTCCTGTCCTCTACATCATCACCAATCATCATCCGTGTCCCCAATACTCACATTTATGTCACTTCCTGTCCTCTACATCACCACCAATCATCATCCGTGTCCCCAATACTCACATTTATGTCACTTCCTGTCCTCTACATCATCACCACCAATCACCATCCGTGTCCCCAATACTCACATTTATGTCACTTCCTGTCCTCTACATCATCACCAATCATCATCCGTGTCCCCAATACTCACATTTATGTCACTTCCTGTCCTCTACATCACCAATCATCATCCGTGTCCCCAATACTCACATTTATGTCACTTCCTGTCCTCTACATCACCGCCAATCATCATCTGTGTCCCCAATACTCACATTTATGTCACTTCCTGTCCTCTACATCACCAATCATCATCCGTGTCCCCAATACTCACATTTATGTCACTTCCTGTCCTCTACATCATCACCAATCATCATCCGTGTCCCCAATACTCACATTTATATCACTTCCTGTCCTCTACATCACCACCAATCATCATCCGTGTCCCCAATACTCACATTTATGTCACTTCCTGTCCTCTACATCACCACCAATCATCATCTGTGTCCCCAATACTCACATTTATGTCACTTCCTGTCCTCTACATCACCACCAATCATCATCCGTGTCCCCAATACTCACATTTATGTCACTTCCTGTCCTCTACATCATCACCAATCATCATCCATGTCCCCAATACTCACATTTATGTCACTTCCTGTCCTCTACATCATCACCAATCATCATCCGTGTCCCCAATACTCACATTTATGTCACTTCCTGTCCTCTACATCACCTCCACCAATCATCATCCGTGTCCCCAATACTCACATTTATGTCACTTCCTGTCCTCTACATCATCACCACCAATCATCATCCGTGTCCCCAATACTCACATTTATGTCACTTCCTGTCCTCTACATCATCATCACCAATCATCATCCGTGTCCCCAATACTCACATTTATGTCACTTCCTGTCCTCTACATCATCACCAATCATCATCCGTGTCCCCAATACTCACATTTATGTCACTTCCTGTCCTCTACATCATCACCAATCATCATCCGTGTCCCCAATACTCACATTTATGTCACTTCCTGTCCTCTACATCTCCACCAATCATCATCCGTGTCCCCAATACTCACATTTATGTCACTTCCTGTCCTCTACATCATCACCAATCATCATCCGTGTCCCCAATACTCACATTTATGTCACTTCCTGTCCTCTACATCTCCACCAATCATCATCCGTGTCCCCAATACTCACATTTATGTCACTTCCTGTCCTCTACATCATCACCAATCATCATCCGTGTCCCCAATACTCACATTTATGTCACTTCCTGTCCTCTACATCATCACCAATCACCATCCGTGTCCCCAATACTCACATTTATGTCACTTCCTGTCCTCTACATCATCACCAATCACCATCCGTGTCCCCAATACTCACATTTATGTCACTTCCTGTCCTCTACATCATCACCAATCATCATCCGTGTCCCCAATACTCACATTTATGTCACTTCCTGTCCTCTACATCACCACCAATCATCATCCGTGTCCCCAATACTCACATTTATGTCACTTCCTGTCCTCTACATCACCACCAATCATCATCCGTGTCCCCAATACTCACATTTATGTCACTTCCTGTCCTCTACATCACCACCAATCATCATCCGTGTCCCCAATACTCACATTTATGTCACTTCCTGTCCTCTACATCACCACCAATCATCATCCGTGTCCCCAATACTCACATTTATGTCACTTCCTGTCCTCTACATCATCACCAATCATCATCCGTGTCCCCAATACTCACATTTATGTCACTTCCTGTCCTCTACATCATCACCAATCATCATCCGTGTCCCCAATACTCACATTTATGTCACTTCCTGTCCTCTACATCACCAATCATCATCCGTGTCCCCAATACTCACATTTATGTCACTTCCTGTCCTCTACATCACCACCAATCATCATCCGTGTCCCCAATACTCACATTTATGTCACTTCCTGTCCTCTACATCATCACCAATCATCATCCGTGTCCCCAATACTCACATTTATGTCACTTCCTGTCCTCTACATCATCACCAATCATCATCCGTGTCCCCAATACTCACATTTATGTCACTTCCTGTCCTCTATATCACCAATCATCATCTGTGTCCCCAATACTCACATTTATGTCACTTCCTGTCCTCTACATCACCAATCATCATCCGTGTCCCCAATACTCACATTTATGTCACTTCCTGTCCTCTACATCACCACCAATCATCATCTGTGTCCCCAATACTCACATTTATGTCACTTCCTGTCCTCTACATCATCACCAATCATCATCCGTGTCCCCAATACTCACATTTATGTCACTTCCTGTCCTCTACATCATCACCAATCATCATCCGTGTCCCCAATACTCACATTTATGTCACTTCCTGTCCTCTACATCACCACCACCAATCATCATCCGTGTCCCCAATACTCACATTTATGTCACTTCCTGTCCTCTACATCACCACCAATCATCATCCGTGTCCCCAATACTCACATTTATGTCACTTCCTGTCCTCTACATCACCACCAATCATCATCCGTGTCCCCAATACTCACATTTATGTCACTTCCTGTCCTCTACATCACCACCAATCATCATCCGTGTCCCCAATACTCACATTTATGTCACTTCCTGTCCTCTACATCATCACCAATCATCATCCGTGTCCCCAATACTCACATTTATGTCACTTCCTGTCCTCTACATCATCACCACCAATCATCATCCGTGTCCCCAATACTCACATTTATGTCACTTCCTGTCCTCTACATCACCACCAATCATCATCCGTGTCCCCAATACTCACATTTATATCACTTCCTGTCCTCTACATCATCACCAATCATCATCCGTGTCCCCAATACTCACATTTATGTCACTTCCTGTCCTCTACATCATCACCAATCATCATCCGTGTCCCCAATACTCACATTTATGTCACTTCCTGTCCTCTACATCACCACCAATCATCATCCGTGTCCCCAATACTCACATTTATGTCACTTCCTGTCCTCTACATCATCACCAATCATCATCCGTGTCCCCAATACTCACATTTATGTCACTTCCTGTCCTCTACATCATCACCAATCATCATCCGTGTCCCCAATACTCACATTTATGTCACTTCCTGTCCTCTACATCATCACCACCAATCATCATCCGTGTCCCCAATACTCACATTTATGTCACTTCCTGTCCTCTACATCATCATCACCAATCATCATCCGTGTCCCCAATACTCACATTTATGTCACTTCCTGTCCTCTACATCATCACCAATCATCATCTGTGTCCCCAATACTCACATTTATGTCACTTCCTGTCCTCTACATCATCACCAATCATCATCCGTGTCCCCAATACTCACATTTATGTCACTTCCTGTCCTCTACATCACCACCAATCATCATCCGTGTCCCCAATACTCACATTTATGTCACTTCCTGTCCTCTACATCACCAATCATCATCCGTGTCCCCAATACTCACATTTATGTCACTTCCTGTCCTCTACATCACCAATCATCATCCGTGTCCCCAATACTCACATTTATGTCACTTCCTGTCCTCTACATCATCACCAATCATTAACTGCGGATACAATGTTATATCTCATCCAATCATAATACAGATCTCCCATAATAATCATCCAATCAGATCCCTTCATTATATATATATATATATTATACAGTCAGTATTGGGGATTGATGTCTCATATTTCTCCTCTCTTAGGGTGAAGATGAATATAGGACAGCCCAGTGGGCGGCGCTCTGTATCTCCTCGGATCCTCCTATTGGATATAAACCCCCCTGGTTGGGCGATGGTGAGGGCGGAGCTATGTGAGGCGTTGATGAACACTCTGAGTCTGGCGGCAGCTACGTCACCGAGAGGAGATCTACTGGGCGTGTACACCGCCCGAGAGACCGCCCACTGCCTCCTCCCCCTACTGGTAATACTGAGAACTCCTCCCCCTACTGATAATACTGAGAACTCCTCCCCTACTGATAATACTGAGAACTCCTCCCCCTACTGGTAATACTGAGAACTCCTCCCCCTACTGATAATACTGAGAACTGCTCCCCCTACTGATAATACTGAGAACTCCTCCCCCTACTGATAATACTGAGAACTCCTCCCCCTACTGATAATACTGGGAACTCCTCCCCCTACTGATAATACTGAGAACTCCTCCCCCTACTGATAATACTGAGAACTCCTCCCCTACTGATAATACTGAGAACTCCTCCCCTACTGATAATACTGAGAACTCCTCCCCCTACTGGTAATACTGAGAACTCCTCCCCCTACTGATAATACTGAGAACTCCTCCCCCTACTGATAATACTGAGAACTCCTCCCCCTACTGGTAATACTGAGAACTCCTCCCCCTACTGATAATACTGAGAACTCCTCCCCCTACTGGTAATACCGAGAACTCCTCCCCCTACTGATAATACCGAGAACTCCTCCCCCTACTGATAATACCGAGAACTCCTCCCCCTACTGATAATACCGAGAACTCCTCCCCCTACTGATAATACTGAGAACTCCTCCCCCTACTGGTAATACCGAGAACTCCTCCCCCTACTGATAATACTGAGAACTCCTCCCCCTACTGATAATACTGAGAACTCCTCCCCCTACTGATAATACTGAGAACTCCTCCCTCTACTGATAATACTGAGAACTCCTCCCCCTACTGATAATACTGAGAACTCCTCCCCTACTGGTAATACTGAGAACTGCTCCCCCTACTGATAATACTGAGAACTCCTCCCCCTACTGATAATACTGAGAACTCCTCCCCCTACTGATAATACTGAGAACTGCTCCCCCTACTAGTAATACTGAGAACTCCTCCCCCTACTGATAATACTGAGAACTCCTCCCCTACTGGTAATACTGAGAACTCCTCCCCCTACTGATAATACTGAGAACTCCTCCCCTACTGGTAATACTGAGAACTGCTCCCCCTACTGATAATACTGAGAACTCCTCCCTCTACTGATAATACTGAGAACTCCTCCCCCTACTGATAATACTGAGAACTCCTCCCCCTACTGATAATACTGAGAACTCCTCCCCCTACTGATAATACCGAGAACTCCTCCCTCTACTGATAATACTGAGAACTCCTCCCCCTACTGATAATACTGAGAACTCCTCCCCTACTGGTAATACTGAGAACTGCTCCCCCTACTGATAATACTGAGAACTCCTCCCCCTACTGATAATACTGAGAACTGCTCCCCCTACTGATAATACTGAGAACTCCTCCCCCTACTGATAATACTGAGAACTCCTCCCCCTACTGATAATACTGAGAACTCCTCCCCCTACTGATAATACTGAGAACTCCTCCCCCTACTGATAATACCGAGAACTCCTCCCCCTACTGATAATACTGAGAACTCCTCCCCCTACTGATAATACTGAGAACTGCTCCCCCTACTGATAATACTGAGAACTCCTCCCCCTACTGATAATACTGAGAACTCCTCCCCCTACTGATAATACCGAGAACTCCTCCCCCTACTGATAATACTGAGAACTCCTCCCCTACTGATAATACTGAGAACTCCTCCCCCTACTGATAATACTGAGAACTCCTCCCCCTACTGATAATACTGAGAACTCCTCCCCCTACTGATAATACTGAGAACTCCTCCCCCTACTGATAATACTGAGAACTGCACCCCCTACTGATAATACTGAGAACTCCTCCCCTTACTGATAATACTGAGAACTCCTCCCCCTACTGATAATACTGAGAACTCCTCCCCCTACTGATAATACTGAGAACTCCTCCCCCTACTGGTAATACCGAGAACTCCTCCCCCTACTGATAATACCGAGAACTCCTCCCCCTACTGGTAATACTGAGAACTGCTCCCCCTACTGATAATACTGAGAACTGCTCCCCCTACTGGTAATACTGAGAACTCCTCCCCCTACTGATAATACTGAGAACTGCTCCCCCTACTGATAATACTGAGAACTCCTCCCCCTACTGATAATACTGAGAACTGCTCCCCCTACTGATAATACTGAGAACTGCTCCCCCTACTGATAATACTGAGAACTCCTCCCCCTACTGGTAATACCGAGAACTCCTCCCCCTACTGATAATACTGAGAACTCCTCCCCCTACTGATAATACCGAGAACTGCTCCCCCTACTGATAATACTGAGAACTCCTCCCCCTACTGATAATACTGAGAACTGCTCCCCCTACTGGTAATACTGAGAACTCCTCCCCCTACTGATAATACTGAGAACTCCTCCCCCTACTGATAATACTGAGAACTCCTCCCCTACTGGTAATACTGAGAACTGCTCCCCCTACTGATAATACTGAGAACTCCTCCCCCTACTGATAATACTGAGAACTCCTCCCCCTACTGATAATACTGAGAACTCCTCCCCCTACTGATTATACTGAGAACTCCTCCCCCTACTGATAATACTGAGAACTCCTCCCCCTACTGGTAATACTGAGAACTCCTCCCCTACTGATAATACTGAGAACTCCTCCCCCTACTGATAATACCGAGAACTCCTCCCCTACTGATAATACTGAGAACTCCTCCCCCTACTGATAATACTGAGAACTCCTCCCCCTACTGATAATACTGAGAACTCCACCCCCTACTGATAATACCGAGAACTCCTCCCCCTACTGATAATACCGAGAACTCCTCCCCCTACTGATAATACCGAGAACTCCTCCCCCTACTGGTAATACTGAGAACTCCTCCCCCTACTGGTAATACTGAGAACTCCTCCCCCTACTGATAATACTGAGAACTCCTCCCCCTACTGATAATACTGAGAACTCCTCCCCCTACTGATAATACTGAGAACTCCTCCCCCTACTGATAATACTGAGAACTGCTCCCCCTACTGATAATACTGAGAACTCCTCCCCCTACTGATAATACTGAGAACTCCACCCCCTACTGATAATACCGAGAACTCCTCCCCCTACTGATAATACTGAGAACTCCCCCTACTGATAATACTGAGAACTCCTCCCCCTACTGATAATACTGAGAACTCCTCCCCCTACTGATAATACTGAGAACTCCTCCCCCTACTGATAATACTGAGAACTCCTCCCCCTACTGATAATACTGAGAACTCCTCCCCCTACTGATAATACTGAGAACTGCACCCCCTACTGATAATACTGAGAACTCCTCCCCCTACTGATAATACTGAGAACTCCTCCCCCTACTGATAATACTGAGAACTGCTCCCCCTACTGATAATACTGAGAACTCCTCCCCCTACTGATAATACTGAGAACTCCTCCCCTACTGATAATACTGAGAACTCCTCCCCCTACTGATAATACTGAGAACTCCTCCCCCTACTGATAATACCGAGAACTCCTCCCCCTACTGATAATACTGAGAACTCCTCCCCCTACTGATAATACCGAGAACTCCTCCCCCTACTGATAATACCGAGAACTCCTCCCCCTACTGATAATACTGAGAACTCCTCCCCCTACTGATAATACCGAGAACTCCTCCCCTACTGGTAATACTGAGAACTCCTCCCCCTACTGATAATACTGAGAACTCCTCCCCCTACTGATAATACTGAGAACTCCTCCCCCTACTGATAATACTGAGAACTGCTCCCTCTACTGATAATACTGAGAACTGCTCCCCCTACTGATAATACTGAGAACTCCTCCCCCTACTGATAATACTGAGAACTCCTCCCCCTACTGATAATACTGAGAACTCCTCCCCCTACTGGTAATACTGAGAACTCCTCCCCCTACTGATAATACTGAGAACTCCTCCCCCTACTGATAATACTGAGAACTCCTCCCCCTACTGATAATACTGAGAACTCCTCCCCCTACTGATAATACTGAGAACTCCTCCCCCTACTGATAATACTGAGAACTCCTCCCCCTACTGATAATACTGAGAACTCCTCCCTCTACTGATAATACTGAGAACTCCTCCCCCTACTGATAATACTGAGAACTCCTCCCCCTACTGATAATACTGAGAACTCCTCCCCCTACTGATAATACTGAGAACTCCTCCCCCTACTGATAATACTGAGAACTCCTCCCCCTACTGATAATACTGAGAACTCCTCCCCCTACTGATAATACCGAGAACTCCTCCCCCTACTGATAATACTGAGAACTCCTCCCCCTACTGATAATACTGAGAACTCCCCCTACTGATAATACTGAGAACTCCTCCCCCTGCTGGTAATACTGAGAACTGCTCCCCCTACTGATAATACTGAGAACTCCTCCCCCTACTGATAATACTGAGAACTCCTCCCCCTACTGATAATACCGAGAACTCCTCCCCCTACTGATAATACTGAGAACTCCTCCCCCTACTGATAATACTGAGAACTCCTCCCCCTACTGATAATACTGAGAACTCCTCCCCCTACTGATAATACCGAGAACTCCTCCCCCTACTGATAATACTGAGAACTCCTCCCCCTACTGATAATACCGAGAACTCCTCCCCCTACTGATAATACTGAGAACTCCCCCTACTGATAATACCGAGAACTCCTCCCCCTACTGATAATACTGAGAACTCCTCCCCCTACTGATTATACTGAGAACTCCTCCCCCTACTGATAATACTGAGAACTCCTCCCCCTACTGATAATACTGAGAACTCCTCCCCCTACTGATAATACTGAGAACTCCTCCCCCTACTGATAATACCGAGAACTCCTCCCCCTACTGATAATACTGAGAACTCCTCCCCCTACTGATTATACTGAGAACTCCTCCCCCTACTGATAATACTGAGAACTCCTCCCCCTACTGATAATACCGAGAACTCCTCCCCCTACTGATAATACTGAGAACTCCTCCCTCTACTGATAATACTGAGAACTCCTCCCCCTACTGATAATACTGAGAACTCCTCCCCCTACTGATAATACTGAGAACTCCTCCCCCTACTGATAATACTGAGAACTCCTCCCCCTACTGATAATACTGAGAACTCCTCCCCCTACTGATAATACTGAGAACTCCTCCCCCTACTGGTAATACTGAGAACTCCTCCCCCTACTGATAATACTGAGAACTCCTCCCCCTACTGATAATACTGAGAACTCCTCCCCCTACTGATAATACTGAGAACTCCTCCCCTACTGATAATACTGAGAACTCCTCCCCCTACTGATAATACTGAGAACTCCTCCCCCTACTGATAATACTGAGAACTCCTCCCCCTACTGATAATACTGAGAACTCCTCCCCCTACTGATAATACTGAGAACTCCTCCCCCTACTGATAATACTGAGAACTCCTCCCCCTACTGATAATACTGAGAACTCCTCCCCCTACTGATAATACTGAGAACTGCTCCCCCTACTGATAATACTGAGAACTCCTCCCTCTACTGATAATACTGAGAACTCCTCCCCCTACTGATAATACTGAGAACTGCTCCCCCTACTGATAATACCGAGAACTCCTCCCCCTACTGGTAATACTGAGAACTCCTCCCCCTACTGATAATACTGAGAACTCCTCCCCCTACTGATAATACTGAGAACTCCACCCCCTACTGATAATACCGAGAACTCCTCCCCCTACTGGTAATACTGAGAACTCCTCCCCCTACTGATAATACTGAGAACTCCTCCCCCTACTGATAATACTGAGAACTCCTCCCCCTACTGATAATACTGAGAACTCCTCCCCCTACTGATAATACTGAGAACTCCTCCCCCTACTGATAATACTGAGAACTCCTCCCTCTACTGATAATACTGAGAACTCCTCCCCTACTGATAATACTGAGAACTCCTCCCCCTACTGATAATACTGAGAACTGCTCCCCCTACTGATAATACTGAGAACTCCTCCCCCTACTGATAATACTGAGAACTCCTCCCCTACTGATAATACTGAGAACTCCTCCCCCTACTGATAATACTGAGAACTGCTCCCCCTACTGATAATACGGAGAACTCCTCCCCCTACTGATAATACTGAGAACTGCTCCCCCTACTGGTAATACGGAGAACTCCTCCCCCTACTGATAATACTGAGAACTCCTCCCCCTACTGATAATACTGAGAACTGCTCCCCCTACTGGTAATACGGAGAACTCCTCCCCCTACTGATAATACTGAGAACTCCTCCCCCTACTGATAATACTGAGAACTCCTCCCCCTACTGATAATACTGAGATCTCCTCCCCCTACTGATAATACTGAGAACTCCTCCCCCTACTGATAATACTGAGAACTGCTCCCCCTACTGGTAATACGGAGAACTCCTCCCCCTACTGATAATACTGAGAACTCCTCCCCCTACTGATAATACTGAGAACTCCTCCCCCTACTGATAATACTGAGAACTCCTCCCCCTACTGATAATACTGAGAACTGCTCCCCTACTGATAATACTGAGAACTCCTCCCCTACTGATAATACTGAGAACTCCTCCCCCTACTGATAATACTGAGAACTCCTCCCCCTACTGATAATACTGAGAACTCCTCCCCCTACTGATAATACTGAGAACTCCTCCCCCTACTGATAATACTGAGAACTCCTCCCCCTACTGATAATACTGAGAACTCCTCCCTCTACTGATAATACTGAGAACTCCTCCCCTACTGATAATACTGAGAACTCCTCCCCCTACTGATAATACTGAGAACTCCTCCCCCTACTGATAATACTGAGAACTCCTCCCCCTACTGATAATACTGAGAACTCCTCCCCCTACTGATAATACTGAGAACTCCTCCCCTACTGATAATACTGAGAACTCCTCCCTCTACTGATAATACTGAGAACTGCTCCCCCTACTGATAATACTGAGAACTCCTCCCCCTACTGGTAATACTGAGAACTCCTCCCCCTACTGATAATACTGAGAACTCCTCCCTCTACTGATAATACTGAGAACTCCTCCCCCTACTGATAATACTGAGAACTCCTCCCCCTACTGATAATACTGAGAACTGCTCCCCCTACTGATAATACTGAGAACTGCTCCCCCTACTGATAATACTGAGAACTCCTCCCCCTACTGATAATACTGAGAACTCCTCCCCCTACTGATAATACTGAGAACTCCTCCCCCTACTGATAATACTGAGAACTCCTCCCCCTACTAATAATACTGAGAACTGCTCCCCCTACTGATAATACTGAGAACTGCTCCCCCTACTGATAATACTGAGAACTGCACCCCCTACTGATAATACTGAGAACTCCTCCCCCTACTGATAATACTGAGAACTCCTCCCCCTACTGATAATACTGAGAACTCCTCCCCCTACTGATAATACTGAGAACTCCTCCCCCTACTGATAATACTGAGAACTCCTCCCCCTACTGATAATACTGAGAACTCCTCCCCCTACTAATAATACTGAGAACTCCTCCCCCTACTGATAATACTGAGAACTCCTCCCCTACTGATAATACTGAGAACTCCTCCCCCTACTGATAATACTGAGAACTCCTCCCCCTACTGATAATACTGAGAACTCCTCCCTCTACTGATAATACTGAGAACTGCTCCCCCTACTGATAATACTGAGAACTCCTCCCCCTACTGATAATACTGAGAACTCCTCCCCCTACTGGTAATACTGAGAACTGCTCCCCCTACTGATAATACTGAGAACTCCTCCCCCTACTGATAATACTGAGAACTCCTCCCCCTACTGATAATACTGAGAACTCCTCCCTCTACTGATAATACTGAGAACTGCTCCCCCTACTGATAATACTGAGAACTCCTCCCCCTACTGATAATACTGAGAACTCCTCCCCCTACTGGTAATACTGAGAACTGCTCCCCCTACTGATAATACTGAGAACTCCTCCCCCTACTGGTAATACTGAGAACTCCTCCCCCTACTGATAATACTGAGAACTGCACCCCCTACTGGTAATACTGAGAACTGCACCCCCTACTGATAATACTGAGAACTGCTACCCCTACTGATAATACCGGGAACTGCTCCCCCTACTGGTATTACTGGGCAAGGTACAGGGGTCTGGTATAGGTGTGAGGAAGGTATAGGGGTCCGGTATAGGAGTGAGGAAGGTACAGGGGTCCGGTATAGGTGTGAGGAAGGTACAGGGGTCCGGTAGAGGAGTGAGGAAGGTACAGGGGTCCGGTATAGGAGTGAGGAAGGTACAGGGGTCCGGTATAGGAGTGAGGAAGGTACATGGGTCCAGTATAAGAGTGAGGAAGGTACAGGGGTCTGGTATAGGAGTGAGGAAGGTACAGGGGTCCGGTAGAGGAGTGAGGAAGGTACAGGGGTCCAGTATAAGAGTAAGGAAGGTACAGGGGTCTGGTATAGGAGTGAGGAAGGTACAGGGGTCCGGTATAGGAGTGAGGAAGGTACAGGGGTCCGGTATAGGAGTGAGGAAGGTACAGGGGTCCGGTATAGGAGTGAGGAAGGTACAGGGGTCCGGTATAGGAGTGAGGAAGTTACATGGGTCCAGTATAAGAGTGAGGAAGGTATAAGGGTCCGGTATATGAGTGAGGGAGGTACAAGGGTCCGGTATAGGAGTGAGGAAGGTACAGGGGTCCGGTATAGGAGTGAGGAAGGTACAGGGGTCCGGTATAGGAGTGAGGGAGGTACAGGGGTCCGGTATAGGAGTGAGGGAGGTACAGGGGTCTGGTATAGGAGTGAGGAAGGTACAGGGGTCTGGTATAGGAGTGAGAAAGGTGCAGGGGTCCGGTATAGGAGTGAGGAAGGTACAGGGGTCCGGTAGAGGAGTGAGGAAGGTACAGGGGTCCGGTATAGGAGTGAGGAAGGTACAGGGGTCCGGTAGAGGAGTGAGGAAGGTACATTGGTTCGGTATAGGTGTTAGGAAGGTACAGGGGTCCAGTATAGGAGTGAGGAAGGTACAAGGGTCCGGTATAGGAGTGAGGAAGGTACAGGGGTCCGGTATAGGAGTGAGGAAGGTACAGGGGTCCGGTAGAGGAGTGAGGAAGGTACAGGGGTCCGGTATAGGAGTGAGGAAGGTATAGGGGTCCGGTATAGGAGTGAGGAAGGTACAGGGGTCCGGTAGAGGAGTGAGGAAGGTACAGGGGTCCGGTATAGGAGTGAGGAATGTACAGGGGTCTGGTATAGGAGTCAGGAAGGTACAGGGGTCCGGTATAAGAGTGAGGAAGGTACAGGGGTCCGGTATAAGAGTGAGGAAGGTACAGGGGTCCGGTATAAGAGTGAGGAAGGTACAGGGGTCCGGTATAAGAGTGAGAGAGGTACAAGGGTCCGGTATAGGTGTTAGGAAGGTACAGGGGTCCGGTATAAGAGTGAGGAAGGTACAGGGGTCCGGTATAGGAGTGAGGAAGGTACAGGGGTCCGGTATTGCAGTGAGGAAGGTACAGGGGTCCGGTATAGGAGTGAGGAATGTACAGGGGTCTGGTATAGGAGTCAGGAAGGTACAGGGGTCCGGTATAAGAGTGAGGAAGGTACAGGGGTCCGGTATAAGAGTGAGGAAGGTACAGGGGTCCGGTATAAGAGTGAGGAAGGTACAGGGGTCCGGTATAAGAGTGAGGGAGGTACAAGGGTCCGGTATAGGTGTTAGGAAGATACAGGGGTCCGGTATAAGAGTGAGGAAGGTACAGGGGTCCGGTATAAGAGTGAGGAAGGTACAGGGGTCTGGTATAAGAGTGAGGAAGGTACAGGGGTCCGGTATAAGAGTGAGGGAGGTACAAGGGTCCGGTATAGGAGTGAGGAAGGTACAGGGGTCCGGTATAGGAGTGAGGAAGGTACAGGGGTCCGGTATAGGAGTGAGGAAGGTACAGGGGTCCGGTATAGGAGTGAGGGAGGTACAAGGGTCTGGTATAGGAGTGAGGAAGGTACAGGGGTCCGGTATAGGAGTGAGGAAGGTGCAGGGGTCCGGTATAGGAGTGAGGAAGGTACAGGGGTCCGGTAGAGGAGTGAGGAAGGTACAGGGGTCCGGTATAGGAGTGAGGAAGGTACAGGGGTCCGGTAGAGGAGTGAGGAAGGTACAGGGGTCCGGTATAGGAGTGAGGAAGGTACAGGGGTCCGGTAGAGGAGTGAGGAAGGTACAGGGGTCCGGTATAGGAGTGAGGAAGGTACAGGGGTCCTGTAGAGGAGTGAGGAAGGTACAGGGGTCCGGTATAGGAGTGAGGAATGTACAGGGGTCTGGTAAAGGAGTCAGGAAGGTACAGGGGTCCGGTATAAGAGTGAGGAAGGTACAGGGGTCCGGTATAAGAGTGAGGAAGGTACAGGGGTCCGGTATAAGAGTGAGGGAGGTACAAGGGTCCGGTATAGGAGTGAGGAAGGTACAGGGGTCCGGTATAGGAGTGAGGAAGGTACAGGGGTCCGGTATAGGAGTGAGGAAGGTACAGGGGTCCGGTATAGGAGTGAGGGAGGTACAAGGGTCTGGTATAGGAGTGAGGAAGGTACAGGGGTCCGGTATAGGAGTGAGGAAGGTGCAGGGGTCCGGTATAGGAGTGAGGAAGGTACAGGGGTCCGGTAGAGGAGTGAGGAAGGTACAGGGGTCCGGTATAGGAGTGAGGAAGGTACAGGGGTCTGGTAGAGGAGTGAGGAAGGTACAGGGGTCCGGTATAGGAGTGAGGAAGGTACAGGGGTCCGGTAGAGGAGTGAGGAAGGTACAGGGGTCCGGTATAGGAGTGAGGAAGGTACAGGGGTCCTGTAGAGGAGTGAGGAAGGTACAGGGGTCCGGTATAGGAGTGAGGAATGTACAGGGGTCCGGTAGAGGAGTGAGGAAGGTACAGGGGTCTAGTATAGGAGTAAGGAAGGTACAGGGGTCCGGTAGAGGAGTGAGGAAGGTACAGGGGTCCGGTATAGGTGTGAGGAAGGTACAGGGGTCCGGTATAAGAGTGAGGGAGGTACAAGGGTCCGGTATAGGTGTTAGGAAGGTACAGGGGTCTGGTATAGGAGTGAGGAAGGTAAAGGGGTCCGGTAGAGGAGTGAGGAAGGTACAGGGGTCTAGTATAGGAGTAAGGAAGGTACAGGGGTCCGGTAGAGGAGTGAGGAAGGTACAGGGGTCCGGTATAGGAGTGAAGAAGGTACAGGGGTCCGGTATAGGAGTGAGGAAGGTACAGGGGTCCGGTATAAGAGTGAGGAAGGTACAGGGGTCCGGTAGAGGAGTGAGGAAGGTACAGGGGTCCGGTATAGGAGTGAGGAAGGTACAGGGGTCCGGTATAAGAGTGAGGGAGGTACAAGGGTCCGGTATAGGTGTTAGGAATGTACAGGGGTCTGGTATAAGAGTGAGGAAGGTAAAGGGGTCCGGTAGAGGAGTGAGGAAGGTACAGGGGTCCGGTATAGGAGTAAGGAAGGTACAGGGGTCCGGTATAAGAGTGAGGAAGGTACAGGGGTCTGGTATAGGTGTTAGGAAGGTACAGGGGTCCGGTATAGGAGTGAGGAAGGTACAGGGGTCCGGTATAGGAGTGAGGAAGGTACAGGGGTCCGGTATAGGAGTGAGGAAGGTACAGGGGTCCGGTATAGGAGTGAGGAAGGTAAAGGGGTCCGGCAGTAGCGTAGGTTGTCGGTTTCGGGCCCTTTTTCTTCTCTATTTTGCTCCCTCTTGTGTCTTCCCCTCGGCCCCCCATCCCCCGTGTGATAAGTAGTTATATGAAGTGGTTTGAGGGGTCGATATCTCGGGGTCTCTTCATCCTTCAATGGTTGTTTGTTTTTATCCTTTTGTAGCCTCTGAGAGGAAATTTCATTCGCCTTCACAGCTGCCTATCAGAGCTGTACTCGATCTGTGGGGAGGGGTCTCAGGCCCTCCGGACCCGCTCACTGTCTCTGGCCGTCCTGGATGCTCTGCAGCAGAACAGACAGCTGGCCCAGCACAGCACCTGTGGAGGCGGAGCACACAACTCCTTTGTAGAGGTAAACCTCTCCGATCATTACATACACTGAGCAGAGGACATGTTGGGTGTGATCGCTGTGATCGGTGTGGACGTTCTCACGTTGTAGGTCTTCTTCCATGTACAGGTGTTGGTTTTATCCACCCGTCGGGGACAAGAACTGGCCTCTGAGCTGGACGAAGGGTTGAAGGGATCTGATCTGAGTACATTGCGTAGACTGCTGGTTGTCCAATTGTCATGTGATGTGGAGGACGGCGGGAGCAACAAGGCCTCTCCTGACCCCACCAGAGATCCGGATCACAGTATGTAGTATGAACATGTTTGTAGGCGTGTAGTCTCTTCACTTCGTCTTCTACATATATGACGTGTCATTCCGGATCATTCCTGGTTATGTTCTCCATCTCCTCCACACCACTCCGTCTTCTACATACATGACGTGTCATTCCGGATCATTCCTGGTTATGTTTTCCATCTCCTCCACACCCCTCCGTCTTCTACATACATGACGTGTCATTCCGGATCATTCCTGGGTATGTTCTCCGTCTCCTCCATACCCCTCTGTCTTCTACATACATTGCGTGTCATTCTGGATAATTCCTGGTTATGTTCTCCATACCCCTCCGTCTTCTACATACATGACGTGTCATTCCGGATCATTCCTGGTTATGTTCTCCATCTCCTCCACACCCCTCCGTCTTCTACATACATGACGTGTCATTCCGGATCATTCCTGGTTATGTTCTCCATCTCCTCCATACCCTTCCGTCTTCTACATACATGACGTGTCATTCCGGATCATTCCTGGTTATGTTCTCCATCTCCTCCATACCCCTCCGTCTTCTACATACATGACGTGTCATTCCGGATCATTCCTGGTTATGTTCTCCATCTCCTCCATACCCCTCCATCTTCTACATACATGACCTGTCATTCCGGATCATTCCTGGTTATGTTCTCCATCTCCTCCACACCCCTCCGTCTTCTACATACATGATGTGTCATTCCGGATCATTCCTGGTTATGTTCTCCATCTCCTCCACACCCCTCCGTCTTCTACATACATGACGTGTCATTCCGGATCTTTCCTTGTTATGTTCTCCATCTCCTCCATACCCCTCCGTCTTCTACATACATGACGTGTCATTCCGGATCATTCCTGGTTATGTTCTCCATCTCCTCCATACCCCTCCGTCTTCTACATACATGACGTGTCATTCCGGATCATTCCTGGTTATGTTCTCCGTCTCCTCCACACCCCTCCGTCTTCTACATACATGACGTGTCATTCCGGATCATTCCTGGTTATGTTCTCCATCTCCTCCATACCCCTCCGTCTTCTACATACATGACGTGTCATTCCGGATCATTCCTGGTTATGTTCTCCATCTCCTCCATACCCCTCCGTCTTCTACATACATGACATGTCATTCCGGATCATTCCTGGTTATGTTCTCCATCTCCTCCATACCCCTCCATCTTCTACATACATGACGTGTCATTCCAGATCATTCCTGGTTATGTTCTCCATCTCCTCCACACCCCTCCGTCTTCTACATACATGATGTGTCATTCCGGATCATTCCTGGTTATGTTCTCCATCTCCTCCACACCCCTCCGTCTTCTACATACATGACGTGTCATTCCGGATCTTTCCTTGTTATGTTCTCCATCTCCTCCATACCCCTCCGTCTTCTACATACATGACGTGTCATTCCGGATCATTCCTGGTTATGTTCTCCATCTCCTCCACACCCCTCCGTCTTCTACATACATGACGTGTCATTCCGGATCATTCCTGGTTATGTTCTCCATCTCCTCCATACCCCTCCGTCTTCTACATACATGACGTGTCATTCCGGATCATTCCTGGTTATGTTCTCCATCTCCTCCACACCCCTCCGTCTTCTACATACATGACATGTCATTCCGGATCATTCCTGGTCATGTTCTCCATCTCCTCCATACCCCTCCGTCTTCTACATACATGACGTGTCATTCCAGATCATTCCTGGTTATGTTCTCCATCTCCTCCACACCCCTCCGTCTTCTACATACATGACATGTCATTCCGGATCATTCCTGGTCATGTTCTCCATCTCCTCCATACCCCTCCGTCTTCTACATACATGACGTGTCATTCCAGATCATTCCTGGTTATGTTCTCCATCTCCTCCATACCCCTCCGTCTTCTACATACATGACGTGTCATTCCGGATCATTCCTGGTTATGTTCTCCATCTCCTCCATACCCCTCCGTCTTCTACATACATGACGTGTCATTCTGGATCATTCCTGGTTATGTTCTCCATCTCCTCCATACCCCTCCGTCTTCTACATACATGACCTGTCATTCCGGATCATTCCTTGTTATGTTCTCCATCTCCTCCATACCCCTCCGTCTTCTACATACATGACGTGTCATTCCGGATCATTCCTGGTTATGTTCTCCATTTCCTCCACACCCCTCCGTCTTCTACATACATGACGTGTCATTCCGGATCATTCCTGGTTATGTTCTCCATCTTCTCCATACCCCTCCGTCTTCTACATACATGACGTGTCATTCCGGATCATTCCTGGTTATGTTCTCCATCTCCTCCATACCCCTCCGTCTTCTACATACATGACGTGTCATTCCGGATCATTCCTGGTTATATTCTCCATCTCCTCCATACCCCTCCGTCTTCTACATACATGACGTGTCATTCCGGATCATTCCTGGTTATGTTCTCCATCTCCTCCATACCCCTCCGTCTTCTACATACATGACGTGTCATTGCGGATCCTTCCTGGTTATGTTCTCCATCTCCTCCATACCCCTCCGTCTTCTACATACATGACGTGTCATTCCGGATCTTTCCTTGTTATGTTCTCCATCTTCTCCATACCCCTCCGTCTTCTACATACATGACGTGTCATTCCGGATCATTCCTGGTTAGGTTCTCCATCTCCTCCATACCCCTCCGTCTTCTACATACATGACGTGTCATTCCGGATCATTCCTTGTTATGTTCTCCATCTTCTCCATACCCCTCCGTCTTCTACATACATGACGTGTCATTCCGGATCATTCCTGGTTAGGTTCTCCATCTCCTCCATACCCCTCCGTCTTCTACATACATGACGTGTCATTCCGGATCATTCCTTGTTATGTTCTCCATCTCCTCCATACCCCTCCGTCTTCTACATACATGACGTGTCATTCCGGATCATTCCTTGTTATGTTCTCCATCTCCTCCATACCCCTCCGTCTTCTACATACATGACGTGTCACTCCGGATCATTCCTGGTTATGTTCTCCATCTCCTCCATACCCCTCCGTCTTCTACATACATGACGTGTCATTCCAGATCATTCCTGGTTATGTTCTCCATCTCCTCCATACCCCTCCGTCTTCTACATACATGACGTGTCATTCCGGATCATTCCTGGTTATGTTCTCCATCTCCTCCATACCCCTCCATCTTCTACATACATGACCTGTCATTCCGGATCATTCCTGGTTATGTTCTCCATCTCCTCCATACCCCTCCATCTTCTACATACATGACCTGTCATTCCGGATCTTTCCTTGTTATGTTCTCCATCTCCTCCATACCCCTCCGTCTTCTACATACATGACGTGTCATTCCGGATCATTCCTGGTTATGTTCTCCATCTCCTCCATACCCCTCCATCTTCTGCATACATGACGTGTCATTCCGGATCATTCCTGGTTATGTTCTCCATCTCCTCCACACCCCTCCGTCTTCTACATACATGACGTGTCATTCCGGATCTTTCCTTGTTATGTTCTCCATCTCCTTCACACCCCTCCATCTTCTGCATACATTGCGTGTCATTCTGGATAATTCCTGGTTATGTTCTCCATCTCCTCCATACCCCTCCGTCTTCTACATACATGACGTGTCATTCCGGATCATTCCTGGTTATGTTCTCCATCTCCTCCATACCCCTCCATCTTCTACATACATGACCTGTCATTCCGGATCATTCCTGGTTATGTTCTCCATCTCCTCCATACCCCTCCATCTTCTACATACATGACCTGTCATTCCGGATCTTTCCTTGTTATGTTCTCCATCTCCTCCACACCCCTCCGTCTTCTACATACATGACGTGTCATTCCGGATCATTCCTGGTTATGTTCTCCATCTCCTCCATACCCCTCCATCTTCTGCATACATGACGTGTCATTCCGGATCATTCCTGGTTATGTTCTCCATCTCCTCCACACCCCTCCGTCTTCTACATACATGACCTGTCATTCCGGATCATTCCTGGTTGTGTTCTCCATCTCCTCCATACCCCTCCATCTTCTACATACATTGCGTGTCATTCTGGATAATTCCTGGTTATGTTCTCCATCTCCTCCATACCCCTCCGTCTTCTACATACATGACGTGTCATTCCGGATCATTCCTGGTTATGTTCTCCATCTCCTCCATACCCCTCCGTCTTCTACATACACGACGTTTCATTCCGGATCATTCCTGGTTATGTTCTCCATCTCCTCCATACCCCTCCGTCTTCTACATACATGACGTGTCATTCCGGATCATTCCTGGTTATGTTCTCCATCTCCTCCATACCCCTCCGTCTTCTACATACATGACGTGTCATTCCGGATCATTCCTGGTTATGTTCTCCATCTCCTCCACACCACTCCGTCTTCTACATACATGACGTGTCATTCTGGATCATTCCTGGTTATGTTTTCCATCTCCTCCACACCCCTCCGTCTTCTACATACATGACGTGTCATTCCGGATCATTCCTGGTTATGTTCTCCGTCTCCTCCACACCCCTCCGTCTTCTACATACATGACGTGTCATTCCGGATCATTCATGGTTATGTTCTCCATCTCCTCCATACCCCTCCGTCTTCTACATACATGACGTGTCATTCCGGATCATTCCTGGTTATGTTCTCCGTCTCCTCCATACCCCTCCGTCTTCTACATACATGACGTGTCATTCCGGATCATTCCTGGTTATGTTCTCCATCTCCTCCATACCCCTCCGTCTTCTACATACATGACGTGTCATTCCGGATCATTCCTGGTTATGTTCTCCATCTCCTCCATACCCCTCCGTCTTCTACATACATGACGTGTCATTCCGGATCATTCCTGGTTATGTTCTTCATCTCCTCCACACCCCTCCGTCTTCTACATACATGACGTGTCATTCCGGATCATTCCTGGTTATGTTCTCCATCTCCTCCACACCACTCCGTCTTCTACATACATGACGTGTCATTCCGGATCATTCCTGGTTATGTTCTCCATCTCCTCCATACCCCTCCGTCTTCTACATACATGACGTGTCATTCCGGATCATTCCTGGTTATGTTCTTCATCTCCTCCACACCCCTCCGTCTTCTACATACATGACACATCATTCCGGATCATTCCTGGTTATGTTCTCCATCTCCTCCACACCCCTCCGTCTTCTACATACATGACGTGTCATTCCGGATCATTCCTTATTATGTTCTCCGTCTCCTCCACACCCCTCCATCTTCTACATACATGATGTGTCATTCCGGATCATTCCTGGTTATGTTCTCCATCTCCTCCATACCCCTCCATCTTCTACATACATGATGTGTCATTCTGGATAATTCCTGGTTATGTTCTCCATCTCCTCCATACCCCTCCGTCTTCTACATACATGACGTGTCATTCCGGATCATTCCTGGTTATGTTCTCCATCTCCTCCATACCCCTCCGTCTTCTACATACATGACGTGTCATTCCGGATCATTCCTTATTATGTTCTCCGTCTCCTCCATACCCCTCCGTCTTCTACATACATGACGTGTCATTCCGGATCATTCCTGGTTATGTTCTACATCTCCTCCATACCCCTCCGTCTTCTACATACATGACGTGTCATTCTGGATCATTCCTGGTTATGTTCTCCATCTCCTCCACACCCCTCCTTTTTCTACATACATGACGTGTCATTCCGGATCATTCCTGGTTATGTTCTCCATCTCCTCCATACCCCTCCGTCTTCTACATACATGACTTGTTATTCCGGATCATTCCTTGTTATGTTCTCCATCTTCTCCATACCCCTCCATCTTCTGCATACATTGCGTGTCATTCCGGATCATTCCTGGTTATGTTCTCCATCTCCTCCATACCCCTCCGTCTTCTACATACATGACACATCATTCCGGATCATTCCTGGTTATGTTCGCCGTCTCCTCCATACCCCTCTGTCTTCTACATACATGACTTGTCATTCCGGATCATTCCTTGTTATGTTCTCCATCTTCTCCATACCCCTCCATCTTCTGCATACATTGCGTGTCATTCCGGATCATTCCTGGTTATGTTCTCCATCTCCTCCATACCCCTCCGTCTTCTACATACATGACACATCATTCCGGATCATTCCTGGTTATGTTCTCCATCTCCTCCATACCCCTCCATCTTCTACATACATGACGTGTCATTCCGGATCATTCCTGGTTATGTTCTCCATCTCCTCCACACCCCTCCGTCTTCTACATACATGACGTGTCATTCCGGATCATTCCTGGTTATGTTCTCCGTCTCCTCCATACCCCTCCTTCTTCTACATACATGACGTGTCATTCCGGATCACTCCTGGTTATGTTCTCCATCTCCTCCATACCCCTCCGTCTTCTACATACATGACACATCATTCCGGATCATTCCTGGTTATGTTCTCCGTCTCCTCCATACCCCTCCGTCTTCTACATACATGACGTGTCATTCCGGATCATTCCTGGTTATGTTCTTCATCTCCTCCACACCCCTCCGTCTTCTACATACATGACGTGTCATTCCGGATCATTCCTTGTTATGTTCTCCATCTTCTCCATACCCCTCCATCTTCTGCATACATTGCGTGTCATTCTGGATAATTCCTGGTTATGTTCTCCATCTCCTCCATACCCCTCCGTCTTCTACATACATGACGTGTCATTCCGGATCATTCCTTGTTATGTTCTCTATCTCCTCCACACCCCTCCGTCTTCTACATACATGACCTGTCATTCCGGATCATTCCTTGTTATGTTCTCCATCTCCTCCATCTTCTACATACATGACGTGTCATTCCGGATCATTCCTGGTTATGTTCTCCATCTCCTCCATACCCCTCCGTCTTCTACATACATGACGTGTCATTCCGGATCATTCCTGGTTATGTTCTCCATCTCCTCCATACCCCTCCGTCTTCTACATACATGACGTGTCATTCCGGATCATTCCTGGTTATGTTCTCCATCTCCTCCACACCACTCCGTCTTCTACATACATGACGTGTCATTCCGGTCATTCCTTGTTATGTTCTCCGTCTCCTCCACACCCCTCCATCTTCTACATACATGACGTGTCATTCCGGATCATTCCTGGTTATGTTCTCCATCTCCTCCACACCACTCCGTCTTCTACATACATGACGTGTCATTCCGGTCATTCCTGGTTATGTTCTCCATCTCCTCCACACCCCTCCGTCTTCTACATACATGACGTGTCATTCCGGTCATTCCTTGTTATGTTCTCCGTCTCCTCCACACCCCTCCGTCTTCTACATACATGACGTGTCATTCTGGATCATTCCTTGTTATGTTCTCCATCTTCTCCATACCCCTCCATCTTCTGCATACATTGCGTGTCATTCCGGATCATTCCTGGTTATGTTCTCCATCTCCTCCATACCCCTCCGTCTTCTACATACATGACGTGTCATTCCGGATCATTCCTGGTTATGTTCTCCATCTCCTCCATACCCCTCCATCTTCTACATACATGACGTGTCATTCCGGGGTCCGGGTATTTATGGTGATGTCCTCAGCCCATTCTATGGCTCTCAGGATTCCTCGTATGGTATTTAGTTCCATGTTCAGGACCCCGGGGTCCAGGTTTTTCTGGTCATGTAATGTTCTATGTTCTTTTAGGGTCGCACATCTATGATATTGAACTCCGGGTGAGTGCCGGGGATGTTCTCAGTCTGGAGAGTTTCTTCAAGGCCTGGCTGTTTGAGTCCGAGAGGGAAGACGTCCGCCTCATCTTTCCTAAAGGAGATAGTAAGTGTGAGTGTTTAGTATATTATCATTGGGGGGCGGGGAGGGGGCATGGTGTTATATATACTGGCTATAAATGTAAATATACTGAGAGTGAGTGTTATCATTTTGATGGGGGGTAATTACTCTGGGGGGGGGTGTTGCAATGACTCAACTTGAACTGCCCTCATGACATGAATCTGGACTTCTCTTCATCCACAGTACAGATCATCTGTGATGTACACCGCCCTCTCCTCCCCCCTAGACTCCTCCTTGGAGGTCTCCCCCATGATGGTGAACAAGAGTGGACCCCTGGAGCCCCCCAGACCCTCCGTATCCTCCGGTAAGAGTGACCCTCCATGGCTGGCCCTTTCTCTGTACTCCGGAGGTGACTGTGATCTTCTCTCCTTCCAGAGCTCTTTCCTCTCAGGGAGTGTGTGGCTCCATGCTGTATGGACTTCCATCCATTCTCAACCCCACTGCATGCTGGGAACTGGACTGGGATCAGCTGGAATCCAACCAGGAGAATTTCCAGGCCTTGTGTCACTGCCTGCAGGTGGGAACAGCAGTGCGGCTAATGGATGGTGGGCTGAGTTGGGTGGTCCCAGTATGATAGCTCCTCCCTGTAGGTTGTCCCAGTATGATAACACTCTCCTGTAGGTGGTCCCAGTATGATAACGCCCTCCTGTAGGTGGTCCCAGTATGATAACTTCTCCCTGTAGGTGGTCCCAGTATGATAGTTCCTCCCTGTAGGTGGTCCGGCATGTTAGCACCCTCCTGTAGGTGATCCCAGTAGGATGGAGCTCTCCTGTAGGTTGTCCCAGTAGGATGGCACCCTCCTGTAGGTGGTCCCAGTAGGATGGAGCTCTCCTGTAGGTTGTCCCAGTAGGATGGTGCCCTCCTGTAGGTGATCTCAGTAGGATGGTGCCCTCAAGTAGGTGGTCCCAGTAGGATGGCGCCCTCCACTAGGTGGTCCCAGTAGGATGGGCCCTCCTGTAGGTGGTTCCAGTAGGATGGTGCCCTCCTGTAGGTGATCCCAGTAGGAAGGCGCCCTCCTGTAGGTGGTCTCAGTAGGATAACACCCTCCTGTAGGTGGTCCCAGTAGGATGGAGCTCTCCTGTAGGTTGTCCCAGTAGGATGGCACCCTCCTGTAGGTGGTCCCAGTAGGATGGAGCTCTCCTGTAGGTTGTCCCAGTAGGATGGTGCCCTCCTGTAGGTGGTCTCAGTAGGATGGTGCCCTCAAGTAGGTGGTCCCAGTAGGATGGCGCCCTCCACTAGGTGGTCCCAGTAGGATGGCGCCCTCCTGTAGGTGGTTCCAGTAGGATGGTGCCCTCCTGTAGGTGATCCCAGTAGGAAGGCGCCCTCCTGTAGGTGGTCTCAGTAGGATGGCGCCCTCCTGTAGGTGGTCCCAGTAGGATGAAGCTCTCCTGTAGGTGGTCCCAGTAGGATGGCGCCCTCCTGTAGGTGTTCTTGGTAGGATGGTGCTCTCCTGTAGGTGGTCTCAGTAGGATGGAGCTCTCCTGTAGGTGGTCCCAGTAGGATGGCGCCCTCCTGTAGGTGGTCTCAGTAGGATGGCTCCCTCCTGTAGGTGGTCTCAGTAGGATGGTGCCCTCCTGTAGGTGGTCTCAGTAGGATGGTGCCCTCCTGTAGGTGGTCTCAGTAGGATGGTACTCTCCTGTAGGTGGTCTCAGTAGGATGGCGTTCTCCTGTAGGTGGTCTCAGTAGGATGGAGCTCTCCTGTAGGTGGTCCCAGTAGGATGGTGCCCTCCTGTAGGTGGTCTCAGTAGGATGGTGCCCTCCTGTAGGTGGTTTAAGTAGGATGGAGCTCTCCTGTAGGTGGTCCCAGTAGAATGGTGTCCTCCTGTAAGTAGTCTCAGTAGGATGGCGCCCTCCTGTAGGTGTTCTCGGTAGGCTGGCGCCCCCCTTGGAGGTGGTCCCGGTAGGATGGTGCGCTCCTGTAGGTGGTTCCAGTAGGATGATGCCCTCCTGTAGGTGTTCTTGGTAGGATGGCGCTCTCCTGTAGGTGGTCCCGGTAGGATGGCGCCTTCCTGTAGGTGGTCCCAGTAGGATGGAGCCCCCTGTAGGTGGTCTCGATAGGATGAAGCCCTCCTGTAGGTGTTCCTGGTTGGATGACGCCCTTCTGTAGGTGGTCCTGGTATTGGAGTGCCCTCCTGTAGGGGGTCTCGGTAGGATGGCGCCCTCCTGTAGGTGGTCCTGGTATGATAGTGCCCTTCATTAGGTGGTCCAGGTAGGATGGTGCCCCCTGTAGGTGGTCTCGATAGGATGATGCCCTCCTGTAGGTGGTCCTGGTTGGATGGTGCCCTCCTGTAGGTGGTCCTGGTATTAGAGTGCCCTCCTGTAGGTGGTCTTGGTAGGATGGCGCCCTCCTGTAGGTGATCTCGGGAGAATTGTGCCCCCCTGTAGGTGTTCCTGGTATGATAGTGCCCTTCTGTAGGTGGTCCCAGTAGGATGGTGCCCCCACTGTTGATGGTCCCGGTAGGATGGCGCCCTCCTTTGGGGAATAGTCCTAGCTCAGCCGGACATGCAATGTTGGAGGGGCTCTGCTGGACTTGGAGGCGTTGCCTGAGGAATTCCTGATGGAATATTTCTGTTGGGTTGGAGCCCCATTTGGATTAGTCAGGATAGGTGAGGGGACCCCAAGTTTCACTGCTATAGAGAAGGATTGGGGTGATGACACTGTGGAAGATTTTGGGCCAGACTCCTGGTGGTGGGTTTAGGTAGTACATCTGTCTCCTTATGCTGTAGATTCAGTGCTGGAAGACAAAAAGGGTGAAGTGTGCCCCCCCCCACACCATGAGGAGAGGGGGGAGGTGCGGCCATTTTTTCTCCCTATTCTGCTGAAGCCCAAGGAGGCCGCCTCTTCTGGCAACCCTTTTGTCACTGCCCTGCATAGAGGTTCCTTTCTACCCCCCTCCTCCACCCTCCCTTCTCTATGCCCCCATCTCTGTCCCCCCGCCCTTTCCTCTCCCCCCTTACTCTTACCCCCCCTCTTTCCTCTCACTCTCACCCCTTCCCTCCCCCGGTTCTTTTAATTCTTTCACTCTTTCTTCATTCTCTATTCTGTAGAGCCGATCAATGTCCCTCTTGGGGTGCAGTAGTCAGCGATCGGTGGCGTGGGCCCCCCCAGTTTTGTCACATTTTATTGTCTCAGCGTCAGACTCGATGTCGTTACTGCTACGTCCGCTGGCTCCCCGGGAGCTTCTGCTTCTCATCAAACCGCCAACACTTACCGGACCCGTACCAGATGGTGCTCTTCACCGAGTCCAGGTATGAGGGGGGCGTTCTACTACATGTGCCTTCATATCGGGGGAGGGGGTGCGTTCTACTACACTGTGCCTTCATACCAGAGGAGGGGGGCGTTCTACTACACTGTGCCTTCATACCGGGGGAGGGAGGCGTTCTACTACACTGTGCCTTCATACCGGGGGGGCGTTCTACTACACTGTGCCTTCATACCAGGGGAGGGGGGCGTTCTACTACACTGTGCCTTCATACCGGGGGAGGGGGGCGTTCTACTACACTGTTCTACTACACTGTGCCTTCATATCGGGGGAGGGGGGCGTTCTACTACACTGTGCCATCATATCGGGGGAGGGGGGCGTTCAACTACACTGTGCCTTCATATCGGGGGAGGGGGGCATTCTACTACACTGTGCCTTCATACCGGGAAAGGGGGTGGGGCGTTCTACTACACTGTGCCTTCATATCGGGGGGAGGGGGGGGGCGTTCTACTACACTGTGCCTTTATACCGGGAGAGGGGGGCGTTCTACTACACTGTGCCTTCATACCGAGGGAGGGGGGGTGTTCTTCTACACTGTGCCTTCATACTGGGGGGAGTGCTGGACACATTGGTAAATTGGGGTGCACAGCAGTAGAATTCTCCAGATGTAGATATCGGGTCAACTACAGAGCCGGGAGACCATTTTTCTCGTCTGTCCTTAGGAAGCTTAGCTAGATTGGAGGATGACTCGCTGTACAACCCTCTACAAACATAATAGGGGGCGCTGTACACAGATATAATGAGGGGGTGCTGGACACATTGGTAAATTGGGGTGCACACCCATAGTAGTCAGTCTCCCGGCTCTGTAGTTGACCCATCTTTTTCGCCTGTCTTAGGAAGCTTGGCTAGGTTGGAGGAGGACTCGCTGTACAACCCTCTACAGACATAATAGGGGGCGCTGTACACAGATATAATGGGGGGTGCTGGACACATTGGTAAATTAGGGTGCACACCCATAGAAGTCAGTCTCTCGGCTCTGTAGTTGACCCATCTCTGTCTCCTGTCCTTAGGAAGCGCTGGGCGGGCTGGAGGAGGACTCGCTGTACAACCCTCTACAGATCAGCAGCAATCTCTACAAACAGCTGCAGGTGACACTTTCCCGCCCTGCACCTCCCCCGCGTCCCGTCACTTCAGCTTTTCGAGGTGGGAGGGGCCAGAGCCGCCAGGTGAGACCGACACCGGAAATGTTGACTTCCTGGCTGATCATTTCCTCCTTTCCTTACATTTCCAGCTTTTCTCATCTTCATTCATTGTAGAGCGAAGGAACTCATTTGGGTTATACTGCCACCTACAAGAGGATGGGACACTGGCAAACAAACAGCCCCAGTATAACTCCTCCCACTACCCAGCATGCCTCAGTTTTTGTAAGTGTTCTTGGAGGACGAACTTTTCCTCAGCTCTGATTCATTGATGTTAATCAGGATTCCTCATTACATGTCAGCTGTCCAGAGGGGCCATACCTGGGCTTGACCTCGGGGTGCCGTACCCGGGCCCTGTTGGACTGGACGTAGGAGGAGCGAGTATCTGTCTGAGGTCCTCCTCTGTGTGGACTAAGCCCACCTGAGAGTAGGTTGGAACTCTTCTACTATGAGAGGAAATTTGTTGGCCTGTACCCCCCTGTGGTTCCATCGGTGACCTACCTTAGGACAACAACAGGACAGCGTCCTCTAAGGATTCTCCCTCCTTAAGTCTTAGTGTGAGATGGCTGGTCCCGCCACTTCTTTCTGTCTGATTTCTCCATGTCTCTACGCTTCATGCCTTGATTAGCAATGCCACAGGAGGTGGAGCATACTCCCTGTAGGAGCTTTAGGTGGAGGTCAGCTGTATCTCATGTAGAAGGTCTAGGTAGGGATCGGCTGAATCCCATGTAGGAGGTCTAGGTGGAGGTCAGCCGAATCTCATGTAGGAGGTCTAGGCGGAGGTCAGCTGAATCCCATGTAGGAGGTCTAGGTGGAGGTCAGCCGAATCTCACGTAGGAGGTCTAGGGTGAGGTCAGCGGAATCCCATGTAGAAGGTCTAGGCAGAGGTCAGCTGAATCCCATGTAGAAGGTCTAGGCGGAGGTCAGCTGAATCCCATGTAGGAGGTCAGCTGTATCCCACGTAGAAGGTCTAGGGGGAGGTCAGCCGAATCTCATGTAGGAGGTCTAGGGGGAGGTCAGCTGAATCCAATGTAGGAGGTTTAGGCGGAGGTCAGCTGAATCCCATGTAGGAGGTCTAGGCGGAGGTCAGCTGTATCGCACTCTTTTCCTTAATTTACTTAAGCAGTAGGTGACCTCAGATCCTTGTATTCAGATTTATGGATCTGTGTATTCCGATCTATGGATCTTTGTATTCAGCTTTATGGATCCTTTTATTCCGATTTATGGATCTTTGTATTTGGCTTTATGGATCTTTATATTCAGCTTTATGGATCTTTATATTCAGCTTTATGGAACCTTGTATTCTGATTTATTGATCCTTGTATTCAGCTTTATGGATCCTTGTATTCCGATCTATGGATCTTTGTATTCCGATTTATGGATCTTTGTATTCTGATCTATGGATCCTTGTATTCAGCTTTATGGATCCTTGTATTCTGATTTATAAATTAATGTATTCGGCTTTATGGATCCTTGTATTCCAATTGATGGATCTTTGTATTGAGCCCTTCTTGAAGAGCATAACACTTTTAGGAATCGCCCAGGTTGGGCTTTGTTGGGTTCTGATTTTGGCAGCTACTTGTCACCGGTGGCCAAGGCTGTTCAGCTTTAATAAATATTTACTGTAAGATCCATTGTCATCGTTCAGGGAGCCCACCCCTTCCCCTCCATTGCCAGAGGGTTGGATTTGGGGGGAATTCCCCCTCAGGGTAGTCTCCCCCTACCCTGTTTTTTATTGGCCCATTTCAGCTCCCTCTCTGTAGCCACAGGCTTGGGTTCTGAATGTGCCTGTCTCTGTGCACGAGGTACTCCCTAGTATGACCCTTCAGCCTTTTCAGGTGAGTGGTGTAGTTCCTTCTCCCCGTATCTGGGGGATATCACTTGTGGAGTACCTCCATCTCTGGGGTTACCATCTAGTTCCTCACATCAGATAGCTTTCTTCATGTCTGGGGATCATGCCTTGAGCTGGGCACCACCTGGGTATGGCAGTGCCTTTACCTCTGGGAAGGGGTGGGGGTCCTCCCTGTAACAAGAGAAGTAGCCTGCTCCCTGCTCTGGAGTACGGAGTATTATCCTTCCTAGCACTGTCTCCCCCAAAGACAATGCATTGGAAGCTTATTCCCCTTGACTGGTAGGCTCTGCACTGAGAGGAGATGCCCCTGAGTGCACGCCAGACCATTCAAGGTGGGCGGAGATCATCACTGGAGGGCCCTGTGCCTCCATGGATTGTGTGTTCACAGATGGGACACCCCAGGGTGTCTCTCATGCACCCCACTACTTCCCTCCTTGATCTCTAGCAGTCTGAGGAGTCATTTCACACCCCTTGTGGGCTGTTGTGTTTTGCTGACACTGTAAATGGTAAACCTCACATAATGAGCTATATGGCTAGGCATCTCCTTCATTCTAAAGGGTTAGGTTTCAGGCCTTCCAATGTGGACCTGGACCACCTGGACCTGCATTTTTGTTCTAGGTTCCTCCTTGGGACCTGTTCCTCTCAGGGTTGCCCCCCCCCCCCCCAAGTGTTTTTTTTTCTCTTGCCCACATAAGGCTGAGGGTCTTTGTTCACCATTTGGGAACGTGTTCCTGTTCCACCTGTCTTGGTCGGTTTTGGTTGCTCAGGTTCTTGCTGGTTCAGGTTCGGTGTTCCCTTCTGTGTGGAGTAATTTCCCTCTGGCGGTGTCCTTCTTTGTACTTGTCTGGAGCATCAGGTTGATCCTCCGTGTTGTCCCTTTGGTCGTGTAGTGCCCTCCTCTGGAAGGGGGTTCCACCTCATCAGTGCCAGAAGTTGGTCCTGGTCCAGGAGGTCCCCGTTCGTCATTGTTACCCGTTTACTATATTTGAGATTTAATATCTCTCAGATATGATTTGGGTTAAAGGGGAGTTCTTTGACCAACAGTGAAAGCTTTACCACAATAACAAAAATGTATTGGTATATAGTAAAGTGGCCTAGACTAATACACAAAATCTATCTATTTGTACAGGGAAAAGGGTAAAAATCATGGATTACATGAAGGAATACAGAGTATATTCCTTAAAACATTAATCGACAAACAGTAGGACATACAAGACATAAGACAAACATCTTTAGTTACAAGTACAAGGCAGACGATTCCTAGTTACCAGGCTATGGCCCACAAAGGTTCCATTCAGGTGGCTGCTCTCCATCAAGTGTGTGTTTCCCTCCCATCTGTATATCATTACAGGCTGATGCCTCATTGGTTGGCATGGTGTGGCTCAGATTGGTGGGCTTCCCTATTCCTAGTTAAGGACTGGCTACATCTCCAATCCCTATACTTTGTATAAGTCAGCCCCCTTGAATGCAAATCCTTGTGACTATTCTGAGCGGGAGATTAATGTGTCCTTTTCCCGGGAAGTCAAGTATTGATTACGGGTTGGCCTCCCTTCATTGCATATCCAAACATGGGATCCTTTGAAGTGAATATTTGTAGAACAAAGAGGTTTGGGTCCCATTGTTTAGATACACAAGCATAGGCACCAAATTGTCTGTCTAAAAGAGACTTCTGTGAAGATAATATGTTACACGCCCTACATAGATACAAATCTATTCATAATTACAATATTTTACAGCTATTGATGGAGATTTCACATCTCATAAGGCAACATCATCATCAGGCCTGTCAGTGGTTACAAGAATCCATCACGTTCAGCCAATAGAATGGTGGTTTCTGTGTTGTGCTCCTCTCATTTGGATATTCTGATTCTGAATTCCTGTGTCCCTCATTGGATGAGAATGAAAAGAGGACTTTTGTACTTACCGTAAAATACATTGTCCCCCCCCCTGTTCTTCATGCTTCTGGTACTGCTTTGCCACAAAACTCAGGCATGCTGGGTAGAGGAGGAGTTGTACAGGGAATGACTTATCATTTTCTGTCCGCCAGTGTCCTGTCCTCCTGTAGGTTGCAGTATAACCTGACTGTATCCGAATTCCTGTGTCACTCCAAGATAACAATTTTATGGTAAGTTGAAGATCTTATTATGTGGCCCTCATCCAGCTCTGAATATTGTCTCTGTGTGAAGATTATATTTACTGTATGCACTGTACTCTGTCCTCACCTATCGATCGTATTTACCCCCACTCCCCCCACCAAATCTATAGCGTGTATTAATTCCAGTCACCATCTCACAAGACCTAATCTGTGAACATGTATGCCGACTCAGTGTAGCCATAGACCTTGAAGAATCTGATCACTGAAGGACCATCCTAACACAAATTTGTTATATAGGAACACATGGGCATTTGGATTGGTGCGCCGAGCATACCCCACTTACAGCATAAGCCTGGTCTCCCCAACAATGGCCTACAAACTCCATTTCACATAATCATTTCTTCCTCCCAAATCAGTCAGCCTCGGGGGTGTTTATAGAACATGCCATGTGTGTTTATGGAGAACCACCTCCTTACCACCCCATCCTACTCATGGCCTACCACCCCATCCTACTCATGGCCTACCACCCCATTCTGTCCATGGCCTACCACCCCATTCTGTCCATGGCCTACCACCCCCTCCTGCCCATGATCTACCACCCCATCCTGCCCATGACCTAACACCCCATCCTGCCCATGACCTACCACCCCATCCTGCCCATGGCTTATCACCTCACCCCCAGTAGATGCATGGCCTCACCAACAATGGTCTATAAAACCCCATTTCACATAGCAATTTCTTCCATCCAAATCAGTCAGTCTTTGGGTGTTTGTAGAATATGCCATGTGTGTTTATGGAGAACCACCTCCTTACCACCCCATCCTGCCCATGACTTACCACTCCATCCTGCCCATGGCCTACCACCCCATCCTGCCTATGGCCTACCACCCCATCCTGCCCATGGCTTACCACCTCACCCCCAGTAGAAGCATGGCCTCCCCAAGAATGGTCTACAAAACCCCATTTCACATAACAATTTCTTCCTTCCAAATCAGTCAGCCTCATGGATGTTTAAAGAACATGCCATGTGTGTTTTTATGGAGAACCACCTCCTTACCACCCTATCCTACTCATGGCCTACCACCCCATCCTGCCCATGACTTACCACCCCATCCTGCCCATGACCTACCAACCCATCCTGTCTATGGCCTACCGCCCAATCCTGCCCGTGGCTTACCACTGCATCCTGCCCATGACCTACCAACCCATCCTGTCTATGGCCTACCACCCAATCCTGCCCGAGGCTTACCACTGCATCCTGCCCATGGCCTACCTGGCTTACCACCTCACCCCCAGTAGAAGCATGGCCTCCCCAACAATGGTTTACAAAACGCTGAAATGCCCTGTGCTGAGCAGCTTCAATCTGAAGCATAGTAAACACAGTCTACTATGCTTCAGTTGTGAATGAACACAGTTAGTAATTGGTACCAATCACTGGTGTTTATTTAGAAAAGGAAGAGGCTTGTAAAATGACATATTTACTGGCCCCTTCACCACTCCCCATCTTGGAAGGATTTGCCGCAGTATTCTGCGGGAGAGAAGGGAAGGCAGCAGCGCTGCAAGGGAGACATTGGGGGAGGGGCGGGCAGCAAGAGAAAATTGGGCCACAAAAGGTGATTAAGGTGTGCCCACACCTGGCACATCCTCTGCGTACCATGGCGTCAATGACATGCCACCACATCCTACCCATGGCCTACCACGCTATCCTGCCCCTGGCCTTCCACCGCATCCTGCTCATGACCTACCACCGCATCCTGCCCATGGCCTACTACCCTATCCTGCCCATGGCTTACCACTGCATCCTGCCCATGGCCTACCACTGCATCCTGCCCATGGCCTACCACTGCATCCTGCCCATGGCCTACCACCCTATCCTGCCCATGGCCTACTACCCTATCCTGCCCATGGCCTACTACCCTATCCTGCCCATGGCCTACCACTCCATCCTGCCCATGGCCTACTACCCTATCCTTCCCATGGCCTACCACCCTATCCTGCCCATGGCCTACCACCCTATCCTGCCCATGGCTTACCACTCCATCCTGCCCATGGCCTACCACTGCATCTTGCCCATGGCCTACCACTGCATCCTGCCCATGGACTACCACCCTATCCTGCCCATGGCTTACCACTCCATCCTACCCATGGCCTACCACCCTATACTGCCCATGGCCTACCACCGCATCCTGATCATGGCCTACCACCGCATCCTGCCCATGGCCTACCACCGCATCCTGCCCATGGCCTTCCACTGCATCCTGCCCATGGCCTACCACTCTATCCTGCCCATGGCGTACCACTCCCGCCTGCCCCTGGCCTACCACTGCATCCTGCCCATGGCCTACCACTGCATCCTGCCCATGGCCTACCACTGCATCCTGCCCATGGCCTACCACGCTATCCTGTCCCTGGCCTACCACCGCATCCTGCTCATGACCTACCACCGCATCCTGCCCATGACCTACCACCCTATCCTGCCCATGGCCTACCACCGCATCCTGCCCATGGCTTACCACTGCATCCTGCCCATGGCCTACTACCCTATCCTGCCCATGGCCTACCACCGCATTCTATCCATGGCCTACCGCCGCATCCTGCCCATGGCCTACCACCTTTTCCTGCCCATGGCCTACCACCCCATCCTGCCCATGGCTTATTATCTCACCCCCAGTAGAAGTATGGCCTCCTCAACAATGGTCTACAAAACCCCATTTCACATAACAATTTCTTCCTTCCAAATCAGTCAGCCTCGGGGGTGTTTATAGAATATGCCATGTGTGTTTATGGAGAACCACCTCCTTACCACCCCATCCAACTCATGGCCTTCCACCCCATCCTACTCATGGCCTACCACCCCATCCTGCCCATGGCCTACCACCCTATACTCCCCCTGGCCTACCACCCCATCCTGCCCATGGCCTACCACCCTATACTCCCCCTGGCCTACCGCCTCATCCTGCCCATGGCCTACCACCCTATCCTGCCCATGGCCTACCACCGCATCCTGCTCATGGCCTACCACCGCATCCTGCTCATGGCCTACCACCGCATCCTGCTCGTGGCCTACCACCCTATCCTGCCCATGGCGTACCACCGCATCCTGCTCATGGCCTACCACTACATCCTGCCCATGGCCTACCACCGCATCCTGCTCATGACCTACCACTGCATCCTGCCCATTGCCTTCCACTGCATCCTGCCCATGGCCTACCGCCACATCCTGCCCATGGCCTACCACCCTATCCTACCCATGGCCTACCACCGCATCCTGCCCATGGCCCACCACTGCATCCTGCCCATGGCCTACCACCACATCCTGCTCATGGCCTACCACTCCATCCTGCCCATGGCCTACTACCACACCCTGCTCATGGCCTATCACTCCATCCTGCCCATGGCCTACACCCCTTTTTTCTGACATGTTGTTGGTGGAGGGAAAACATCTTTCATAGTCCCATCCAACACCACAAGCTAATGAATGCTGTACGTGACTCTTCCTTCTTAGGGGTCATCCAGTGGTGGAAAAGCAAGAGCGACAATTGCCCCGTTACCTTTCGTGTCCCCACTTCCTTGTAAACGGGGGCAACACAGAGAGAACAACTCACCATCGAAGATCCGATTTCTGCACGATGATGAAAACTAATTCTTCAGACCTGACTTCTCGCTTCAACAGCCTTGGATATTCCAATGACTCCGCCCATGATGATATTCCAATGACTCCGCCCATAATGATATTCCAATGACTACTCATAATCCAGGGCATGTTTTGCAGGTTTGATCTCTAAGTGTTTGGGATTGATCCCACTTTGAGAGTCCTCACAAGTTCTAGTATTCGGTAAGGATGAGTTGGAAGGGGGGGTTAAGTCTTGCTCACAAGTTCTCGTATTCAGTGACAATGAGTTGGGGGGGGCAGTCCTGCTCAGATGTTCTATTATTCAATGATGATGAGTTGGGGGCAGTCAGTCCTGCTCACAAGTTCTAGTATTTGGTAATGATGAGTTGGGGGGAGTCAGTCCTCCTCACAAGTTCTAGTATTCAGTGATGATGAGTTGGGAGCTCACTCACACATTTTGACATTGAGATGAGGGGCAAGGGGTGCGTGGTGAGGGATGCGAGGTGAGATGTGCGTGGTGAGGAGTGCGGGGGGAGGAGTGAGGAATGCGGGGTGAGGAGTGTGAGGTGAGGGGTGCGTGGTGAGGAGTGAGGAATGCGTGGTGAGGAGTGTGAGGTGAGGGGTGCTTGGTGAGGAGTGCGGGGGGAGGAGTGAGGGGTGTGAGGTGAGGAATGCGGGGTGAGGTGAGGGGTGTGAGGTGAGGAACGCGGGGGGAGGAGTGCGAGGTGAGCAGTGAGGAATGCGGGTGAGGGGAGTGAGGAATGCGGGGGAGGAGTGTGAGATGAGGAGTGAGTAATGCGGGTGAGGAGTGCGAGGTGAGGGGTAAGGAGTGAGAGGTGAGGAGGAATGCGGGTTGAGGGGTAGGAGGTGAGGAGTGTGAAGTGAGGTGAGGAATGCGGGGTGAGGAGTGTGAAGTGAGGAGTGCGAAGTGAGTGAATGTGAAGTGAGGAGTGCGGGGTGAGGAGTGTGAAGTGAGGAGCGCGGGGTGAGGAGTGCGAAGTGAGGAGCGCGCAGTGAGGAGTGTGAAGTGCGGGGTGAGGAGTGCGAAGTTAGTGAGTGTGAAGTGAGGAGTGCGAAGTGAGTGAATGTGAATAAGGAGTGCAGGCTGAGGAGTGTGAGTGAGGAGTGAGTGTAAAGTGAGTGAGGAGTGCTGTGCTTAGTCTTGCTGTATAAAGGAGTGGGAGGTGAGGAGGAATGCGGGTTGAGGGGTGGGAGGTGAGGAATGTGAAGTGGGGTGAGGAGTGCGAAGTGAGGAATGCGGGGTGAGGGGTGTGAAGTGAGGAGTGCGAAGTGAGTGAGTGTGAAGTGAGGAGTGCGAAGTGAGTGAATGTGAAGTGAGGAGTGTGAGTGAGGAGTGAGTGTAAAGTGAGTGAGGAGTGCTGTGCTTAGTCTTGCTGTATATTACAGAAGATTAATAAAAGTCTATTATCAATGTTCACAGCAGTGCTGATGTGTTTCTTGACCTGGAAGAATTGCCCGCTTCCCTCACACACTAAGATCTGACTTGCTGCTCATTTATCTTTCTGCCAGAACAACAATGGAATAACTTTTAACGTTGGGTGAAGACTGTAGAAAACGGCTGGAGACCAGGTGACACTACTTGTAGGTGATATAAAACTGGCAGAAGTATTATGTCGGCCTAGTAAATTCCACCCACCTGTCTCCTGTGCTCTTAGGAATACTCATTTCCCAGCTGACCACATGGCTGGGTGTACCTAAAGGTGAAAAAAGGCAAAATAATATAGAAGGGAACAGGCATTACCATATTTGTCAGTGTTATGGGACAGTGTCTAAGTGAAAAGAATCATTCTGATCTTCTGGAGGGTCTCCCTGGTCCTTCTGCATGAGAAGGCTCTTCCTGGTTCTTTGGAGGGTCTCCCTGGTTCTTCTGAGAAGGATCTTCCTGGTTCTCTGTAGATTCTCTCTAGTTCCTTTCAGTGAGGAGGATCTTCTAGGTCCTCTTGAATAAGAAGGATCATCCTAGTCCTCTGGAGATTCTCTCTGGTCCTTATGAGTGAGAAGGGTCTTCCTGATTGTGTGGAGGGTCTTCCTGGTCCCTCTATGGAGATGGTGGCCTGCAGTTTCAGGTAGGTCTGCGGGTGCACATAGGTCTGCAACTGTTCTGCGAGTGCACGTAGGTCTGTGAGTACCTGTGTGTTGTCTTGTTGTATACCTGTGTATTGTCGTGTACCTGTGTATTGTCTTGAGTATTAGTGTCAGGAAGCTAGTTGTTAGGTAATTTGGACAGGGTATAATCCCCAATCCTCACTAAATTTAATAGGTACGATGCCCGGCGGGTGTGGAGAGGCGACTCTTTGTACATCTTGCGGCATGTATGCTTTCCTTGATCACCCGATCGAAGGCGAATACTGCTGTGCAAAATGTAAGCACATTGTTTCCCTGGAAGCCCAGGTTCTGAATCTGGGGAAGCAACTGTCAGCACTGAGAAGTCCCTCCATACTAAAGGAGAGCCAGGAACGTACACGGCAGGTGCCGGCAGGGGCCAGCACAGAGGCGGGTGGAGACAAAGAGGTGCAGGCACTAGCAAAGAGTAGATGGGTGACAGTCAGGAAGGGTAGACGGGGAAGTGCCAGGGAGGCCGATCCAGGACTGGAGCATCCCAATAAGTACGCTCCATTGAGTGACATTGGTGAAACCAGTCAGGGACCAGCACTGCTGGAGCTGAGGGACCCTCCTAGCTGCCGGGGGAAGAACTCTTTCAGTGAGAGTGGTGGGGCAGCGAAGGAAAGACAGATTATGGTGGTAGAGGACTCTATTCTTAGAAGGACAGAGAGGGCAATCTGTAACCATGACCTGAAGCGCCGAACAGTATGTTGTCTACCGGGCGCTCGGGTTCGGCACATCACGGATCTTGTGGACAGATTACTGGGAGGGACTGGGGACGACCCGGCTGTCATGGTGCACGTTGGCACCAATGACAAAGTCAGAGGCAGATGGAGTGTCCTAAAGAACGATTTTAGGGACTTAGGTGCTAAATTGAGGAAAAGGACCTCCAAGCTAGTGTTCTCAGGAATACTACCGGTACATCGAGCCACACCAGAAAGGCAGAGGGAGATTAGGGAAGTAAACAAGTGGCTGAAGAGCTGGTGTAGTAAGGAGAGGTTTGGTTTCCTGGAGGACTGGGCCGACTTCTCAGTCGGTAACCGGTACTATAGAAGGGACGGACTGCACCTAAATGAGGAGGGTGCAGATCTGCTGGGAATGAAGATGGCCAAAAAGTTAGAGGGGTTTTTAAACTAGGCGATGGGGGGGAGGGCCCAGAGACAGAGATAGCCAGCGCGGAAGATATTCCAGAGGGTAGTATTGGGGGCATTAGTGGTAGGTTGACCAAAGCACAAAAACACAAGGTAAGTATAGTAGCAAGACCTAGTTGCAATTTTAAAACACCCAATACGAGGACAACATGCGACCGGTCTAAACTATGTGGCATGTTCACCAATGCCAGGAGCATGGCGGACAAGATGGGTGAACTAGAGATACTGTTGTACGAGGAGGATTTGGATTTTGTGGGAATTTCAGAGACCTGGTTCAACAGCTCTCATGATTGGCTGGCAAACATTCAAGGGTATTCCCTTTATTACAAGGATAGAGAGGGTAAAAAAGGGGGAGGGGTATGCCTATATATCAAGAATAATGTACAAGTGAATGTGAGAGATGACATCACTGAGGGGGCTAGAGAGGAGGTGGAATCCTTATGGGTAGAGCTCCAAAGAGATGAAGCTAAGGGGAAAATAATACTGGGAGTATGCTATAGGCCCCCTAACCTGAGGGAGGAAGTGGAGACGGATCTCCTATCACAAATTGGATTAGCAGAAAGGATGGGAAGTGTTATCATAATGGGGGATTTTAATTATCCAGACATAGACTGGGCGGAGGGAACCGCACATTTATTTAAGGCTCGCCAGTTCCTAAATGTCTTGCAGGACAAGTTCATGGTTCAGATGGTAGACGCACCAACTAGAAATAAAGCTTTACTGGATCTACTGATTACCAACAATACAGACCTGATCACAGATGTGGAAATACGGGGCAATTTAGGTAACAGCGATCAAAGGTCAATTGGCTTCAGTATAAATCACACAAATAGGAAACATAAGGGGAATACAAAGACACTGAATTTCAAAAGAGCCAACTTCATTAAAATACAAACCTTGCTAGAAGGCATAAATTGGGATAAAATCTTAGGAACAAAGAACACGGAGGAGAGATGAGTTTGCTTTAAGAGCATATTAAATAAGGGCATTAGCTAGTCCTAGATGGCTTAACTCCAATGTAAAAATGCATATAAAAGCAAAGGAGAAGGCCTTCAAAAAATACAAGGTTGAGGGATCATCCACAGCATTCAGACTTTATAAAGAATGCAACAAGAAATGTAAAGGTGCAATTAGGATGGCTAAGATAGAACATGAAAGACACATAGCGGAGAGAGAGAGGAGAGCAAAAAAAATCCCAAGAAATTCTTTAAGTATGTAAAACAGTAAAAAAGGGAGGACAGACCATATTGGCCCCATAAAGAATGAGGAAGGACATCTGGTTACAAAGGATGGGGAGATGGCGAAGGTATTGAATTTATTCTTCTCCTCAGTCTTCACGAGTGAATCGGGGGGCTTCAGTAACCAAAACTGCAGTGTTTATCCTCATGACACATCACAGGAAGCACCTCCATGGTTAACAGAGGACAGAATTAAAATTAGACTTGGGAAACTTAATATTAATAAATCACCGGGACCAGATGGCTTGCATCCGAGGGTACTTAGGGAACTCAGTCAAGTAATTGCCAGACCATTGTTCCTAATTTTTACTGACAGTCTACTGACTGGAATTGTACCTGCTGATTGGAGAAAAGCCAATGTAGCACCAATATTTAAAAAGGGCCCAACATACATCCCTGGGAATTACAGAGCAGTTAGCCTAACATCAATAGTATGTAAACTCTTGGAGGGGATGATAAGGGACTATATACAAGATTTTAGTAATGAGAACGGTATCATTAGCAGTAATTAGCATGGATTCATGAAGAATCGTTCTTGCCAAACCAATCTATTAACCTTCCATGAGGAGGTGAGTTGCCATCTAGATAAAGGAAGGCCCGTAGACATGGTGTATCTGGATTTTGCAAAAGTATTTGACACAGTTTATTATTATACAGGATTTATATAGCGCCAACAGTTTACATAGCGCTTTAAAACTTGAGCGTAGACAGTACAAATACAATACACTTTAATACAGTAGGAATCAGAGGGCCCTGCTCCTTAGAGCTTACAATCTAAGAGGGAAGGTCAAGAGATACAAGAGGTAATAACTGTGGGTGATGGGCTGATTGGGAAGATAAATGTACAGTTGTTAGGTGGGGGCCGGATAGGCTTCTCTGAAGAGATGAGTTTTCAGGGATCGTCTGAAAGTGGCATGTTATCCTGCTGGACGTCATATGACGCACAGTCAGGATAACAGAACCACCGCCCGGCCGTCAATCTGCTATAGGCTGGACCGGAAGTAGTTAATCTCAGTATAAATACAACTGTTCTGTGAAGCCCTCAGAGGTTTGTTAGAGAACCTTAGTGAACAAATAGCATCATGAAGGCCAAGGAACACAGCAGACAGGTCAGGGATAAAGTTGTGGAGAAGTATAAAGCAGGGTTAGGTTATAAAAGAATCTCCCAAGCTTTGAACATCTCACTGAGCTCTGTTCAATCCATCATCCAAAAATGGAAAGAGTATGGCACAACTGCAAACCTACCAAGACATGGCCATCCACCTAAACTGACCGGCCGGGCAAGGAGAGCATTCATCAGAGAAGAGCCAAGAGGTCCATGGTAACTCTGGAGGAGCTGCAGAGATCCACAGCTCAGGTGGGAGAATCTGTCCACAGGACAACTATTAGTCGTGTTCTCCACAAATCTGCCCTTTATGGAAGAGTGACAAGAAGAAAGACATTGGTGAAAGAAAGTCATAAGAAGTCCTGTTTGTAGTTTGTGAGAAGCCATGTGGAGGACACAGCAAACATGTGGAAGAAGTTGCTCTTGTCAGATGAGACCAAAACTGAACTTTTTGGCCTATAAGTAAAACGCTATGTGTGGGGGAAACTAACACTGCACATCACCCTGAAGACACCATCCCCACCGTGAAACATGGTGGTGGCAGCATCATGTGGTGGGGATGCTTTTCTTCAGCAGGGACAGGGAAGCTGGTCAGAGTTAATGGGAAGATGGATGGAGACAAATACAGGACAATCTTGCAGAGTCTAAAAAAGACTTGAGACTTAGGTGAAGGTTCACCTTCCAGCAGGACAACGACCCGAAACATACAGCCAGAGCTACAACAGGATAGTTTTGAGCAAAGCATATTCATGTGTTAGAATGGCCCAGTCACAGTCCAGACCTAAATCCCATTGAGAATCTGTGGCAAGACTTGAAAATTGCTGTTCACAGACGCTCTCCATCCAATCTGACAGAGCTTGAGATATTTTGCAAGGAAGAATGGGCAAAAATGTCCCTCTCTAGATGTACAAAGCTGGTAGAGACATCCCCAAAAAGACTTGTAGAGAAAGGGGGTTCTACAAAGTATTGACTCCGGGGGGGCGCCATACAAATGCCCCTCCCCACACTTATCACATATTTATTTGTATCATTTATCATTTTTGTGACAGACTCACCCAGGACAGAGGCTGGGTGAGCAGGAGGGGGGAACCTCCTCCTCTTTAACTGTATATAAGACTTGTATTTTGGTTCTAATAAAAGAGTCCATGTTCAGCAACTAAACAAGTATCGTCTTGTTTTGTGCTTGTGAGCGGTTGGAATATCTGATATCTATATTCAGACTGGGAGGAAACAGTATATGACGAAAGCGCTCAAGCGGAGTGTGGGACGTTTCGTTACATTTTTCCTTCCACTTCACAATTATGAGCCACTTTGTGTTGGTCTATCACATAAAATCCCAATAAAATACATTTACGTTTTTGGTTGTAACATGACAGAATGTGGGGAATTTCAAGGGGTATGAATACTTTTTCAAGGCGCTGTACCTGACAATCCATCAATCCTGATGTACTGATCTAATTTCCGGAGGCCCACAAATGCCAGGTCAGTACAAATACCCCCCTAAATGACCCCTTTGTTGGAATGTAGACAGTCTGAGGTATTTATTAAGAGGCATGATGAGTTTTTGGAAACTGTCAATTTTTTGTCACAATTTGTTGAAAAATTAAGAATTTAAATACATTTGTTTTTAACCATTCTGTCACCAGTACAGTATGATGTCATCATATGATGGGTGTGTATTTTTTTGCATCTTAGTGTAAGATGTGAGGTCTTTTTGACCCCCCCCAGATCTCATATTTAAGAGGACCTGTCATGCTTTTTTTCTATTACAAGGGATGTTTACATTCCTTGTAATAGGAATAAAAGTGACACAATTTGTTTTTTGTTTTTTAAAAAGTGTAAAAGTAAAAAAGTAAAATAAAAAAAAAAAAACAATTTTGAACGCGCCCTGTCCCACCGAGCTCGTGTGCAGAAACGAACGCATACGTAAGTCACACCCGCATTAACGGTGTTCAAACCACACATGTGAGGTATCGCCACGATCGGTAGAGCAAGATAAATAATTCTAGCACTAGACCTCTGTAACTCAAAACATGCAACCTGTAGAAGTTTTTAAACGTCGCCTATGGAGATTTTTAAGGGTAAAATTTTGTCGCCATTCCACGAGCGGGGGCGCAATTTTGAAGCGTGAAATGTTGGGTATCAATTTACTCGGCGCAACATCATCTTTCACAATAAAAAAGAAAATTGGGCTAACTTTACTGTTGTCTTATTTTTTTAATTCAAAAAAGTGTATTTTTTCCAAAAAAAAAGTGGGCTTGTAAGACTGCTGCGCAAATACGGTGTGACAGAAAGTATTGCAACGACCACCATTTTATTCTCTAGGGTATTAGAAAAAAAATGTATAATGTTTGGGGGTTCTAAGTAATTTTCTAGCAAAAAAAAAAATGTTTTTAACTTGTAAACACCAAATCTCAGAAAGAGGCTCGGTCCTTAAGTGGTTAATCAGCAAGTTAGGAAAGGTGGGCGGGGTTTGATACAGCGTCTGTCACAAGGGGCAGGATTAGGTTAAACCCAAAATCAAACATTTATTATATTGCAGCCTACCAATTCTTAGATGTGGGGGAGGTGTGTTACTGGGCAGATCACCAGGTGAAAACAAACGGGGGGGGAGTTTGCTAAGAGAAAACGAACGCAGCCGCCGCATCTAATGATCTGTGAGCTGCAATATGTGACATTTCTGGTTTAGGTGTGCTGCAGGCACTAGGACCCTGGGGGGGGTGGTGCAGAGTAGGTGTGTGCGGTTGTCTCCTCCTGAGTGTCGGTGTGTAGAGACTGAGAGGAGCGCTCACGTAGCAGTAGTGTAGTACAGTGACTATTGGGAAAGGTAGAGGGACGGTGCCACCAGATGTGTGGCATTTAGTGCAGTGTGTCAGTGGACAGTAGTTGCAGTCCTCCCCACCCCTCAGTGCCATGGACCTGCTGTCCCTCCTCAGTCACCCGGTGTGGTTCCTGTGCTCTCTGGTCCTTGCGGTGGTCGTCCGCATGCAGAAGAAGGGCAGGTGGGACCCTAAAAAGTGCCATGTGGACCTGACTGGGAAAACCGCCATTGTGACCGGAGCCAACACAGGTGAGTGCGACCTGAGCAGAGAAAGAGCGAGGCGAGCGTCAGCCGAGTGTCGCTTCTCCTCCATGGACTGGATATATTGTGTACATCAGATCCTTCTCAGATGAAGATCTAAAATCATCCAGCATGCTGGAACTTGTCTGTATCCCCCATTCACCCGTCACCCCCGACATTCCACACCTAAACCTGAGATATGAGGAATATCCGAAAATCACAGAGAGTTACAACGCAGCATTCCATCACTGCGCACACCGCACGTCTCCTATACAACGCAGCATTCCATCACTGCGCACAACGCACGTCTCCTATACAACGCAGAATTCCATCACTGCACACACCGCACGTCTCCTATACAACGCAGCATTCCATCACTGCGCACACCGCACGTCTCCTATACAACGCAGCATTCCATCACTGTGCACACCACACATCCCCTATACAACACAGCATTCTATCACTGCGCACACCGCACGTCTCCTATACAATGCAGCATTCTGCCACTGCGCACACCGCATGTCTCCTATACAACGCAGCATTCCATCACTGCGCACACCGCACGTCTCCTATACAACGCAGCATTCCATCACTGCGCACACCACACATCTATACAATGCAGCATTCCCTCACTGCCCACACCGTACGTCTCCTATACAACGCAGCATTCCCTCACTGCGCACACGGCACGTCTCCTATACAATGCAGCATTCCATCACTGCGCACAACGCATGTCTCCTATCCAACACAGCATTCTATCACTGCGCACACCGCACATCTCCTATACAACGCAGCATTCCATCACTGCACACACCGCACCTCTCCTATACAACGCAGCATTCCATCACTGCGCACACCGCACGTCTCCTATACAACGCAGAATTCCATCACTGCGCACATCCCCTATACAACGCAGCATTCCATCACTGCGCACACCGCACGTCTCCTATACAACGCAGCATTCTGCCACTGCGCACACCGCACGTTTCCTATACAACGCAGCATTCCATCACTGCGCACACCACATGTCTCCTATACAACGCAGCATTCCATCCCTGCGCACACCACACATCTACTATACAACGCAGCATTCCCTCACTGCGCACACTGCACGTCTCCTATACAACGCAGCATTCCATCACTGCGCACACCGCTCGTCTCCTATACAAAGCAACATTCTGCCACTGCGCACACCGCACGTCTCCTATACAACGCAGCATTCCATCACTGCGCACACCGCACGTCTTCTATACAATGCAGCATTCTGCCACTGCGCACACCGCATGTCTCCTATACAACGCAGCATTTCAATAACTGTGCACACTGCACGTGTCCTACATAACGCAGCTTTCCATCACTGCGCACACCGCACGTCTCCTATACAACGCAGCATTCCATCACTGCGCACACCACACGTCTCCTATACAATGCAGCATTCTGCCACTGCGCACACCGCACGTCTCCTATACAACGCAGCATTCCATCACTGTGCACACCGCACGTCTCATATACAACGCAGCATTCCACCACTGCGCACACCGCACGTCTCCTATAAAACGCAGCATTCCATCACTGCACACACCGCACGTCTCCTATAAAACGCAGCATTCCATCACTGTGCACACCGCACGTCTCCTATACAATGCAGCATTCTGCCACTGCGCACACCACACGTCTCCTATACAACGCAGCATTCTGCCACTGTGCACACCGCACGTCTCCTATTCAATGCAGCATTCCATCACTGCGCACACCGCAGGTCTCCTATACAATGCAGCATTCCATCACTGTGCACACCACACGCCTCCTATACAACTCAGCATTCTGTCACTGCGCACACCGCATGTCTCCTATACAACGCAGCATACCATCACTGCGCACACCGCACGTCTCCTATACAACGCAGCATTCCATCACTGCGCACACCGCACGTCTCCTATACAACGCAGCATTCCATCACTGCGCACACCACACGTCTCCTATACAACACAGCATTCCGTCACTGCTCACACCGCACATCTCCTATACAACGCAGCATTCCATCACTGCGTACAACGCACGTCTCCTATACAACGCAGCATTCCATCACTGCGCACACCACACGTCTCCTATACAAGGCAGCATTCCATCACTGTGCACACCTCATGTCTCCTATACAACGCAGCATTCTGCCACTGTGCACACCGCACGTCTCCTATTCAATGCAGCATTCCATCACTGCGCACACCGCAGGTCTCCTATACAACACAGCATTCCATCACTGCGCACACCACACGTCTCCTATACAACTCAGCATTCCGTCACTGCGCACACCGCATGTCTCCTATACAACGCAGCATACCATCACTGCGCACACCGCACGTCTCCTATACAATGCAGCATTCCGTCACTGCGCACACCGCATGTCTCCTATACAACGCAGCATACCATCACTGCGCACACCGCACGTCTCCTATACAACGCAGCATTCCATCACTGCGCACACCGCACGACTCCTATACAACACAGCATTCCATCACTGCGCACACCAAACGTCTCCTATACAACGCAGCATTCCATCACTGCGCACACCGCACGTCTCCTATAAAACGCAGCATTCCATCACTGCGCACACCGCACGTCTCCTATACAACGCAGCATTCCATCACTGCGTACACCGCACGTCTCCTATACAACGCAGCATTCCATCACTGCACACACCGCACGTGTTCTATACAATGCAGCATTCTGCCACTGCGCACACCGCATGTCTCCTATACAACGCAGCATTTCAATAACTGTGCACACTGCACGTGTCCTACATAACGCAGCTTTCCATCACTGCGCACACCGCACGTCTCCTATACAACGCAGCATTCCATCACTGCACACACCACACGTCTCCTATACAATGCAGCATTCTGCCACTGCGCACACCGCACGTCTCCTATACAACGCAGCATTCCATCACTGTGCACACCGCACGTCTCATATACAACGCAGCATTCCACCACTGCGCACACCGCACGTCTCCTATAAAACGCAGCATTCCATCACTGCACACACCGCACGTCTCCTATAAAACGCAGCATTCCATCACTGTGCACACCGCACGTCTCCTATACAATGCAGCATTCTGCCACTGCGCACACCACACGTCTCCTATACAACGCAGCATTCTGCCACTGTGCACACCGCACGTCTCCTATTCAATGCAGCATTCCATCACTGCGCACACCGCAGGTCTCCTATACAACGCAGCATACCATCACTGCGCACACCGCACGTCTCCTATACAATGCAGCATTCCGTCACTGCGCACACCGCATGTCTCCTATACAACGCAGCATACCATCACTGCGCACACCGCAAGTCTCCTATACAACGCAGCATTCCATCACTGCGCACACCGCACGACTCCTATACAACGCAGCATTCCATCACTGCGCACACCAAACGTCTCCTATACAACGCAGCATTCCATCACTGCGCACACCGCACGTCTCCTATAAAACGCGGCATTCCATCACTGCGCACACCGCACGTCTCCTATACAACGCAGCATTCCATCACTGCGTACACCGCACGTCTCCTATACAACGCAGCATTCCATCACTGCGCACACCACACGTCTCCTATACAAGGCAGCAGTCCATCACTGTGCACACCACATGTCTCCTATACAAGGCAGCATTCCATCACTGTGCACACCGCACGTCTTCTATACAACGCAGCATTCCATCACTGGGCACACCGCACGTCTCCTATACAATGCAGCATTCCATCACTGTGCACACCGCACGTCTCCTATACAATGCAGCATTCCATCACTGCGCACACCGCACGTCTCCTATACAACGCAGCATTCCATCACTGCATACAACGCACGTCTCCTATACAATGCAGCATTCCATCACTGCGCACACCGCACGTCTCCTATACAATGCAGCATTCCATCACTGTGCACACCACACGTCTCCTATACAACGCAGCATTCCATCACTGTGCACACCGCACGTCTCCTATACAACGCAGCATTCCATCACTGCACACACCGCACGTCTCCTATACAACGCAGCATTCCATCACTGTGCACACCGCACGTCTCCTATACAACGCAGCATTCCATCACTGTGCACACTGCACGTCTCCTATACAATGCAGCATTCCATCACTGTGCACACCGCACGTCTCCTATACAACGCAACATTCCATCACTGCGCACACCGCACGTCTCCTATACAACGCAGCATTCCATCACTGTGCACACCACACGTCCCCTATACAATGCAGCATTCCATCACTGCGCACACCGCACGTCTCCTATACAACGCAGCATTCCATCACTGTGCACACCGCACGTCTCCTATACAACACAACATTCCATCACTGCGCACACCGCTCGTCTCCTATAATAATCATCCAGCCAATCAGATTTCACGTGCACCAAGGAGGGCGCAGTTTAGTGCGTCCCCCCCCCCCCACATAAAAACACTGCACCTGGAGCTCCCTCCTGTCACTCCCCCGATCCCATACTGTGTATAATATATATAACTATTTTTTAATTATTCATTTTTTTAATAGCCTAAAAATCCCCAAATAATTCAAACAGAAGGAAAGTGTGATTGTGAATAGATGTGACAATTCCGTGAGGATGATTGTCATAAAGTGATTCCAGGAATATTGGGGGAGCCGGGGCTGAGATCCTCTGTGGGGGGGGGGGGATTTATTTTTGATATATTATCATTGTGTAACCAGTTTCAATTTCATTGTAACAAATACCAAGATCCTGTGTAGCACCACCATCTGCAGTGGTGCAGGACATACAGGTTTTTCCTGCTGTTGGAAGTTGAGTTAATTCCTGGAGGAGCAGGCCTGACAATCCCCATGTATAGTGTCTGTGCACTGGGTATAGATATGAGAGGCCATCAGGAAGTCACAATGACCCCACCCTGCACACAAGTTCATGGTTGCCAAGAGATAACAAACTGCTGAGTGTATGTCGCAGGAGCAGACGTTCCAAAGGTCAATGACAACTGACACAATAAGAATACTATATATACATATATATATATATATATATATATATATATATATATATATATATATATATATATATATATATATATATATATATATATATATATATATATATATATATAGTCTCTGTCTCTCAGTCTGCGCTCAAATTCATCCCAAAGGTGTTCTATTGGGTTGAGGTCAGGACTCTGTGCAGGCCAGTCAGGTTCCTCCACCCCAAACTCGCTTATCCATGTCTTTATGGACCTTGCTTTGTGCACTGGTGCGCAGTCATGTTGGAACAGGAAGGGACCATCCCCAAACTGTTCCCACAAAGTTGGGAGCATGAAATTGTCCAAAATGTCTTGGTATGCTGATGCCTTAAGAGTTCCCTTCACTGGAACTAAGGGGCCAAGCCGCCAAGCCCCTGAAAAACAACCCCACAAGGTTTAGGAGTGTGTCTATGGGAATGTGCAGGCCAGTCAAGTTCCTCCACCCCAAACTCGCTCATCCATGTCTTTATGGACCTTGCTTTGTGCACTGGTCCAAATCATTTGGTGGAGGGGGGATTATGGTGTGGGTTTGGCCCCTCAGGGGTTGGGCTTGGCCCCTCAGGGGTTGGGTTTGGCCCCTTAGTCCCAGTGAAGGGAACGCTTAAGGCATCAGCATACCAAGACATTTTAGACAATTTCACGCTCCCAACTTTGTGGGAACAGTTTGGGGGGCTCTCCCAGGCAAAGATTTCACAGCAGACTGGGGGTTCAAGATGTGCTGTTCAGCTCTTTTCAAGAAGAACAAAGAAACGGGCAACGTTGAGGAGCGTAGAGTAGGGTTGCCACCTTTTCTTTCAACCAAACCTAAACACTTTGGCGGCGCACAGCAATTTCTTTTATTTTTTTTTATTATACATAGTTACATAGTAGGTGAGGTCGAAAAAAAGACACAAGTCCATCAAGTCCAACCTATGTGTGTGATTATATGTCAGTATTACATTGTATATTCCTGTATGTTGCGGTCGTTCAGGTGCTTATCTAATAGACCAGTGAATCTGGCTATAGTTGCCCCAAGAACTAGGCAGTACCAGTTTTGGAGCAAACCAGAATAAGAACGGTTTATTGAACAAGAATACAGACCTTTTTATACACTACACACTCAGATGAGGCTGATCACATTATCATTATCCCAAACAAATTGTCCCACACAGAGCATTACTCACCCAGCCAACCTCTGCCTCTCTCGTAGAGCATACCCGCCGCTGGAGAGAAGTGCAGACTGGCCCTTCTCCCTGGAGCCCTTTCAGCCACTGAAGAGAAGACAGGGTGGCTGGACTCACTCTGTCATGCTGTTGGGGATCTGGGACGACTGCCCAGCATCTCTGGGGTATACAGGTGGAGACCGTAGTCCCATCCACTACCACAGGAAATCCATCTTTTGTTAGTTGAGGGCAGAGTGAACCCACATAGTCGGTCAACCTGATTTCCATTCTTGGCCGCAGGAAAAAGTTGTCATTAGTAGGTGTGGGGCAGAGATGATTGACTCTCTGTCCAGCTGGCAGCACTCCAGCTAGGTCTAGAAGCTTAACTACATCAGCTTGTCGCTGGGGAGAGGGGTCGCCTGCCCTGGCTCCCTGGATCTCCGCAGTTGTTGCCGGTGCTGGGCAGAGGTTGGTAGCACTCTGCCCTGTTGCCAGCACTTGTGCTGGGGACCCCATATAATTCACTGCGGCTAGCTGTTAGGGAGGGAGCACAATTTCCTCCACCCTGGCTGACTGTTGGGGAGGGAGGGGGACAACCTCCTCTCCCTTCTCTCCTGAACTGTATAGCTGCTGTTGGGGATATGAGACGGCTGCTCCATCTCCCATACCCTCATCTGGCTGCTGGGACAACATTTCTCTGTCACTGTCTCCCAGGTACACAGATCCTTGCTGAGGAGGGGGAATTTCTGCCTCTCCTCCCTGCATCTCCATCTTCCTGAACTACCACCTTCTCACCCTGGGCCTCCGGAACTGCCACAGGTGTGGAGCAGAGGTCTGTAGTACTCTGCCCTGCTGCCAGCACTTCTGCTGGAGGTTTGCTAGGTGGATCCTCCTCTACAGAAAAGTCTATTAAATCCCCAGTCTCTGGAATTGCTGAATGTCCAGGGCATGGGCTGGTGGCACTTGGGCCCAGTGCCAACAGGTCATCTTCCTAAATGCTTGTAGCCAGGGCTTTTTTTCTCAGACAAAAGGTGCTGGAACTCAACCATGACCCCCCCCCCAAAAAAAACCCCATTAAATAGTGGGTGTGGTCATATTTCACAAACAGTAGAAGTGTCTTAAAGGGGCATTAAATATCAGGATTGCATTACACACAGAGTGCAGATCTGTCACTTGTAAACACAGAAACCAGACTTCTGTGTTTACAAGTGATTGTGGTGAGCAGGCACCAAAGGGTCTGAGCCAGAGGTGGTGGAACTAAGTTCCACCAAGTTCCCCCTGAAAAAAAGCCCTGCTTGTAGCTACCTCAAATACCAGGGGCCATAGTCAGCAGGCAAGAGGCTGACATTCAGTCCCCTCCAAAAGCCTCTGTGCCAGGTGAGTCTTTCACACGAGGTACCCCCATCTACTGTCCAGAGAAGTCTGGAGAAAACCAGTGGGACCCAGATACATGGTGCACACATCTCCCCAGTGTCCAGTACACTGTGCCACATTAGCAGTAATCAGCATGGATTCATGAAGAATCATTCTTGCCAAACCAATCTATTAACCTTCTTTGAGGAGGTGAGTTGCCATCTAGATAAAGGAAGGCCCGTAGACGTGGTGTATCTGGGCTTTGCAAAGGCATTTGACACAGTTCCCCATAAACGTTTACTGTACAAAATAAGGTCCGTTGGCATGGACCATAGGGTGAGTACATGGATTGAAAACTGGCTACAAGGGCGAGTTCAGAGGGTAGTGATAAATGGGGAGTACTCGGAATGGTCAGGGGTGGGTAGTGGGGTTCCCCAGGGTTCTGTGCTGGGACCAATCCTATTTAATTTGTTTATAAACGACCTGGAGGATGGGATAAACAGTTCAATTTGCAGACGATACTAAGCTAAGCAGGGCAATAACTTCTCCGCAGGACGTGGAAACCTTGCAAAAAGATCTGAACAAATGAATGGGGGAGGGGCAACTACATGGCAAATGAGGTTCAATGTAGAAAAATGTAAAATAATGTATTTGGGTGGTAAAAATCTGAATGCAATCTATACACTGGGGGGAGAACCTCTGGGGGAATCTAGGATGGAAAAGGACCTGGGGGGCCTTGTAGATGACATGCAATGCCAAGCTGCTGCTAACAAAGCAAACAGAATATTGGCATTAAAAAAGGGATCAACTCCAGAGATAAAACGATAATTCTCCCGCTCTACAAGACTCTGGTCCGGCTGCACCTGGAGTATGCTGTCCAGTTCTGGGCACCAGTCCTCAGGAAGGATGTACTGGAAATGGAGCGACTACAAAGAAGGGCAACAAAGCTAATAAAGGGTCTGGAGGATCTTACTTATGAGGAAAGGTTGTGAGCACTGAACTTATTCTCTCTGGAGAAGAGATGCTTGAGAGGGGATATGATTTCAATATACAAATACTGTACTGGTGACCCCACAATAGGGATAAAACTTTTCCATGGAAGGGAGTTTAACAAGACATGTGGCCACTCATTAACATTATGATAAAAGAGGTTTAACCTTAAACTACGTAGAGGGTTCTTTACTGTAAGAGCGGCAAGGATGTGGAATTCCCTTCCACAGGCGGTGGTCTCAGCGGGCAGCATCGATAGTTTCAAAAAACTATTAGAGGAAGAAAATGGCCGCGCTGGGCCTTTTATATCCTACCCAACATGCAGTTCAGTCACTCAGTGTTCATGGGTAGGTGAGTGAGCATTGTGGGTAGGTGAGTCCTTTCACAAGGTAAACAAGTCACTTCCTGTAAGGCTTTCCTTATGCTCTTCAAACGAAAAATAAACAAAGTCTCTTTCACATTTATACTACTAGAGGGAGCCAAATACCAATTTTTTAGCATTGTCCATTGTTTAGCATTACATGGCATTAGAAGGTAAAAATACCAGCGCTACATAACTATGTAACACCCCCCCAGGGTCTGGTACACGGTGCACACCCCCCCTAGTGTCCGATACATGGTACACACCCCCACAGTGTCCGGTACACAGTGCCCCCATCCCCCCAGTGTCCGGTACACGGTGCACACATCTCCCTAGTTTCTGGTACACGGTGCAGCCTCCCCCCCAGTGTCCGGTACACGGTGCACACTGTGACTGACCTAGCCGGGACAGGGGCTTTTGGAGAGGACTGGGAGCAAGCCTCTTACCCACTGACTATGGGCCCTGGCATTTAGGGGAACACTACTCTTTGGAAGGTGTATGGCTGGGGGATCCGTGGAGTGGTCTTGTTTCTGATTCAATTTCGTGTCTCCCCAGAACACACAGACTCTGGAAGTCTAGGCCGGGATCCATCCATGTTACCAGCCATGACTGCCCATCACTGGGAAAACTCAAAGCGGATGGTAATCTCATCAGATCAGGCCACCTGTCTTTCACCCATTGTGAATTGTGCTAATTAACACACCTATTGTCAGCTAGAAAACTACCGAGGGGAAGTTTTTATACTTGTAATAATGTGTATTGTACTTTGTGAGCTTGATGCCGGCAAGTCTGACCTGGAATGAGATCCCTGATTGTTCAGGTGGCTAGTTCAATTGACTTAATGTTTATAGTGTTAATTATATTTCTGTATAAAGTTATGGTTGCATATGATAATGTGATCAGCCTCACCTGAGTGTGTAGTGTATAAAAAGCCTGTATTCTTGTTCAATAAAGAGTACCAGTTTAGCAGCTAAACGAGTCCTGCCTAGTTCTTGGTTGCAATATGCGGCTATAATATCTAATATCCATGTTCAGATTGATGGAAGCACTCAAGCGGAGTGTGGGATAATTCCGATACACCCACATCTCCCTAGTGTCCGGTACACGGTGCACACATCTCCCCAGTGTCCTGTACACCGTGTCCCCATCCCCCCAGTGCCCGGTACGTGATGCACATATCCCCCAAGTCTTTGGTACACGGTGCACACATCCCCCCAATGTCCGGTACACAGTGCACACATCCCCCCAGTATCCTGTACACTGTGCCCCCCCCCCCCTGTGGCCTGTACACAGTGCCCCCAGTGTCTGGTTCACGGTGCCCCCATCCCCCCAGTGTCCTGTACATGGTGCCCCCATCCCCCCCCCCCCAGTAATAACTCTCTGCATTGGTTTTCAGGCATTGGGAAGTGCGTAGCGTTGGACTTTGCCCGGAGGAACGGTCGGGTCATCTTGGCGTGTCGCAGTCGGGAACGCGGTCAGAAGGCTCTGGAAGAGATCCAGAGGAAGACGGGGAACCGGAATGTGGTCCTGGAGATCCTGGACACCAGCAGTATGTCCTCCGTCCGGGCCTTCGCTGACCGCATACTACGCAATGAGAAGAGACTGGACATCCTGGTGAATAACGCCGGAGTGTCAGGTACAGATATACGGCACGGTGACCCCGGGAGGGTGGGGTGTCCCCCTTCCAATGTACACATTTCCTTACTCTGGTTGGGGCTTAGAGTTCCGCTTTAGGGCAATAGTCTGGTGGACTTTATGCCGGACCGCAGATCCTTATTGGCGTCTGTAGACACAGAGATGGGTCATACCAGTCAACTGAAATCTTCCAAAATGAGAGCTCAGTGGGAGGGTCTACTATTACAATGATCACATGATCAGTCCCCCGGGCTGTCATTGGAAACAATTCCTGCCAATCAGGCTCACACCTCCAGTACAGGAGGTCCTTAGGAAGCAACTTTTGTTGAATTGGAATATCTGCAGAACATGTCCTGCAATGCACGGAGGAGGGATGAGCTCAGAATGAACGGGGTGCATGTAGCCTGAAATTAGAGCCGCTCAATGGATGGGTCTTCCTTGTCTCCATAGACTGCTCCTATGTTGCGGGAATGCTGGGAATATTTAAGCCTGGTAACTGAACTGTGTCCTGAAGGAGGCGATGAGTAAAACACACATCTCTAGCCGGTGTAGTGATGAATCTGCTTGGAGTATTCTATGATTTTTTCTTAAACGGCTCATTAAGAGATTGATGTTCCCTTCTAGGATTGCCCCGCGCCATAACATCGGAGGGACTGGAGGTCACCTATGCCACCAACCACCTGGGCCCTTTCCTGCTCACCAACCTGCTTGTGGGTAAGTCCTGCCATCCTTCCTACGTACATCCTCTGTGCAGCCACCATCCAGGGAGAAATAACAGACACAGATCAGCCCCTGCTGCCGGCACTCACCTTGTCACTTGCTAAAAGTTACAATGTACAGTCTTATCACTGGAGGAGGGGGGACTGAGGAAATGCTTCCTCCTGCCTGCAGCCGACTGATGACATTATTTCAGCCTAGGCAAAGTCACTGGGGGAGGGTAGACTGAGGAAATGCTTCCTCCTGCCTGCAGCCGACTGATGACATCATCTCAGCCTAGACAAAGTCACTGGGGGAGGGTAGACTGAGGAAATGCTTCCTCCTGCCTGCAGCCGACTGATGACATTATTTCAGCCTAGGCAAAGTCACTGGGGGAGGGTAGACTGAGGAAATGCTTCTTCCTGCCTGCAGCCGACTGATGACATTATTTCAGCCTAGGCAAAGTCACTGGGGGAGGGTAGACTGAGGAAATGCTTCCTCCTGCCTGCAGCCGACTGATGACATCATCTCAGCCTAGACAAAGTCACTGGGGGAGGGTAGACTGAGGAAATGCTTCCTCCTGCCTAGAGCAGACTGATAATATCATCTCAGCCTAGGCAAAGTCACTGGAGGAGAGGGAGGAGACTGAGGAAAAGCTTTCTCCTGCCTACAGCAGATTGATGACTAGAGATGGGTGAACTGTTCGGGCCGAGCAGGGTGTTCATTGGCCGAGCACACAGTGAATAGTTGCCGGTTGTTAAGAAGTGGCTCGGGAAGCGGCGTCCTTAACAATGGATGAGTTATCAGCTGTCAGCGGGCTTCTCCACTGACGGCTGCATGAAAAAAAAAACTTTGCCAGCAATAGAAAAACTAGAAAAAATTGACAATCCATACCAGGCCCTTTGGGTCTGGTGTGGATTTTAGGGGAACCCCTTGCCAAATTTTTTTCTAAAAATGGCATGGGGTCCACCCCAAATCCATACAGACCCTTATCCAAGCACGCAGCCTGGCAGGCCAGGCAAGGTGAGGGCAAACGAGCCCCCCTCCCCCGAATCGTACCAGGCCATATGCCCTCAACATGGGGGGGTGCTTTGGGGCCTCCCCATCCCAAGGCACCTTGTCCCCATGTTGATGTTGACCCTTGCCCTGTGGTTGTGGGGGTCTGTGGGAAGGGGGCTTATCGGAATCTGGAAGCTCGATGGGTAACTCCACTTTGGTTGAGAAAAAGACACCCCCCTCCTGTTAGATATTTGTTTCATAGTATAACTGAAGAATCCTCAACTTGTAGGATTCTTAAGAAAATTGTTTATTCTTCACAAAGCAAGACTTGACTTGAGTAGTGACATCTGGTAACATCAGGTATGGCTTCAGATCATCAGAAGGAGAAAGAGATATGTCACGACACCCCAAGTATGAAAAGGGATAACACTTCGCTCAGCCGAACAAGGAACCCATACAAATAATTCTCCCCCAAATACGAGACAAGGCTCTGTGTGTCTTGAGGTTCAAGCAGGACTAACTCTTTATTCAAACACATGTTATACAGATCCCACTTCAAAACACTTCCCCCCACCCTTGGAAAACAGGGGGGTTAAACTGTCCAATGACAATGGACACACAGGCAGGTGTGTTTAACTTCTCATCTGTAAACAGTCTTAGCAGGGGGGCTACTAGAGGAATCTCCCCTCCCTCCATAGAGATAAACATCCCAGAATATCAGACACAATAGAACATTGGAATACAGCCACACCCCAAACTAGCACAGCAAATAGTACACAACACAATGAGACAGCACACATTATATATACATATATACAGCATTGAGTCTCTGACTAGCACAGATTATAGTGGGGTTCTCATTCACCTTGTGCCCCTATTAGTGACTCCCATCACAATGGCATATCCAGGGTCCCCAGAGTCTGTGTGTCTGGGGGGGACATGGACCTGAATCTAAAGTAACACCACCTCAAGGGTCCTCAGGCATACAGCTCACAAAGAGCACCGTTCCCCCAAATGCCAGGGCCCATAATCGGTAGGCAAGAGGCTGGCATTCAGTCCCCTCCAAAAGCCTCTGTCCCGGCTAGGTCTGTCACATTTCTCCCCTTTCGGCAGGAGACCAACACAGGAGGAGACCCCAGACAGGTTGACTCCGAAGTTAATCAGTAGTTCCAGTCCTCTAATGCTGGTATCCACACAGTACCCCAAACAATTTGTTCCAAACAGAGTATTACTCACCCAGCCAACCTCTGCCTCTCTCAGAGAACGTATCCGCCGCTGGGGAGAGGCCTGGACTGGCCCTTCTCCCTGGAGTCCTTTCAGCCGCTGGAGAGAAGACAGGGTGACTGAGCTCACTTCATCATGCTGTTGGGGATCTGGGCCGACTGCCCAGCATCCCTGGGGTATACAGGTGGGGACATAAGCCCCATTCACCCTTACAGGAAATTCGTTCTCTGTTAGTTAAGGACAGAGGCCAGCAGCACTCTGCCCTGTTGCCAGCCCTTCTGCTGGAAACCCCACACCATCTGCTACGGCTAACTGTTGGGGAGGGAGGCCGACTGCCCCGGCTTCCTGGAACTCTGTAGTTGTTGCCCGTGCTAGGCAGAGGTTGGTAGCACTGTGCCCGGTTGCCAGCGCTTCAGCTGGGTTGGTGTCATCATTCTGGGGCGCCGTCTGCTGTTGGAACTCCCTTTTACTGGTATTGTCTCCCAGGTGCACAAACCCTTGTTGGGGAGGGAAAATGGCTGCTTCTCCTCCCTGCATCTCTGAAATCCACTGGGAAGTGATTGCCACCTTCTCACCATGAGCCTCCAGGAACTGCCACAGGTGTGGGCCAGAGGTCTTGGACCCTCTGTCCGGTGACCAGCGCCTCAGCTGGAAAAGTTACTTCCAACTCCACAGATACTGCTGTTTGTGCTGGGCCGAGCACAGTGAAGTTTGGCCCTGATAGCAGCTCTTCTGCTGGAGGCTCATCAGGTTGTTCTTCCTCAGCAGAAAAGTCTATCAAATCCCCTGTCTCTGCAACTGGTGTCTGGGGATAGAAGTTCACCATCTCATGTCCATGGAACCCAGAAGATGCTATCAGTGCTGGGCAGAGGTTAGCAGAACTCTGCCCTGTTGTCAGCACTTCAGCTTTGGGGATGGCAATCTCCAGATTTTCCACTGCAGATTCTTCAGCCAGGATTTCGGAGTTGTCAACTGGTATTTCCTGATAGTCCCAGGCAAAGGGAGCCCCACCTTGCTGCTGAGCAGAGTCTAGCAGCTGTCTGTAGGCGATCTCCAGCTCCCATTCCTCAAGATTTTCAGTGGGAGGGTCTGATTTCTCAATGGGACCGTCTAATTCCTAAATAGGAGGGTCTCATTTGTCAATGGGAGGGTCTGATTCCTAAATGGGAGGGTCTGATATCTCAATGGGAGGGTCTGATTTCTCAATGGGAGGGTCTGATTCCTAAATGGGAAGGTCTGATTTCTCAATGGGAGGGTCTGATTTCCCAATGGGATGGTCTGATTCCTAAATGGGAGTATCTGATTTCTTAATGGGAGGGTCTAACTTCTCAATGGGGGGTCTAATTTCTAAATGGGAGGGATCTAATTCCTAAATAGGAGGGTCTGATTCCTGAATAGGAGGGGTCTAATTCATAAATGGGAGGGTATGATTTCTCAATGGGAGGGTCTGATTCCTGATTGGGAAGGTCTAGTTTATTATACTCACCCGATGCAACCTAAGTGTGAGGAAAGCTGCAGGGTCTCCCTTGGAGGAGTAGCTCACCAAAACTGAAAATGCCTATTGCAGGGGGATGCCTAAAATCTGACTTGGCAAAATCAGTGAGCCAATCAAACAAGCAGGAAATGTCATATATCTGGGGGGCAGTCCGTGCACCATCTGTGCACAGAACACCCTCTAGGTTGCCATATTGTATTCAATTTCTACAGAAAATTACAGATTGAAAAGGAAAGGTCATTTCTAATAACATTTAACAATGTAGCAATATGTAATACTATTTTTTTTATTTTTTCCCACCAAAGTGGAGTTCCCCTAAAGTGACCTTGCCTCTCGATATATATAGGATATTTTTGGGACATAGTGATGAGAGTTCAGGGCCGTAACATTCATAGACTATAACTGTCTGTATTCTGCCTCCCCTGCAGATCTGATGAAACGTTCGGCACCCAGCCGCATCGTCTTCCTTGGTTCCTTTACGCATTACCAGGGCTATATAGACACCAGCAACCTGTACGGGAAGAACCTGGAGAAACAGAAAATATCCGAAACCTACTACTGCACCAAACTCATGAACGTCATCTGTGCCAGAGAGCTGGCTGATAGGCTGAAGACCACTGGTGAGTGACGCCCCCCGTGAGGCACGCTGGTGACCATGAGGGGGCACTGATAAAGAAATAATTACTTTCCAGGTCACTGGTTTTACTGCTAAAGGTCAGGAAGTTAAACTGTAAAAAAAAATTGATCGAAATAAAATTGATACAAAAAAGTGTAAAAAAATCTAGGGGGGTCTTCAGAGACCTTGAGCGACCTAGACATTCAGCGATCTTGAATGGACACACACTGGAGATTTTCAGGGACCTTAAGGGACCTTGACCTTCAGTGACCTTGCGTGGACACGTACTGGGGGTCTTTAGCGACCCTTAAGTGACCTTGACCCTTAGCGATTTTGAATGGACACACACTGGGGGTCTTTAGGGAGCTTTAGCAATCTTGACCTTCAAATATCTTGAGTGGACAAACGCTGGGGGTCTTCAGCGACCTTGGCATTCAGCTACCTTGAATGGACACACACTGGGGGTCTTCAGGGACTTTAGGTGACCTGGACCTTCAGCAATCTTGAGTGGACACACACTGGGGGTCTTCAGGGACCTTAAGCGAACTTAACCTTCAATTACTTTGAATAGACACACACTGGGGGCCTTCATTGACCTTGAACTTCAGTGATCTTGAGTGGACACAAACTGGGGTGCTTCGGTAACCTGGAACTTCAGCTACTTTAGGCCCAAACTAGGGGTCTTCAGGGACCTTGAGCGACCTTGACTGGACACACACTGGGGGTCTTCAGGGATCTTAAGTGGCCTGGACCTTCAGCAATCTTGAATGGACACAAACAAGGAGTCTTCGGGATCTTTAAGTGACCTTAACCTTCAGCGACCGTGAATGGACACATACTGGGGTCTTGCACGACCTTGAATGGACACACTGGGGGTCTTAGGCAACCTTGACTTTCAGTAACTTGAGTGGATCCACACTGGGGGTCTTCAGGAACCTTGACTGGACACATACTGGGGTCTTGAGTGACCTTGACATTCAGCTACCTTGAGTGGACACACACTGGGGGTCTTAGGCAACCTTGACTTTCAGCAACCTTGAGTGGACCCACACTGGGGGTCTTCAGGGACCTTGACTGGACACATACTGGGGTCTTGAGTGACCTTGACATTCAGCTACCTTGAGTGGACACACACTGGGGGTCTTAGGTGACCTTGGGCACCTCTGGCCTGTTCTGGCATGTTACTGTATCTTTAAGGCTGATGTCACACTTGTGACACATTTGAAGGACACACGGGGCAGTAAACCGCCCACCGGCCTGTATGTGGGTCAGGATGAGCAAGGCGTCGCTCTCTCGCTGGTAAATTACATTTTGGAGCGTTTTCAGGAGCAAGTGAGCAACCTGGCATCTTTCCTGCGTTCTTCAGTGATCCTGGAAATGGCAAATGCTCGCTGTAACAGGACTGCAAGTGTACCATCAGCCTAAAGGAGGGTGGGGCTTCCTACAGGTGGGGCCACTCTGTACATTGATATGTATGTGTGTCTCATAGCCGGGAACTCCGATTATTCATCCAAAGGCTCTACATGTACATTGGTTCTGTGTGAACTGGGCAACAAGAAGTGTTCTTTTATTATGGCTGGTAGTAAAATACTACATTATGGCCACTAGATGGAGTTGGGGGGGGCATAAGGAATACTTATTTTGAGATACAATGTAACACTTCTAGAGAACGCTAGAGGGAATTAGCTATAAATGTAGCTGTATAGTCATCCCTGTAGCACAAATATGGAGAAAGTAATTTAGAGAATATTCAATAATGATACAAAATATTTATAATTCTAAATGACGATGTGATATCAATTCAGGTGTGACGGTGACCAGCGTTAGTCCCGGCATTGCGATGACGGAGTCTATGCGTCACAACAACCTGCTATTGCGAGCCATCTTTAACGTCATCGGATTTTTCTTCTTCAAGGTTGGTGGAGTCTCTCATTTCCATCTTCTATGATATATTTCTGATATGAGGTCCTCCCTGTTTTCTGGCTGTCTTGCCCCCTTCATTCCCTGTCCCATCACACCTCCTCCATTCCCCGTCCCATCTAATCCTCCCCATTCCCCGTCCCATCTCACCTCCTCCATTCCCCGTCCCATCTCACCTCCTCCATTCCCCGTCCCATCTCACCTCCTCCATTCCCCGTCCCATCTCACCTCCTCTATTCCTGGTCCCATCTCACCTCCTCCATTCCCCGTCCCATCTCACCTCCTCCATTCCCCGTCCCATCTCACCTCCTCCATTCCCCGTCCCATCTCACCTCCTCCATTCCCCGTCCCATCTCACCTCCTCCATTCCCCGTCCCATCTCACCTCCTCCATTCCCCATCCCATCTCACCTCCTCTATTCCCCCTCCCATCTCACCTCCTCCATTCCCCGTCCCATCTCACCTCCTCCATTCCCCGTCCCATCTCACCTCCTCCATTCCCCGTCCCATCTCACCTCCTCCATTCCACGCACCATCTCACCACCTCCATTCCCCGCCCCATCTCACCTCCTCCATTCCCCGTCCCATCTCACCTCCTTCATTCCCCGTCCCATCTCACCCCCTCCATTCCCCGTCCCATCTCACCTCCTCCATTCCCCGTCCCATCTCATCTCCTCCATTCCCTGTCCCGTCTCACCTCCTCCATTCCCCGCCCCATCTCACCCTCTCCATTCCCCGTCCCATCTCACCCTCTCCATTCCTGGCCCCATCTCACCTCCTCCATTCCCCGTCCCATCTCACCCTCTCCATTCCCGGTCCCATCTCACCTCCTCCATTCCCCCTCCCATCTCACCCTCTCCATTCCTGGCCCCATCTCATCTCCTCCATTCCCCGTCCCATCTCACCCTCTCCATTCCCTGTCCCATCTCACCTCCTCCATTCCCCGTCCCATCTCACCTTCTCCATTCCCCGTCCCATCTCACCTCCTCCATTCCTGGCCCCATCTCATCTCCTCCATTCCCCCGTCCCATCTCACCCTCTCCATTCCCCGTCCCATCTCACCTCCTCCATTCCCCGTCCCATCTCACCTCCTCCATTCGTCGTCCCATCTCACCTCCTCCATTCCCCATCCCATCTCACCTCCTCCATTCCCCGTCCCATCTCACCTCCTCCATTCCTGGTCCCATCTCACCTCCTCCATTCCCCGTCCCATCTCACCTCCTCCATTCCCCGTCCCGTCTCACACCCTCCATTCCCCGTCCCATCTCCCCTCCTCCATTCCCAGTCCCATCTCACCTCCTCCATTTCTTGTCCTATCTCACCCCCTCCATTCCCCGTCCCATCTCACCTCCTCCATTCCCCGTCCCATCTCACCTCCTCCATTCCTGGTTCCATCTCACCTCCTCCATTCCTGGTCCCATCTCACCTCCTCCATTCCCCGTCCCATCTCACCTCCTCCATTCCCCGTCCCATCTCCCCTCCTCCATTCCCAGTCCCATCTCACCTCCTCCATTTCTTGTCCTATCTCACCCCCTCCATTCCCCGTCCCATCTCACCTCCTCCATTCCCCGTCCCATCTCACCTCCTCCATTCCCCGTCCCATCTCACCCCCTCCATTCCCTGTCCCATCTCACCTCCTCCATTCCTCGTCCCATCTCACCTCCTCCATTCCCCGTCCCATCTCACCCCCTCCATTCCCCGTCCCATCTCACCTCCTCTATTCTCCATCCCATCTCACCCCCTCCATTCCCCGTCCCATCTCACCTCCTCCATATCCCGTCCCATCTCACCCCCTCCATTCCCCGTCCCATCTCACCTCCTCCATTCCTGGCCCCATCTTACCTCCTCCATTCCCCGTCCCATCTCACCCCCTCCATTCCCCGTCCCATCTCACCTCCTCCATTCCTGGCCCCATCTCACCTCCTCCATTCCCCGTCCCATCTCACCCCCTCCATTCCCCGTCCCATCTCACCTCCTCCATATCCCGTCCCATCTCACCCCCTCCATTCCCCGTCCCATCTCACCTCCTCCATTCCTGGCCCCATCTCACCTCCTCCATTCCCCGTCCCATCTCACCCCCTCCATTCCCCGTCCCATCTCACCCCCTCCATTCCCCGTCCCGTCTCACCTCCTCCATTCCTGGCCCCATCTCACCTCCTCCATTCCCCGTCCCGTCTCATCTCCTCCATTCCCCATCCCATCTCACCTCCTCCATTCCCCGTACCATCTCACCTCCTCCATTCCTGGTCCCATCTCACCTCCTCTATTCTCGGTCCCATCTCACCTCCTCTATTCTCCGTCCCGTCTCACCTCCTCCATTCTCCGTCCCATCTCACCTCCTCCATTCCCCGTCCCATCTCACCTCCTCCATTCCCCGTCCCATCTCACCTCCTCCATTCCCCGTCCCATCTCACCTCCTCCATTCCCCGTCCCATCTCACCTCCTCCATTCCCCGTCCCATCTCACCTCCTCCATTCTCCGTCCCATCTCACCTCCTCCATTCCCCGTCCCATCTCACCTCCTCCATTCCCCGTCCCATCTCACCTCCTCCATTCCCCATCCCATCTCACCTCCTCCATTCCCCGTCCCATCTTACCTCCTCCATTCCCCGTCCTATCTCACCTCCTCCATTCCCCGTCCCATCTCACCTCCTCCATTCCCCGTCCCATCTCACCTCCTCCATTCCCCGTCCCATCTCACCTCCTCCATTCCCCGTCCCATCTCACCTCCTCCATTCCCCGTCCCATCTCACCTCCTCTATTCTCTGTCCCGTCTCACCTCCTCCATTCTCCGTCCCATCTCACCCCCTCCATTCCCCGTCCCATCTCACCCCCTCCATTCCCCGTCCCATCTCACCCCCTCCATTCCCCGTCCCATCTCACCTCCTCCATTCCCCATCCCATCTCACCTCCTCCATTCCCCGTCCCATCTCACCTCCTCCATTCCCCGTCCCATCTCACCTCCTCCATTCCCCATCCCATCTCACCTCCTCCATTCCCCGTCCCATCTCACCCCCTCCATTCCCCGTCCCATCTGACCTCCTCCATTCCCCGTCCCATCTCACCTCCTCTATTCCCCGTCCCATCTCACCTCCTCCATTTCCCGTCCCATCTCACCTCCTCCATTCCCCGTCCCATCTCACCCCCTCCATTCCCCGTCCCATCTCACCCCCTCCATTCCCCGTCCCATCTCACCTCCTCCATTCCCCGTCCCATCTCATCCCCTCTATTCCCCGTCCCATCTCACCTCCTCCATTCCTGGTCCCATCTCACCTCCTCTATTCTCCGTCCCGTCTCACCTCCTCCATTCTCCGTCCCATCTCACCTCCTCCATTCCCCGTCCCATCTCACCCCCTCCATTCCCCGTCCCATCTCACCCCCTCTATTCCCCGTCCCATCTCACCTCCTCCATTCCCCGTCCCATCTCACCTCCTCCATTCCCCGTCCCATCTCACCCCCTCTATTCCCCGTCCCATCTCACCTCCTCCATTCCCCGTCCCATCTCACCTCCTCCATTTCCCGTCCCATCTCACCTCCTCCATTCCTGTCCCATCTCATCTCCTCCATTCCTGGTCCCATCTCACCTCCTCTATTCTCCGTCCCGTCTCACCTCCTCCATTCTCCGTCCCATCTCACCTCCTCCATTCCCCGTCCCATCTCACCCCCTCCATTCCCCGTCCCATCTCACCTCCTCCATTCCCCGTCCCATCTCACCCCCTCCATTCCCCGTCCCATCTCACCCCCTCTATTCCCCGTCCCATCTCACCTCCTCTATTCCCCGTCCCATCTCACCTCCTCCATTCCCCGACCCATCTCACCCCCTCCATTCCCCGTCCCATCTCACCCCCTCCATTCCCCGTCCCATCTCACGTCCTCTATTCCCCGTCCCATCTCACCTCCTCCATTCCCCGACCCATCTCACCCCCTCCATTCCCCGTCCCATCTCACCTCCTCCATTCCCCGTCCCATCTCACCTCCTCCATTCCCCATCCCATCTCATCCCCTCTATTCCCCGTCCCATCTCTCCTCCATTCCTCGTCCCATCTCACCCCCTCCATTCCCCGTCCCATCTCACCCCCTCCATTCCCCGTCCCATCTCACCCCCTCTATTCCCCGTCCCATCTCACCTCCTCCATTCCCCGTCCCATCTCACCCCCTCCATTCCCCGTCCCATCTCACCTCCTTCATTCTCCGTCCCATCTCACCTCCTCTCACCTCCTCCATTCCCCGTCCCATCTCACCTCCTCCATTCCCCATCCCATCTCACCTCCTCCATTCCCCGTCCCATCTCACCTCCTCCATTCCCCGTCCCATCTCACCTCCTCCATTCCCCATCCCATCTCACCTCCTCCATTCCCCGTCCCATCTCACCCCCTCCATTCCCCGTCCCATCTCACCCCCTCCATTCCCCGTCCCATCTCACCTCCTCCATTCCCCATCCCATCTCATCCCCTCTATTCCCCGTCCCATCTCACCTCCTCTATTCCCCGTCCCATCTCACCCCCTCCATTCCCCGTCCCATCTCACCTCCTTCATTCTCCGTCCCATCTCACCTCCTCTCACCTCCTCCATTCCCCGTCCCATCTCACCTCCTCCATTCCCCATCCCATCTCACCTCCTCCATTCCCCGTCCCATCTCACCTCCTCCATTCCCCGTCCCATCTGACCTCCTCCATTCCCCGTCCCATCTCACCCCCTCCATTCCCCGTCCCATCTTACCTCCTCCATTCCCCGTCCCATCTCACCTCCTCCATTCCCCGTCCCATCTCACCTCCTTCATTCTCCGTCCCATCTCACCTCCTCTCACCTCCTCCATTCCCCGTCCCATCTCATCTCCTCCATTCCCCGTCCCATCTCACCTCCTCCATTCCCCGTCCCATCTCACCTCCTCCATTCCCCATCCCATCTCACCTCCTCTATTCTCCGTCCCGTCTCACCTCCTCCATTCCCTGTCCCATCTCACCTCCTCCATTCCCCGTCCCGTCTCACCTCCTCCATTCTCCCTCCCGTCTCATCCTGATCTATAATGTCCCCACTCACTCTCCTTCTTCTCCCCCCATGGTAGTCAGCGGAGGAGGGGGCGGCCAGCACCATATTCTGTGCAGTGTCGGAGGAGGCCGAAAGTCTGAATGGGCAGTATGTGGACAGCGACTGTGTGATTGAACTTCCCTCGGAGAAGGCTCGGGATCCGGCTGTCAATAAGAAGCTGTGGGAGGCGAGTGAGGCTGTAACCAACCGGATTGGTGGACCTGGACAATGATGGTGACCGACACAAGCAATCTCATATCTGGAAAAGTCATAACTTAGGGCTAAGCCTGATGGTTACTGTGACCCCGAGGTCTGCATACACCCCCACCCCTATTCACCAGGAAGACTCCTCTGTCCTCCTTACATGAGGACCTGTCTCACCTCAACCATTACTATGATCGTAGGCGCCATCTAGTGGCCATAATACATCAATAAATGCATCATGGCCACTAGATGGCGCTGATGATCACAGGAGACATTCATATTACTCAGAATACAGCTGTGCGGACATTGGTCACATTCGTGCAGCGAACATTCGAACATTTCATACCCCAACACCCCCCCACCCCAAATGTGTATAACAAAAGGATCTAACCCCGGAGCTCAGGACTCAGGTCACCCAGGATGTTTTTTGTTATGGCGATGTGAAATATAGGGGGCGCTAGAGGATACCAATTAAACGCACAGAATAAGAAAACTGTATAGAGTACAGATCATGTGCTTAAATAAATATAAAATATAATATAAATTTAAATATTTAAAGCAATTTTTATTAACCTAATGAACATATAAACTACAAATTCATAAAATATGTGATCCGGACAAATACGAACGAAAAATGTGAACAATAATAATTAGAAATATATGGGATGTCAAGTCCTTTCCGATTATACATAAACACAGTTAGCGTGTATGCTAAACCCTCACTACCCGGAAGCTCCGTCTCAACGTGTTTTGTCCCAATGACGTCTTCAGGAAGCAGACTGTGATAAATTAGCTACACTATGAGAAACCTCACTTTTTTCTGGGCCAATCCGGTGTACGTGAGAGATGCACGGGAGGAGGATCTTATATCAACTAGAGCTGCGTCTCCCCTGGATACATGAAGGGTGCAAACAAGCGCACATTTACTATTTTTAACCACTTCCTGCCGGGCCTATAACAAGATGACGGCTGGGCGGGCCTCTCTTCTATCCGCTGGACATCATATGACGTCCTCCTGGATTGTGCCCCGTGCAGGGCCACGGGGTGGCGCGTTCTGTCACCGTCTGCGTCCACCAGACACAGCCAATGATGTTCAGTGTACCGGCTCGCTGCCGGTACCATGTGATCGCTGTGACCAATCGCAAGCAGATCACATGACGGTTCTACACAATGGATGGCTTCCTTTCATAGCCAACCATTGTATACAATTGTGCTGCTAGCTGTGATTGGTCAGTGTGATCACATGGTACAGACAGGGCCAATCACAGCCCATCTGCACCATGTGATTAGCTTTGACAAATCACAAGAAAACAAACCGAATCCATTTCATTCCATAAAATGCTTGCTTATAGCAATTTAATACACTGCTAAAAGTAATCATAATGTGTAAAAAAAACCCATCCTGATCACTTCCCCAGAGTAGTACAATGTTACTATGGTAACATTATATTGCTCTGGTCATAGTGTGTTACCAAAAAAAAAATAGAATTTTTTTTTTATATATATATATATATATATTTTATTTTTGTCTTCGTACTGTCACCAGTCAGTGTCCCTGACCACACCAGTCAGTGTCCCTGACCACACCAGTCAGTGTCCCTGACCACACCAGTCAGTGTCCCTGACCACACCAGTCACATGATGATGCTGTACTGCACTGGTGACAGTATGTAATAAAAAAAAAAAAGTTGTAAAGGACTTGATATCACATATATATTTTTAAGCATTATTGTTCACATTTTTCGTTCCTATTTATCTGGTTCAAACATTTTTCTAAAATTGGCAGTTTTCATATGAAGTTAAGCGCTGCGCAAACTGTTGGCACTTTATAAATCCTGTATTAGGAAAATATAAAAATATATCTGCACTGCTTCATATAATCCCCATGGGCGAAAAATGTCTTCTAAGGTGAGACGGCTGGACTATTTTGCTACATAGGAATGCAAACGGCGCACACTGTGTGTGTATATATATATATATTTTATTTTTACTCTGTCCCTTTTAATTTTTTTTATTTTTTTTCACATTTTATTTTTTATTTTTACATTGTCCCTTTAAATTTTTTTTTTTCACTTTTTATTTTTATTTTTACACTGTCCCTTTAATTTTTTTTTTATTATTTTTTTCACTTTTTATTTTATTTTTTTCACACTGTCCCTTTTATTTTATTTTTTTCACTTTTTATTTTTATTTTCACACTGTCCCTTTTATATTTTTTAATATTTATTTCACTTTTTTATTTTTACAATGTCTCTTTAATTTTTAATTTTTTTTTATTTTACTTTTTATTTTTTATTTTTACACTGTCCCATTCAATTTTTTTTTTTTTAATCACCTTTATTCCTATTACAAGGAATGTAAACGTCCCTTGTAATAGCAATAAAGGGATGACAGGTCCTCTTTATAGAGAGATACTGGGAGCCAAAAAAACCCCCAAATCTCTCCTTTACCTTTTAAAAAGCAAAAGATCAAAAAATAAAATTAAAAAAATGTAATCTTTTGAATAAAAAAACAAAGAAATTACTTCCAGCCTGGACATGAAGTGACGTGATGACGTCACTCCGGTCCTCCAAGGTCATAGAGGTGATCAGAGAAGATCTGCTCTTTTGATCGCCTATGGTGGGAGCAGGCGGCTTTCTCCGTCGGATCATTTGTGTATTGGGTGCACTTATTTAAATATCACTCCCCTGAGCTGTACTCCCCCTGGACTGTGTTGTTTCCCTGGACTGTGCTCCCCCTGGCACTGAGCTCCATGCCATAGGGACCTGCTCCAAAGGTCAAAGGTCAGAAGGCGTGTCCCCAGAGGTCAAGGGTCAGAAAGCGTGGCTGACCCACCCCCACCAAAGTGTTCCACCTACCCCAACTAAGTCTTGGAATGAACAAGACGGGGAAAGCACTGTGCTCCCCTGGACTGTGCTCCCTGTGTCACTGCACTCCCTCTGGCACTGTGCTCCCCTGGACTGTGCTCCCTGTGTCACTGCACTCCCTCTGGCACTGTGCTCCCCTGGACTGTGCTCCCTGTGTCACTGTGCTCCCCTGGACTGTGCTCCCTGTGTCACTGCGCTCCCTCTGGCACTGTGCTCCCTGTGTCACTGCGCTCCCTCTGGCAGTGTGCACCCCTGGTCTGTGCTCCCTCTGGCACTGTGCACCCCTGGACTGTGCTCCCCGTGGCACTGTGCTCCCCTGGACTGTGCTCCCTCTGGCACTGTGCACCCCTGGACTGTGCTCCCTCTGGCACTGTGCACCCCTGGACTGTGCTCCCCCTGGCACTGTGCTCCCCTGGTCTGTGCTCCCTGTGGCACTGCACTACCCGGGACTGTGCTCCCCGTGGCACTGTGCACCCCTGGTCTGTGCTCCCTCTGGCACTGTGCTCCCCTGGACTGTGCTCCCTCTGGCACTGTGCTCCCTCTGGCACTGTGCTCCCCTGGACTGTGCTCCCTGTGTCACTGCGCTCCCTCTGGCAGTGTGCTCCCCTGGACTGTGCTCCCTGTGTCACTGCGCTCCCTCTGGCAGTGTGCTCCCCTGGACTGTGCTCCTTGTGTCACTGCGCTCCCTCTGGCAGTGTGCTCCCCTGGACTGTGCTCCCTGTGGCACTGCACTACCCGGGACTGTGCTCCCCCTGGCACTGTGCACCCCTGGTCTGTGCTCCCCCTGGCACTGTGCAGCCCTGGACTGTGCTCCCCCTGGCACTGTGCTCCCCTGGTCTGTGCTCCCTGTGGCACTGCACTACCCGGGACTGTGCTCCCCCTGGCACTGTGCACCCCTGGTCTGTGCTCCCCCTGGCACTGTGCAGCCCTGGACTGTGCTCCCCCTGGCACTGTGCTCCCCTGGTCTGTGCTCCCTGTGGCACTGCACTACCCGGGACTGTGCTCCCCGTGGCACTGTGCACCCCTGGTCTGTGCTCCCTCTGGCACTGTGCACCCCTGGACTGTGCTCCCTCTGGCACTGTGCACCCCTGGACTGTGCTCCCTCTGGCACTGTGCACCCCTGGACTGTGCTCCCCCTGGCACTGTGCAGCCCTGGACTGTGCTCCCCCTGGCACTGTGCTCCCCTGGTCTGTGCTCCCTGTGGCACTGCACTACCCGGGACTGTGCTCCCCGTGGCACTGTGCACCCCTGGACTGTGCTCCCTCTGGCACTGTGCAGCCCTGGACTGTGCTCCCCCTGGCACTGTGCTCCCCTGGTCTGTGCTCCCCCTGGCACTGTGCAGCCCTGGACTGTGCTCCCCCTGGCACTGTGCTCCCCTGGTCTGTGCTCCCTGTGGCACTGCACTACCCGGGACTGTGCTCCCCGTGGCACTGTGCACCCCTGGACTGTGCTCCCTCTGGCACTGTGCACCCCTGGACTGTGCTCCCTCTGGCACTGTGCACCCCTGGACTGTGCTCCCTCTGGCACTGTGCTCCCTCGGACTGTGCTCCCTATGTCACTGCGCTCCCTCTGGCACTGTGCTTCCCTGGACTGTGCTCCCTCTGGCACTGTGCTCCCTCTGGCACTGTGCTCCCCTGGACTGTGCTCCCTCTGGCACTGTGCTCCCCTGGACTGTGCTCCCTCTGGCACTGTGCACCCCTGGACTGTGCTCCCTCTGGCACTGTGCTCCCTCTGGCACTGGGCTCCCCTGGACTGTGCTCCCCTGGACTGTGCTCCCCCTGGCACTGTGCAGCCCTGGACTGTGCTCCCCCTGGCACTGTGCTCCCCTGGTCTGTGCTCCCCCTGGCACTGTGCAGCCCTGGACTGTGCTCCCCCTGGCACTGTGCTCCCCTGGTCTGTGCTCCCTGTGGCACTGCACTACCCGGGACTGTGCTCCCCGTGGCACTGTGCACCCCTGGACTGTGCTCCCTCTGGCACTGTGCACCCCTGGACTGTGCTCCCTCTGGCACTGTGCACCCCTGGACTGTGCTCCCTCTGGCACTGTGCTCCCTCGGACTGTGCTCCCTATGTCACTGCGCTCCCTCTGGCACTGTGCTTCCCTGGACTGTGCTCCCTCTGGCACTGTGCTCCCTCTGGCACTGTGCTCCCCTGGACTGTGCTCCCTCTGGCACTGTGCTCCCCTGGACTGTGCTCCCTCTGGCACTGTGCACCCCTGGACTGTGCTCCCTCTGGCACTGTGCTCCCTCTGGCACTGGGCTCCCCTGGACTGTGCACCCCTGGACTGTGCTCCCTCTGGCACTGTGCTCCCTCTGGCACTGGGCTCCCCTGGACTGTGCTCCCCTGGACTGTGCTCCCTCTGGCACTGTGCTCCCTCTGGCACTGTGCTCCCCTGGACTGTGCTCCCTCTGGCACTGTGCTCCCTCTGGCACTGTGCTCCCCTGGACTGTGCTCCCTGTGGCACTGTGCTCCCCGGGACTGTGCTCCCTCTGGCACTGTGCAGCCCTGGTCTGTGCTCCCTCTGGCACTGTGCTCCCCTGGACTGTGCTCCCTCTGGCACTGTGCACCCCTGGTCTGTGCTCCCTCAGGCACTGTGCTCCCCTGGACTGTGCTCCCCCTGGTCTGTGCTCCCTGTGGCACTGTGCACCCCTGGTCTGTGCTCCCTGTGGCACTGTGCACCCCTGGACTGTGCTCCCTCTGGCACTGTGCTCCCTGTGGCAATGCACTACCCGGGACTGTGAACCCCTGGGTTGCGCTCCCCTGAGTTGTGCTCCCTCTGGCGACGTGCTCCTATGGACTGTGCTCCTTATGGTACTGTGCTCCCCTGGGCTGGGCTCCCTCTGACACTGCACTCACCAGGACTGGGTTCCCTCTGGCACTGTATGGTGGAGCATCTACATCCCGGATAACAGAAATATTACAATCAGAGAAAGAGAGATCAGAGAGTCTTTTATTCTTTGCTGTACAAATAAAAGTGACACGTGCAATGTGTGTATATATATATATCTATCTATGTATACATCTGCCTGGATTGCATAGAGAAGCACAGAGACCCGGTGATCACAGGAAGGATTTAGAATCGGGGAGGATGAAATATAATCAGATTCAGCTTTACTTGGTGCTCCTTGTCCTAGGCGTTTCCCTGAGGAAGGAGGGCTCTGCTTACACCTCCGAAACGCGTCAGTGACTTGTTTCCATTTTTATTTCTTCCTGGACTCCAAGACCACCCCCATAGGACCACACCCCGGGTGCTCTGCCTAGACCAAGCCCACTGAGCTCCATAATACAGGCTCTCTGTTGTGTCATATATAAAGTCGGGGATCAAATTCCTCACAGAAATAAAAACATCACAGGGGCACCAACCCTTCCCCCCACTCCATACGGAACCAGGAAAGTGTTTCGGATGGCGTGACAAAATAGTTTAAACCAAATCCATTGGGGCTTATTAGTAATAAAAATGTTTAAAAATTGTATATTTATTCGGTACAAAAGGGTTCTCCTTATTCTTCTACAGGTCGAATGTTATTCATTTATAGAGTGAATCAGAAAAATACCACATTGTGGCCACTAGATGGAGCCGAGGATCCCAGGAAATAAATTTTGTTTCTCGGCTCCATCTAGTGGCCATAATTTTCCTGAACCACTCAATTATTTATTTATTTATTTTTTTAATGAATGAAAAACCTTCGACTGGTAGAGGAAATAGAACATTCGATAATGCCCCGTTCTCCCAGAACGAATGTCCCAGCAGTTTAATGGAATCAAGCTACAGGGCGGCCTTCTGATCTCCTTCAAAACACTCCTTGTCTGAAGGAGACGTACCACAGCCAGGCCTCTAGCGTTTTTCGCAGTAGAGTTCGGCAGCGTCGGCCTCGATCACTACAAGTTTTTTTTACTTTCCAGAGTCGAGCAGGGGTTAGAGCCTCTGCTGGCTTTTATTGGGTTCTTCCTGTTGTGTCACCAGGACAGGAAGTGAAGGGAAGTCACACATAAACAGAGGACAAAGGCTCTAACCCTCCCACACTACAACACGAAGCAATGTCTTGGTTGGGTTGGAGTTGGGTTGGAATCACCCGTCTGCTTCCAATGGGGAGATCTTAAAGACCAAGTGCTCAGCCTTAACCGGAACCTCCGTTTTGGGTGGTGCAGTAAAGTTGGAGGTGGAGGTTGGGGGGGGGGGTCGGATTGTCAGCGCCTTTAGAGCCAGCTAATGGTGAGGTTGAGTCTCTGCTTGCGCGCCCGTTCCTGGAGCTGGTGGTGGTCCCGGCAGGTCACCTCCTTGCAGTGAGACAAGTCCAGAGTCCTCAGGTCACTCCCGGAGCGAACGACGAGGGACGCCCCCCACTGGGTGACGTTACTGCCGCACAGGGTCACCGCGCTCAGTCTCTGCAAGGGCCGGGGAGGACCTGACCCGTACACGACCTCAAAGACACTATCGAGCGGGGACTGGACCCCGCACAGGGACAGCGATTCCAGCTGGGGGCTCCCCTTCAGGACGGACACTAAGGAGCCCCCCAGTTTATGCTGGAAGATGGCCTGAGATGAGCCTTCACCTTCTATTAGCAAACTGAAGGCGTGCAGGCGGGGGAGAGGCAAGGGGTCCCGGGGCCAGGGCGGAAGCTCTGGTTCATTGGGCAGGAGGTTCTGACGGAGCACCATGAAGTGGCTCTGGAAGCTCTGGAGATTTGGGCACATGGTCAGCAGAGTGGGCAAAGAGTCGTCATGACACCACAGGAGGTTCTGTAGGGATAGAACCTGTAGACTGTTGCCTATGGCCTGCAATGCGGCCAGAAACTCCTCCAAGGTCCTCTCTGGCTTCTGTGGGCAGTGCAGGGTCAGTTTGGTGAGGTGCGGCCATTGCACTAAACTCCAGGAACCCAGTGGTTGGTCGCCGAGAGAGATAGCAACCTCCTCCACCAGCGGGCATAGAGACCCAACTACCGACACGTCATCCTCCTCCAGGTCCTCTAGCTTTTTCAGGCGAAGGGTCAGTCTCTCTGGCATCACCGACATCTCAGAACTTCTCTGTTGGGTTACCTTTGGTGAAGATGCAGGAGAATTCAACTGATGGTTCCTCATGTTATAACCTCCCTTGATCTTACTTTCACTTATCGCCCTAGACTGGGCGACCTCCGCCAATGGAGGGAAACCATCAAAACATGTGCCAGGTTTGGTAAAACTCCTACTGTATAGAAGATTTAGGGCGGCAGATAGGGAAGGGTTGGGAAGTTCCTCCAGGCACGGTAATGCCAGCAGAATAAAGCACAGCACCTGTGCCCACTGCTCCGGGCTGCCCTTTGGTTTCACGTCATCCAGAAGGAGGACCCTCAGCGCCTGGCAGCAGAAGGTGGCACCTTTAGTGTCGTAGACCATGGACAACAGCGAAGACGATGAAACCTTCTTACACCGGGATACGTCCAATTCACAAAGTCGCGGGCAACTCCTTCCAATGGCTGTCAAAACCAGTGAGTCACACTGTGTGTCGGCCAGACAAAGCTTGATGAGACGGGGCAAGCCTTCAATGAGTGTAGCCAATGAGGCAGCTGGAACACGGTTACAGGAGTGCAGGTCCAGGGAGGTCAGGTGCTGGTGAGAAGATAAGAGAGACCAGAAATAAGGAGACTGGCAGACAGAGGGTCCTATTCACTAACAGTCAATAAGCCTCCTCTATCCTCCAGATACTTAGGCCCCCCTTTGAGCTGTCCTCTATGCTGCAGATACCAAGGCCCCCTTCTGAACTATCCTCTATCTCCATACAGGAAGGCCGCCTTCTGAACCATCCTCTATCCTCTAGATACTAAGGATCCCATCTGAACCATCCTCTATCCTGCAGATACCAAGGCCCCTTTCTGAGCCATCCTCTATCCTTCAGATACTAAAACCCCCTTCTGAATCATCCTCTATCCTTCAGATACTAAAACCCCCTTCTGAATCATCCTCTATCCTTCAGATACTAAGACCCCCTTCTGAACCACCCCCTATCCTGCAGATACTAAGGCCCCCTTCTAAACCATCCCCTATCCTCCAGATACTAGGACCCCTTTCTGAACCACCCTCTATCCTCCAGATACTAGGACCCCTTCTAAACCATCCCCTATCCTCCAGATACTAGGACCCCTTTCTGAATCACCCTCTATCCTCCAGATACTAGGACCCCTTTCTGAACCATCCGCTATCCTTCAGATACTAAGGCCTCCTTCTGAGCCATCCCCTAATCTTTGGATACTAAAGACCCTCTTCTGAACTATCCTCTATCCTTCAGATACTAAGGCCTCTTTCTGAGCCATCATCTAATCTTTAGCTACTAAGACCCTCTTCTGAATCATCCTCTATTATTCTTCATATACTAAGACCCCCATTCTGAGCCATCCTCTATTCTTCAAATGCTAAGGCCCCCTTTTGAGCCATCCTCTAATCTTTAGATACTAAGACCCCCTTATGAGCTATCCTCTATCTTTCTGCTACTAAGGCCTCTTTCTAAACCATCCTCTACTCTTTAGATATTAAAACCCCCTTGTGGGCAATCCTCTATTCTTTAGATACCAAGGCCCTTATCTGAGGCATCCTCTATTCTTCAGATATTAAGGCCCCCTTCTGAACCATACCCTATCCTCCAGATACTAAAACCCCCTTCTGAACCATCCTCTATTCTTCTGATACTGAGGCCCCCTTCTGAACCATCCACTATCCTTCAGCTACTAAGGCCCCCTTCTGAGCCATCCTCTATCCTCCAGATACTAAGACCCCTTTCTGAACCATCCTCTATCCTTCAGATACTAAGCACACCTTCTGAGTCATCCTCTATCTTTAGATACTAAGACCCCCTTCTGAACCATCCCCTATCCTGCAGATACTAAGACCCCTTTCTGAACCATCCTTTATCCTTCAGATACTAAGGCTCCCCTTCTGAATCATCATCTATCCTTCAGATACTAATGCCGCGTACACACGACCGGACTTTCTGGCAGAAATCATTCCATCTGACATTCCGATCGTGTGTGGGCTTCATCGGACTTTTTTTTTCTAAAATGCTGATGGACCTAGAAATAGAACATGTTTCAAATCTTTCCGACGGAATCAGTTCCTATCAAGAAAACCGCTGGTCTGCTATTCCGACGGACCAAAAAACGACGCATGGGCAGCTATTGGCTACTGGCTATTGAACTTCCTTTTTCTAGTCATCACGTCATCGCGTTCTAAACAATCAGACTTTGGTGTGATTGTGTGTAGGCAAGTCCGTTTCAGCGGAACTCCATTGGAACTCCGTTGGAAAGACCGTCGGAGTCTATTCTGCCGGGAAGTCCGGTCGTGTGTACGCGGCATAAGGCCTTCTTCTGAGCCATTATCTAATCCTTAGATTTAGACCCTCTTCTGAGCCATCCTCTATCCTTCAGCTACTAAGACCCCCTTCTGACCCTTTCTCTATCCTTCAGATACTAAGACCGCCTTCTGAACCATCCTCTATCCTTCAGATACTAAGGACCCCTTCCGAACCATCCCCTATCCTCCAGATACTAAGACCCCTTTCTGAGTCATGCTCTATCCTTCAGATACTAGGACCCCTTCCTGAACCACCCTCTATCCTTCAGATACTAAGGCCCCCTTCTGAGCCATCCTCTATCCTTCAGATACTAAAACCCCCTTCTGAACCATCACCTATCCTTCAGATACTAAGGACCCCTTCCGAACCATCCCCTATCCTCCAGATACTAAGACCCCTTTCTGAGTCATGCTCTATCTTTCAGATACTAAGGACACCTTCTGAGCCATCCTCTATCTTTAGATACGAAGACCCCCTTCTGAACCATCCCCTATCCTGCAGATACTAAGGCCCCCTTCTGAACCATCCCCTATCCTCCAGATACTAAGACCCCTTTCTGAACCATCCTCTATCCTTCAGATACTAAGGCCCCCTTCTGAGCCATCCTTTATCCTTCAGATACTAAGGCCCCCTTCTGAACCATCCTCTATCTTCAGATACTAAGACCCCGTTCTGAGCCATCCTCTATCCTTCAGCTACTAAGGCATCCTTCTAAACCATCCGCTAGTCTTTAGATACTAAGACCCCCTTCTGAGCCATCCTCTATCCTGCAGATACTAAGGCCACCTTCTGAACCATCCCCTATCCTCCAGATACTAGGACCCCTTTCTGAATCTTCCTTTATCCTTCAGATACTAAGGCCCCCTTCTGAACCATCATTTATCTTTCAGATACTAAGGCCTCCTTCTGAGCTATCATCTATCTTAAGATACCAAGACCCCCTTATGAACCATCCTCTATCCTGCAGATACTAAGGCCCCTTTCTGAGCCATCCTCTATCCTTCAGCTACTAAGACCCCCTTCTGAACCATCATTTATCCTTCAGATACTAAGGCCTCCTTCTGAGCTATCATCTAATCTTTAGATTAAGACCCTCTTCTGAGTCATCCCCTATTCTTCAGATACTAAGACCCCCATTCTGAGCCATCCTCTATCCTCCAGATACTAAGGTCCCCTTCTGAGCCATCCTCTATCCTTCAGTGTCAGGTCTGGCTCAGCCCTTCCTTCTTTGAGCTGGCCACTCAGCTGTCGGCTAATTGCCAGCTCCTATCTCTCCACAGTTACTCAGCTGTTGATGATATCCTGCTCGTCAGTCCTGCCTACTTAAGCCGTCCAGTCCAGAGGAGCTCTGCCTTCTCCTTGGTCAACATCACAGAAACTATCTCCTGCGATCCTGTACAAGGTTTGCTTTGCTGACATCTCTTCTGGCTCCAAATTCTGCTTGCTGTTCCAGTACATTGATCCCTGACTTCTGGCTTGGCTGGCTATCTGTTCCGGTTACTGAACTTTGACTATGTTTTGACTACATTTGTTCTTTTTACTTTTATTATTAAACAAGTGTGATTTAACTGTACTTCTGTCTCGGTCTGATTTCATGGTTTCTGACATTCAGCTACCAAGACCCCCTTCTGAGCCAACCTTTATCCTTCAGATACTAAGACCCCCTTCTGAACCATCCTCTATCCTTCAGATACTAAGACCCCCTTCTGAGCCATCCTCTATCCTTTAGCTACTAAGGCCTCCTTCTGAACCATCCTCTATCCTTCAGATACTAAGACCCCCCTCTGAACCATCCTCTATCCTTCAGTTACTAAGGCCCCTTTCTGAGCCATCCTCTATCCTTTAGATACTAAGGCCTTCTTCTGAGCCATCCCCTAATCTTTGGATACTAAAACCCTCTTCTAAACTATCCTCTATTCTTCAGATACTAAGGCCCCTTTCTGAGCCATGCTCTATCCTTCAGATACTAAGGCCTCCTTCTAAACCATCCTCTAGTCTTTAGATACTAAAACCCCTTTCTGAGCCATCATCTAATCTTTAGATACTAAGACCCACTTCTGAGTCATCCTCTATTTTTCAGATACTAAGACCCCCATTCTGAGCCATCGTCTATTCTTTAGATACCAAGGCCCTCCTTTAAGCCATTCTCTATCTTTCAGATACTAAGGACTCCTTCTGAACCACCCCCTATCCTCCAGATACTAAAACCCCCTTCTGAACCTTCCCCTTTCCTCCAGATACTAAGACCCCCTTCTGAACCATCCTCTATCCTTCAGATACTAAGACCCCCTTCTGAACCATCCTCTATCCTTCAGATACTAAGACCCCCTTCTGAACCTTCCCCTATCCTCCAGATGCTAATGCCTCGAACACACGACTGGTTTTGCCATCGGAATAACACCAAATTCCGACCGTCCAGAACGATGTGACGTACACCACGTACGACGGGACTAGAAAAAGAAAGTTCAAGAGCTAGTAGCCAATAGCTTCCGTCTCGTACTTGCTTCAGAGCATGCGTCATTTTAGGTCTGTTGGAACAGCATACAGATGAGCGGTTTTACCGATAGTAATTAGTTCCAGCAGGAAAATTTAAAACAAGTTCTATATCTAAGTCCGTCATAATTTTTGACCGGAAAACTCCGATGGGGCGTACACACGATCGGATTATATGATGAAAAGCTCCCATCGGACTCTTTCTGTCGGAAATTCCGCTCGTGTGTATGTAGCATAAGACTCCCTTCTGAACCACCCCCTATCCTCCAGATACTAGGAACCCTTTCTGAACCATCCTCTATCCTTCAGATACTAAGGCCTCCTTCTGAGCCATCATCTAATCTTTAGATACTAAGAGCCTCTTCTGAATCATCCCCTATTCTTCATATACTAAGACCCCTATTCTGAGCCATCCTCTATTCTTCAGATGCCAAGGCCCCCTTTTGAGCCATCCTCTATACTTCAGATACTAAGACCCCTTCTAAGCCATCCTCTAATCTTTAGATACTAAGACCCCCTTCTGAACCATTCTCTATTCTTCAGATACTAAGACCGCCTTCTAAGCCATCCTCTATCCTTCAGCTACTAAGGACTCCTTCTAAATCATCCTCTAGTCTTTAGATACTAAAACCCTCTTCTGAGTCATCCTCTATTCTTCAGATACTAAGACCCCCCTTCTGAGCCATCCCCTATCCTCCAGATACTAAGACCACTTTCTGAACCATCCTCTATTCTTCAGATACTAAGGCCCCCTTCTGAGTCACTCTCTATCCTCCAGATACTAAGGCCTCCTTCTTAGCCATCCCCTATCCTTCAAATATTAAAGCCCCGTACACATGGGCAGAATCAGGAGACATTTGCCAGTGCAAAAAATAGCGTCCGACATTCTGCCTGTGTGTATGTCTGTCTGTTCAACAGAATCAGGCTGTTCGTAAAACCAGCAGCCGACCAACTCCCGATCAGCACTCTCAGCCAATGGCTAGTGTGTACCCGGCTTTAGACCTCCTTCTGAACCATCCTCTATCCTTCAGATACTAAGACCCCCCCCCCCCTTCTGAGCCATCCTTTATCCTTCAGATACTAAGACCCTCCCCCCCTTCTGAGCCATCCTTTATCCTTCAGATACTAAGACCCCCATTCTGAACCATTCTCCATCCTTCAGATACTATGACCTCCATCTGAACCATCCTATAACCATCAGATACCAAGGCCCCCTTTTAAGCCATCCTCTATTCTTTCGATACTAAGACTTCCCTCTGAGCAATCCACGATCCTTCATATACTAAGGACTCCCTTCTGAGCCATCCTATATCCTTCAGATACTAAGACTCCCTTCTGAGGCATCCCCTGTCCTTCAGATACTAAGACTCCCTTCTGAGCCATCCTATATCCTTCAGATACTAAGACTCCCTTCTGAGGCATCCTCTGTCCTTCAGATACTAGGGCAATAGATCTTCAACACAACTTCTATAGAACTTGAAGGTCTATTTTGTCTTGTTCAGTTTTATTCCCTCAACTAGTGGAAAAGATACAACTCTGACCTCCGGCCTTCCGTTCAGTCAGTTGTACAGGCTCCTCTCCTATTTCACTGCACACTGTGAGCTTCTCACAATTTCCATTAGAAGCTGCAGGAAGTCAAATAGAGCCCACCTCATTTTCTGGCTGGAGGACATCCAACATCATCTAGGACTTTCCTTTCCAGTCTGTCTGCCCCGCCCCTTTTATTCATTTGATTTCATTTTTTTTTTAATCACGTTGGCTCTGCATCAGATCTGCCCGTTACCTAGGGGTGTCTGCATGCTAATGCAGTTTGCCTAGGAACACCCACTCCTCCGGACTGACGTCCACCCATCAAAACAAGGCATTCTGATATCTACATAACTCCTACCAAAAGCCAGCCCACTGTTTGTAGGATAGAGGATGGCTCAGAATGTGGGTCTTAGTATCTGGAGGATAGAGGACTGAGGACTCCTTGGAGGAGTACTGAGGCAGGGTGCAGTGATGTTTTCAGGAAGCTATGTACAGCACCCTGCTGGCCCCTCCCACCAGCCATGACCCGCCTGCATTGCACAGAGACCCAGTAATGATATCTTGTCATTTTGTACCTTTTCCATGAATTGGGAGAAAGATAACACTGAAAAAGACAGAATTGAATCTTCAAGTTCTATAAAAGTTCTATTAATGCCCTAGTATCTGAAGGAGAGGGGATGTCTCAGAAGGAGGCCTTAGTATCTGAAGGATAGAGGATGACTCAGAAGGAGGCCTTAGTATCTGGAGGATAGAGGATGGATCAGGAGGCCTTAGTATCTGGTAGGGGATGGATCAGAAGAAGTCCTTAGTATCTAGAGGATGGCTCAGAAGGAGACCATGGTAGCTGGAGGATAGAGGATGGATCAGGAGGCCTTAGTATCTGGTAGGGGATGGATCAGAAGAAGTCCTTAGTATCTAGAGGATGGCTCAGAAGGAGACCATGGTAGCTGGAGGATAGAGGATGGATCAGGAGGCCTTAGTATCAGGAGGATAGAGGATGGCACAGAAGGATGCCTTAGTGTCTAGTGGATAGAGGATGGCTCAGAAGGGGGTCTTAGTATCTGAAGGATAAAGGGTGGTTCCGATGGAGGCCTTAGTATCTGAAAGATAGAGGATGGCTCCCAAGGAGGCCTTAGTATCTGATGGACAGAGGATGGTCAAGAAGAGAGATTTAGTATCTGGAAGACAGAGGATGGTTTAGAAGGAGGCCTTCATTTTTGAAGGATAAAACATTGCTCAGAAAGGGGCCTTAGCATCTGAAGGATAAATGATGGTTCAGAAGGGGGCCTTACAATCTGGAGGATAGAGGATGGCTGAGAGGAAAGCCTTGGTATCTGGAGGATAGAGGATGGCTGAGAAGGTAGGGTAGCTGGAGGATAAAGGATGGATCAGGAGGCCTTAGTATCCAGAAGAGGATGGATCAGAAGAAGTCCTTTAGTATCTGGAAGATGGCTCAGAAGGAGGCCATGGTATCTGAAGGATAAAGGATGGATCAAGAGACCTTAGTATCTGGAGGATAAAGGATGGCTCAGAAAGAGGCCTTCGTATCTAGTGGATAGAGGATGGCTCAGAAGAGGGTCTTAGTATCTGCAGGATAGAGAATGGTTCCGATGGAAGCCTTAATATCTGAAGGATAGAGAATGGTTCAGAAGGGGACCTTAGTATGGAGGATAGAGGATGATTGAGATGGAGGCCTTAGTATGGAGGATAGAGGATGATTGAGATGGAGGCCTTAGTATCTGAAGGATAGAGGATGGTTCTGATGGAGGTCTTAGTATCTGGAGGGTAGAGGATGGACCAGGAGGCCTTAGTATATGAAGGGCAGAGGATGGACCAGGAGGCCTTAGTATCTGGAGGACAGAGTATGGACCAGGAGGCCTTAGTATCTGGAGGGTAGAGGATGGACTTGGAGGCCTTAGTATCTGGAGGGGAGAGGATGGACCAGGGGGCCTTAGTATCTGGAGGGCAGAGGATGGACCAGGAGGCCTTAGTATCTGGAGGGTAGAGGATGGACTTGGAGGCCTTAGTATCTGGAGGATAGAGGATGGATCAGAAGTTGCTGAAAGCAACTAACAACTAGCTATCTGTAAGGGAGGATTCTTCCTAGTGACCACAGATATAAAGAGTATTCTTCCCATTCGCCATCACTCTAATTGTAGGTGTGCACAGCCTATTGCATTAGGGTGTGCAGTTGTGCACCCTAAAGCACAGCTCACATGTGTGTGTCTACATATATATAACCTTAGTATCTGGAGGATTGAAGATGGATCAGGAGGCTTTAGTATCTAGAGGATAGAGGATGGAACAGGAGGCCTTAGTATCTGGAGAGTAGGTGATGGATCAAGAGGCCTTAGTATCTGGGGGATAGAGAATGGATCAGGAGGCCCTAGTATCTGGAGGGTAGAGGATAGCCAAGATTGGGTCCTTAGTATCTGGAGGATGGTTCAGAAGGAGGCCTTAGTATCTGGAGGATAGAGAATGGATCAGAAGCAGTCCTTAGTATCTAGAGGATAGATCAGGAGGCCCTAGTATCTAGGAAATTGGGGATGGAGCAGGGGGCCTTAGTATCTAGAAGATAGAGGATGGATCAGGAGGCCTTAGTATCTGGAGGATAGAGGATGGATCAGGAGGCCTTAGTATCTAGAGGATAGAGGATGGACCAGGAGGCCTTAGTATCTGGAGAGTAGGGGATGGATCAGGAGGCCTTAGCATCTGGAGGATAGAGAATGGATCAGGAGGCCTTAGTATCTGGAGGGTAGAGGATAGCCCATATTGGGTACTTAGTATCTAGAGGATAGAGGATGGTTCGGAAGGAGGCCTTAGTATCTGGAGGATAGAGGATGGATCAGAAGCAGTCCTTAGTAATTAGAGGATAAATCAGGAGGCCTTAGTATCTAGAAGATAGAGAATGGATCAGGAGGCCTTAGTATCTAGAAGATAGAGGATGGATCTGGAGGCCTTAGTATCTAGAAGACAGAGGATGGATCAGGAGGCCTTAGTATCTGGAGGATAGAGGATGGATCAGGAGGCCTTAGTATCTGGAGGATAGAGGATGGATCAGGAGGCCTTAGTATCTGGAGGGTAGAGGATGGACCAGGAGGCCTTAGTATCTGGAGGATAGAGAATGGATCAGGAGGTCTTAGTATCTGGAGGGTAGAGGATAGCCCAGATTGGGTCCTTAGTATCTGGAGGATGGTTCGAAAGGAGACCTTAGTATCTGGGGGATAGAGAATGGATCAGAAGCAGTCCTTAGTATCTAGAGGATAGATCAGGAGGCCCTAGTATCTAGAAAATAGGGGATGGATCAGGAGGCCTTAGTATCTAGAAGATAAAGGATGGATCAGGAGGCCTTAGTATCTGGAGGGGAGAGGATGGACCAGGAGGCCTTAATATCTGGAGGGCAGAGGATGGACCAGGAGACCTTAGTATCTGGAGGATAGAGGATGGAACAGGAGGCCTTAGTATCTGGAGAGTAGGTGATGGATCAAGAGGCCTTAGTATCTGGAGGATAGAGCATGGTATCAGGAGGCCTTAGTATCTGGAGGGTAGAGAATAGCCAAGATTGGGTCCTTAGTATCTGGAGGATGGTTTGCAAGGAGGCCTTAGTATCTGGAGGATAGAGATTGGATCAGAAGCAGTCCTTAGTATCTAGAGGATAGATCAGGAGGCCCTAGTATCTAGAAAATTGGGGATGGAGCAGGGGGCCTTAGTATCTAGAAGATAGAGGATGGATCAGGAGGGCTTAGTATCTGGAGGATAGAGAATGGATCAGGAGGCCTTAGTATCTGTAGGGTAGAGGATGGATCAGGAGGCCTTAGTATCTAGAGGATAGAGGATGGACCAGGAGGCCTTAGTATCTGGAGAGTAAGGGATGGATCAGGAGGCCTTAGCATCTGGAGGATAGAGAATGGATCAGGAGGCCTTAGTATCTGGAGGACAGAGAATGGATCAGGAGGCCTTAGTATCTGGAGGGTAGAGGATAGCCCAGATTGGGTACTTAGTATCTGGAGGATAGAGGATGGTTCGGAAGGAGGCCTTAGTATCTGGAGGATAGAGGATGGATCAGAAGCAGTCCTTAGTAATTAGAGGATAAATCAGGCGGCCTTAGTATCTAGAAGATAGAGGATGGATCAGGAGGCCTTAGTATCTAGAAGATAGAGGATGGATCAGGAGGCCTTAGTATCTAGAAGACAGAGGATGGATCAGGAGGCCTTAGTATCTGAAGGATAGAGGATGGATCAGGAGGCCTTAGTATCTGGGGAGGGCAGAGGATGGACCAGGAGGCCTTAGTATCTGGAGGGCAGAGGATGGACCAGGAGGCCTTAGTATCTGGGGAGGGCAGAGGATGGACCAGGGGGCCTTAGTATCTGGAGGGCAGAGGATGGACCAGGAGGCCTTAGTATCTGGAGGGCAGAGTATGGACCAGGGGGCCTTAGTATCTGGAGGGCAGAGGATGGACCAGGAGGCCTTAGTATCTGGAGGGCAGAGTATGGACCAGGGGGCCTTAGTATCTGGAGGGCAGAGGATGGACCAGGAGGCCTTAGTATCTGGAGGGCAGAGGATGGACCAGGAGGCCTTAGCATCTGGAGGGCAGAGTATGGACCAGGGGGCCTTAGTATCTGGAGGGCAGAGGCTGGACCAGGAGGCCTTAGTATCTGGAGGGGAGAGGATGGACCAGGGGGCCTTAGTATCTGGGGAGGGCAGAGGATGGACCCGGAGGCCTTAGTATCTGGAGGGCAGAGGATGGACCAGGAGGCCTTAGTATCTGGAGGGCAGAGGATGGACCAGGAGGCCTTAGTATCTGGAGGATAGAGGATGGACCCGGAGGCCTTAGTATCTGGAGGGCAGAGGATGGACCAGGAGGCCTTAGCATCTGGAGGATAGAGGATGGATCAGGAGGCCTTAGTATCTAGAAGACAGAGGATGGATCAGGAGGCCTTAGTATCTGAAGGATAGAGGATGGATCAGGAGGCCTTAGTATCTGGAGGGCAGAGGATGGACCCGGAGGCCTTAGTATCTGGAGGGCAGAGGATGGACCAGGAGGCCTTAGTATCTGGAGGATAGAGGATGGATCAGGAGGCCTTAGTATCTGGAGGGGAGAGGATGGACCAGGGGGCCTTAGTATCTGGGGAGGGCAGAGGATGGACCCGGAGGCCTTAGTATCTGGAGGGCAGAGGATGGACCAGGAGGCCTTAGTATCTGGAGGGCAGAGTATGGACCAGGGGGCCTTAGTATCTGGAGGGCAGAGGATGGACCAGGAGGCCTTAGTATCTGGAGGATAGAGGATGGACCCGGAGGCCTTAGTATCTGGAGGGCAGAGGATGGACCAGGAGGCCTTAGTATCTGGAGGGCAGAGTATGGACCAGGGGGCCTTAGTATCTGGAGGGCAGAGGATGGACCAGGAGGCCTTAGTATCTGGAGAGTAGAGGATGGATCAGAAGGGGGCCTTAGTATCTGGAGGATGGCTCTTGAACGGGGTTCTACAGTGTACATTCCATTGGACTATCTTACCTTGCAGCGCACAGTGACGAGCTGCATGATGGCAACATTGATGATCCCGGCGCAGGAACGCAGACTGAGCTCCAACAGGTGAGGCTGAAGGAGGAGGTGGAGGCATCCTTTATTCAGCTTGTGGGACTCTCCTAGAATCCTGATCAGTTCCTGTACCAGCGAGCCAGCTGAGGGGAAGAGGATGGAAGGAAAGGTGAGTGTGATGCACATAGGACATATTTATACATATATACTGTAGGAGGACAACCCTATCTTCTCATGACAAAACCAGCCTCCGTTTCCTGCTTCCTTGTGCTGCACAGTGATTGCACTTTACTAATCCTCTCTGACAGTGCTAATGGCTGCTCAAATTTTCCTTCCTCTCTGCCGATTGGCAGAGCCGATTTTTGGGAATTGTGTCTCTTTCCTTTATGCATCAAAGGACACCATGGCGCTCACCTTAGCTGTGGCGGTACTCACCCAGCTGGTTGAAGGGTCCTTCGATGAAGAGGAAATTATATTCCTCCATATTTTTCATCGTGTAATCCTTCATCCAAACGTTCTGCATGTTGTCTGCGATGTTCTGCAGGCACAGGCCAGTCAAGGTCACCACCTCCTTCCTCCGAGACATGGTCTGACCCGATGGACGCGGGGCGGTCACACTCGCTGGACGTGGCGTGGTTACTCTCCCTGGACGCGGGACGATCACACCTGATGGACACAAGTGGGTTAGATGACGGCAGTGCAGGCTCTTGTGGTATCAGATCACATGTACACAAGGGCAGGGTCACATGACCATAATTCTCCTCCAAGGACATATAAAGCCTTTATCTAGTTCACTCTACTCATAAATATCCTGATGACAAAGGATCCCCAGAGCACAACAGTAGCTGACTCCGTTCAGGACGGAGTCATACAGAGGTGGGGGGTGTGGAGTTACTGTTTTAACTCATTCACTGTGTAGAAATTTTAGCTTGTGCTAATGAGCTCTCTAAACACCAGGCTTGTGAAAGGGGAACCTAGAGTGCCACCTGCTGGTTGGTCAGAAAAACAACATATTGACATACAATGTTTCATTTATCTTATCCAAGAGAAGATTACGGTTTTTTTTTGTTTTGTTTTTTAGCCTCAGCATAATAAATTATACAGGATTTATATAGCGCCATAAGTGGGTATAGCAAGTTACAATACAAAGGAAGACAGTGCAATTATGATACAATTCAAGAAGATTAGGAGGGATCTGATCATTGGAACTTACAATCTAATAAGGAGGGGCAAGGGATACAAAAATGTAATAACTGTGCGGGATGAGTTGATGGAGAAAAAGCTCAGCTGTTATGTAGAGGTGGGATAAGCCTTCTCTAAAGTGGTGCGTTTTCAGGGATCACCTAAAGCAGGACAGAGTAGGAACTAGCTGGACATTTTGGGGTAGAGTGTTCCAGAGAATAGGAGAGGCTCTAGAGAAGTTCTGGAGGTGAGCAAAAGAAGGGGTGATGGAGGAGCTAAAAAGCAGGAGGTCCTAGGAGGATATTTGAAGATGAGGTCAGTGATGTAACTTTGTATGTTACAGTTAGTGTTTTGAATTTCATAGCTTTGAAGAAGAGACCAGTAGAGGGATTGGCAGAGAGGGGTGGAGGACACTGAGTGGAGACCAGTGGAGGGATTGGCAGAGAGGGGTGGAGGACACTGAGTGGAGACCAGTGGAGGGATTGGCAGAGAGGGGTGGAGGACATTGAGCGGAGGTCAGTGGAGGGATTGACAGAGAGGGGTGAAGGACACTGAGTGGAGACCATTGGGGGGATTGGTAGAGAGGGGTGGAGGAAACTGAGTGGAAGTCGGTGGAGGGATTGGCAGAGAGGGGTGGTGGACACTGAATGGAGGCCAGTGGAGAGATTGACAGAGAGGGGTGAAGGACAGTGAATAGAAGCCAGTGGAGGGATTGGCAGAGAGGGTGGAGGACACCGAGTGGAAGCCGGTGGAGGGATTGGCAGAGACAGTTGGAGGACATTGAATGGAAGCCAGTGGAGGGATTGGCAGAGAGGGGTGGAGGACACTAAATGGTCCAGTGGAGGGATTGGCAGAGAGGGGTGGAGGACACTGAATGGAAAGCAGTGGAGGGATTGGGAGAGAGGGGTGGAGGACACTAAATGGTCCAGTGGAGGGATTGGTAGAGAGGGGTGGAGGACACTGAGTGGAAGGCAGTGGAGGGATTGGCAAAGAGGGGTGGTGGACACTGAATCAAGGCCAGTGGAGAGATTGACAGAGAGGGGTGGAGGACACTGAATGGAAGCCAGTGGAGAGATTGGCAGAGAGGGGTGGAAGACACTAAATGGTCCAGTGGAGGGATTTGTAGAGAGGGGTGGAGGACATTGAGTGGAAGCCGGTGGAGGGATTGGCAGGGACAGTTGGAGGACACTGAATGGAACCCAGTGGAGTGATTGGCAGAGAGGGGTGGAGGACACTGAATGGAAGGCAGTGGAGGGATTGCTAGAGAGGGGTGGAGGACACTGAATGGAAGGCAGTGGAGGGATTGGTAGAGAGGGGTGGAGGAAACTAAATGGAGGCCAGTGGAGGGATTGCTAGAGAGGGGTGGAGGACACTGAATGGAAGGCAGTGGAGGGATTGGTAGAGAGGGGTGGAGGAAACTAAATGGAGACCAGTGGAGGGATTGACAGAGAGGGGTGAAGGACACTGAATGGAAGGCAGTGGAGGGATTGGCAGAGAGGGGTGGAGGACACTAAATGGAAGCCAGTGAGGGATTGGCAGAGAGGGGTGGAGGACACTAAATGGAAGCCAGTGAGGGATTGGCAGAGAAGGGTGGAGGACACTAAATGGAGACCAGTGGAGGGACTGGTAGAGAGGGGTGGAGGACACTGAATGAAAGCCAGTGAGGGATTGGCAGAGAGGGGTGGAGGACACTAAATGGAAGCCAGTGAGGGATTGGCAGAGAGGGGTGGAGGACACTAAATGGAAGCCAGTGAGGGATTGGCAGAGAAGGGTGGAGGACACTAAATGGAGACCAGTGGAGTGATTGGCAGAGAGGGGTGGAGGACACTGAATGGAGACCAGTGGAGGGATTGGCAGAGAGGGGTGGGGGACACTGAATGGAGACCAGTGGAGGGATTGGTAGAGAGGGGTGGAGGACACTGAATGTAAGGCAGTGGAGAGATTGGTAGAGAGGGGTGGAGGACACCGAATGTAAGGCAGTGGAGGGATTGGGAGATAGGACACTGAATTGAGGCCAGTGGAGGGATTGGTAGAGAGGGGTGGAGGACACTAAATGGTCCAGTGAAGGGATTGGCAGAGAGGGGTGGAGGACACTAAATGGTCCAGTGGAGGGATTGGTAGAGAGGGGTGGAGGACACTAAATGGTCCAGTGAAGGGATTGGCAGAGAGGGGTGGAGGACACTAAATGGTCCAGTGAAGGGATTGGCAGAGAGGGGTGGAGGACACTAAATGGTCCAGTGGAGGGATTGGTAGAGAGGGGTGGAGGACACTGAATGGAAGGTAGTGGAGGGATTGGTAGGGAGGACACTGAATGGATTCGCAGAGAGGGATGAATAAAGAGAAAGAGAAGATATGTAGAAAATTCCAAATGTTCTATTTAGGAAGCACTTCTGAGTCAGTCGGAACTCCTCTGGGGCAGATGATGGTGTATAATGTATGGAGTGTGGCAGACAGGTGACAATGTGGTGACATCATGTAGTACAGAAGATGAGTATCAGTGACACTCCTCTCCCTGGTATGTGTGATGAGTGGAGGAGGAGGAGGAGGAGGAGGAGGAAAGTATCATGGAGGGCAATCTGTCACTCACCAGAGCTGATAAGGTCTCCTCTGTGGATGATTCTATGAGGGGTCCTCAGTGTCGCCTCCCCGACCTTCACCCTCCCTACCTGGACTCTACAATCCCCTCCTTCCTTCCTCAGGTCTCTCACCTTCCACACACAGAGCTCTTCTCCCCTCCCTGCTCCTCTCTTTTCCTCTCCTCCCTCTCTCCTGACACCTCTTGTCCCTCTTTCTTCTTCTCCCCTCTCTTTCCTTTCCCACTCTCTCTCTCCCCTCTGTTGGTTACCTTTTTATCTTCTCCTCTCCCCGTTCCTCTCTCCCTTCACTCTCTCTTCTACTGTCTCCTCTTTTTTCTCTCCCCTCACTCCTTTCCTCCCCTCCTCTCTTCTGTTCTTCCCTTCCCTCTCCTCTCCTCTCTTCTTCCCTCTCCTCTCCTCTCTTCTGTTCTTCCCTTTCCTCTCCTCTCCTCCCCTCTCCCTGACTCTCTCTGTATGTTGGGGTGTGACTCTTCTCTTTGGTCTCTCTCAGTCTCTGGAGAGTCTCTCTGTAGATGAAATCTCTTCTCTTGGAGACGGATCGAGCAATCAGTAAAATAAAGATTCTCTCTGTCCTCCGAATGTCTCCTCTGTGTTCAGTGCCCTTCTTACCCTGTGCTTCCCCCTCTGTCCCCCTCTTATGTCCTCCTTGTCCCCCTCTTCTGTCCTCCTTGTCCCCCTCTTCTGTCCTCCTTGTCCCCCTCTTCTGTCCTTCTTGTCCCCCTCTTCTGTCCTCCTTGTCCCCCTCTTCTGTCCTCCTTGTCCCCCTCTTCTGTCCCCCTCTTCTGTCCTCCTTGTCCCCCTCTTCTGTCCTCCTTGTCCCCCTCTTCTGTCCTCCTTGTCCCCCTCTTCTGTCCTCCTTGTCCCCCTCTTCTGTCCTCCTTGTCCCCCTCTGCCCACCTCTTCTGTCCTCCTTGTCCCCCTCTTCTGTCCTCCTTGTCCCCCTCTTCTGTCCTCCTTGTCCCCCTCTTCTGTCCTCCCTGTCCCCCTCTGCCCCCCTCTTCTGTCCCCCTCTTCTGTCCTCCTTGTCCCCCTCTTCTGTCCTCCTTGTCCCCCTCTTCTGTCCTCCTTGCCCCCCTCTTCTGTCCTTCTTGTCCCCCTCTTCTGTCCTCCTTGTCCCTCTCTCTCCCCCCTCTCCAGTCCCCTTCTCTCCCCCCTCAGGCTCTCTCTATACCCCTTGATGTCCCCCCCTCCCCTTCCTCAGTCTCACTGAACTCTGATTTCCTGCTGTGTCATCATCTCCACCCCCATCCCTCCCTCTGCTCCACCCCCACCCCTCCCTCTGCTCCACCCCCATCCCTCCCTCTGCTCCACCCCCACCATGGATACATTGTATCGCAGAGTGACAGTCCCACTTCCAGGAGGGAAGTCCCCACCATCCCCCCCCCCGGTGTATTCTCCGGTTCTATCACCCCGGCTGATCCTGAACATTGTTTGTCTTTAGTCATGTGAACAATTCATATCCTGCAGTATCAGCTTCTCATATATAGGGGGGGAGGGGGGAGGTCCACCAATGTCCCACAGACTGTCCACCATGGACGTCACTCATGGGGGAGGCTTTTTATTAGGTCCCCCCTTGCTAGTAGTGGGTTGGACCCCCTTTATTAGGTCCCCCTTGCTAGTACCAGGTTGGACCCCCTTTATTAGGTCCCCCTTGCTAGTAGTGGGTTGGACCCCCTTTATTAGGTGCCCCTTGCTAGTAGTGGGTTGGACCCCCTTTATTAGGTGCCCCTTACTAGTAGTGGGTTGGACCCCCTTTATTAGGTCCCCTTTGCTAGTAGTGGGTTGGACCCCCTTTATTAGGTCCCCCTTGCTAGTAGTGGGTTGGACCCCCTTTATTAGGTCCCCCTTGCTAGTAGTGGGTTGGATCCCCTTTATTAGGTCCCCCTTGCTAGTAGCAGGTTGGACCCCCTTTATTAGGTCCCCCTTTGCTATTAGCGGGTTGGACCCCCTTCATTCTTGGTGGAATAGATACAACAAGGTGTTCGGAACGTTCCTCAGAGATTTTGCTCCATAGTGACCTGATAACATCACACAGTTGCTGCAGATTTGTCGGCTGCACATCCATGACGCCAATCTCCCATTCCACCACATCCCAAAGGTGCTCTATTGGATGAGATGTGGTGAGTGTGGAGGCCATTGGAGGACAAGGACCTCATTGTCCAGTGGTGAGATGATTGGAGTACAGGGACCCCATTGTCCAGTGGTGAGATGATTGGAGTACAGGGACCCCATTGTCCAGTGGTGAGATGATTGGAGTACAGGGACCTCATTGTCCAGTGGTGAGATGATTGGAGGACAGGGACCTCATTGTCCAGTGGTGAGATGATTGGAGTACAGGGACCTCATTGTCCAGTGGTGAGATGATTGGAGTACAGGGACCTCATTGTCCAGTGGTGAGATGATTGGAGTACAGGGACCCCATTGTCCAGTGGTGAGATGATTGGAGTACAGGGACCTCATTGTCCAGTGGTGAGATGATTGGAGTACAGGGACCTCATTGTCCAGTGGTGAGATGATTGGAGTACAGGGACCTCATTGTCCAGTGGTGAGATGATTGGAGTACAGGGACCCCATTGTCCAGTGGTGAGATGATTGGAGTACAGGGACCTCATTGTCCAGTGGTGAGATGATTGGAGTACAGGGACCCCATTGTCCAGTGGTGAGATGATTGGAGTACAGGGACCTCATTGTCCAGTGGTGAGATGATTGGAGGACAGGGACCTCATTGTCCAGTGGTGAGATGATTGGAGGACAGGGACCTCATTGTCCAGTGGTGAGATGATTGGAGTACAGGGACCCCATTGTCCAGTGGTGAGATGATTGGAGTACAGGGACCCCATTGTCCAGTGGTGAGATGATTGGAGTACAGGGACCTCATTGTCCAGTGGTGAGATGATTGGAGTACAGGGACCCCATTGTCCAGTGGTGAGATGATTGGAGTACAGGGACCTCATTGTCCGGTGGTGAGATGATTGGAGGACAGGGACCTCATTGTCCAGTGGTGAGATGATTGGAGTACAGGGACCTCATTGTCCAGAGGTGAGATGATTGGAGGACAGGGACCTCATTGTCCAGTGGTGAGATGATTGGAGTACAGGGACCCCATTGTCCAGTGGTGAGATGATTGGAGTACAGGGACCTCATTGTCCAGTGGTGAGATGATTGGAGGACAGGGACCTCATTGTCCAGTGGTGAGATGATTGGAGTACAGGGACCCCATTGTCCAGTGGTGAGATGATTGGAGTACAGGGACCCCATTGTCCAGTGGTGAGATGATTGGAGGACAGGGACCTCATTGTCCAGTGGTGAGATGATTGGAGTACAGGGACCTCATTGTCCAGTGGTGAGATGATTGGAGCTTTGTGACATGGTGCATTATCCTGCTGGAAGGAGCCATCAGAAGATGGGGACACTCTAGTCATAAAGGGATGGACATGGTCAGCAACAATACTCAGGGAGGTCGTTGTGCATTTCGTTTCGTTCTGAATCGAAATTCGGACGAATTTTTCATTATTCGGAAATTCGGATGCATCCCAATTTCCAAATTACAAAAGTAAAGAATTTAAACGAATCCGAAAAAAAAAAACGAACGAATTTGAAAAAAATAGAAAACGTTTTTCTAAAAAAAAACAATAGGATAGAATATAAAATAATAAAGCAATAGAATATATATATATTTTTCTTTTCTATTATTTTATATTCTATAATAGTCTTTTCAATTCAAATTCAAATTCATTTTATACGAGGTTCGAATTTCGGGACATGGCTTCTGAAGTTTGAATTTCGTATAGAATGAATTCGAATTTGAATAGAAAAGATTAGAACAGAAAATAATAGAAAAGAATAGACTAGAAAAACAATAAAACAGAATAGAAGAAAATAGAATATATATATATATATAACCATCTTCCGAAATTGGAATTCGAATAGAAAAGATTAGAATAGAATACATTATATTTTTTTCTATTCTGTTCTATTGTTTTTCTATGCTATACTTTTATACTTTCTATTCTATCCTAATCTTTTCTATTGGAATTCGATTTCATTCCATACGAATTTCAAATTTCGCAAAATGGTTATATATGGTTTACTTTTTCAAATTCAGTTAATGTTTTTTTCGAATGCGGTCGAATTTTTTCGAATTCGAATACGAAACGAAACTAATTCCGAAAACGAATGTAACGAATTTAACTAAACAAATTTAGTTAAATAACAAGTCGAAACGAAACTAAACACATTTTTTCATTCTGCACATGTCTAATACTCAGGTAGGTCGTGGTGATTAAACCATGGAGGGCCCAAAGTGTGCCCATCCCCCACACCATTACACCCCCCACCACCAGCCTGAACCGGTGATACCCCATCCCCCACACCATTACACCCCCACCACCAACCTGAACCGGTGATACCCCATCCCCCACACCATTACACCCCCACCACCAGCCTGAACCGGTGATACCCCATCCCCCACACCATTACACACCCACCACCAGCCTGAACCGGTGATATCCCATCCCTCACACCATTACACCCCCACCACCAGCCTGAACCGGTGATATCCCATCCCCCACACCATTACACCCCCACCACCAGCCTGAACCGGTGATATCCCATCCCCCACACCATTACACCTCCACCACCAGCCTGAACCGGTGATATCCCATCCCCCACACCATTACACCCCCACCACCAGCCTGAACCGGTGATATCCCATCCCCCACACCATTACACCCCCACCACCAGCCTGAACTGGTGATACCCCATCCCACACACCATTACACCCCCACCACCAGCCTGAACCGGTGATATCCCATCCCCCACACCATTACACCCCCACCACCAGCCTGAACCGGTGATATCCCATCCCCCACACCATTACACCCCCACCACCAGCCTGAACCGGTGATACCCCATCCCCCACACCATTACACCCCCACCACCAGCCTGAACCGGTGATACCCCATCCCCCACACCATTACACCCCCACCACCAGCCTGAACCGGTGATATCCCATCCCCCACACCATTACACCCCCACCACCAGCCTGAACCGGTGATATCCCATCCCCCACACATTACACCCCCCACCACCAGCCTGAACCGGTGATATCCCATCCCCCACACATTACACCACCACCACCAGCCTGAACTGGTGATACAAGGCAGGAAGGATCCATGCGCCTAATTCTGACCCCACCATCTGAATGTCACATCTGAAATCCAGACTCATCAGACCAGACAACGTTCTTCCAATCTTCTATTGTCCAATGTTGGTGATCCTGTGCCAATTGTAGCCTCAGTTTCCTGTTCTTAGCCGACAGGAGTGGCACCCGGTGTGGTCTTCTGCTGCTGTAGCCCATCTGCTTCAAGGTTGGATGTGTTGTGTGTTCAGAGATGGTATTCTGCATACCTTGGGTGTAACGAGTGGCTATTTGAGTTACTGTTGTCTTTCTGCCCATTCTCCTCTGACATCAACAAGGCATTTTCCTCCACACAACCGCCGCTCACTGGATATTTTCTCTTTTCCCACCATTCTCTGTAAACCCCGAGAGATGGTTGTGTGTGAAAACCCCAGAAATACTCAGACCAGCCCGTCTGGTACCAACAACCACAGCATGTTCAAAGTCACTTCACTCCCCTTGTTCCCCCATTCTGAGGCTCGGTTTGAACTTTAGCAAGTCGTCTTCACCACGTCTAGATGCCTAAATGCATTGAGTTGCTGCCGTGTGATTGGCTGATTAGCAATTTGTGTTACCGAGCCATGGAACAGGTGTACCTAATGAAGTGGTCAGCGAGTGTATGATAAGTTATCAAGGGACTTCATTGACCAAATACGGCCATGTCCACCTGGGTGACCACGCCCATTTCTTTATACTCGGCTGCCATTGGCCCAGAGCAGTCGACAAGATCAGATCGTGATAGCAGGATTGTTTTTTTGTTTTTTTAAATTTCTGGTGGGTCGGTTATCGCCATTGACCTCGGTCTACATCACGTGATTGATGATGGACTTACATCGGTTTTTTTTAAGGACTTCTCAAAAACTACACGAGTGTTTCTTTTCGATTTACATTTTTTTTTTGTGGATGAGAGGGGCACTATGTATCTATTACTCTTTCACATGGGAGGGGCTGTATCTGGGTGCCCCCTTACTGTCCAAGAGGACTTCTAGATTGAAAAGGCCCCCTGCCAGCAGACCCCCCACAACCACCGGGCCAGGGTTGTAGAGGAAGAGACCTTTGTCCTCAACAACATGGGGACAAGATGCTTTTCCAAGGGGGTCACCACTGGCAAGGCTACCTCCATGTTCAGGGAATGTGGGCTCATATGGTTCAAGAAGGTGGGTGCACACTGCCCCCCCCCCCGCCCAGCCAAGGGGGGCACTACTGGCAAGGCTACCTCCATGTTGAGGGAATGTGGGCTGGTATGGTTCAGGAAGGCGGGTGCACACTGCCCCCCCCCTGCCCAGCCAAGGGGGTCACCACTGGCAAGGCTACCTCCATGTTGAGGGAATGTGGGCTGGTATGGTTCAGGAAGGCGGGTGCACATTGCCCCCCCCCCCCGCCCAGCCAAGGGGGTCACCACTTGTGCAGATTGATATACTGTGCACATGTGGGATTACTGTTTATTAGGGGGGTGGGCTGCTTATTCTGGAACCAAACTAAATATGGCTTGGAAGAGCTGCTATTGTAGAGTTCTGACGCTCTGCCGTCAATGTTCTTCCAAACTCTGTGCTCCCAAGTCCCGAGACTCCCCAAGGTCCAAGGTAAATTCTGGGTAAGATTACCTGGCAATCATGACTCTATTCTGCTGTCTCAGTTGCCTTGGTATAGACGGACCTTTTTACCCTAGAGCAGTGGTCTCCAAACTGCGGCCCGGGGACCAGATGCAGCCCTTTTCTTGCTTTTATCCAGCCCTTGGGGCACTATTTATATCAACTGATACCAACAATGGGACACAATTCCTCCCAATGACACCAAAGATGGGGGAACAATTCCTCCCAAAGACACCAAAGATAGGGGCACAATTCCTCCCAAAGACACCAAAGATGGGGGCACAATTCCTCCCAATGACACCAAAGATGGGGGCACAATTCCTCCCAATGACTCAAACAATGGGGGCACAATTCCTCCCAATGACACCAAAGATGGGGGTACAATTCCTCCCAAAGACACCAAAGATAGGGGCACAATTCCTCCCAATGACACCAAAGATGGGGGTACAATTCCTCCCAAAGACACCAAAGATAGGGGCACAATTCCTCCCAAAGACACCAAAGATGGGGGCACAATTTCTCCCAATGACACCAAAGATGGGGGCACAATTCCTCCCAATGACACTAAAGATGGGGGCAGAATTCCTCCCAATGACACCAAAGGTGGGGGCACAATTCCTTCCAATGACACCAAAGATGGGGGCACAATTCCTCCCAATGACACCAAAGATAGGGGCACAATTCCTTCCAATGACACCAAAGATGGGGGCACAATTCCTCCCAATGACACCAAAGATAGGGGCACAATTCCTCCCAAAGACACCAAAGAAGGGGGCACAATTCCTCCCAATGACACCAAAGATAGGGGCACAATTCCTCCCAAAGACACCAAAGATGGGGGCACAATTCCTCCCAATGACTCAAACAATGAGGGCACAATTCCTCCCAATGACACCAAAGATGGGGGTACAATTCCTCCCAATGACACCAAAGATGGGGGCAAAATTCCTCCCAATGACACCAAAGAAGAGGGCACAATTCCTCCCAAAGATACCAAAGATGGGGGCACAATTCCTCCCAAGGACTCAAACGATGGGGGCACAATTCCTCCCAATGACACCAAAGATGGGGGTACAATTCCTCCCAATGACACCAAAGATGGGGGCATAATTCCTCCCAATGACACCAAAGGTAGGGGCAAAATTCCTCCCAATGACACCAAAGATGGGGGCACAATTCCTCCCCGTGACACCTTAAATGGGGAGGCAATTCTTCCCAATGACACCAACAATGGGGCCGAATGACACCAATGATGGGCCACAATGACACCAACAATTCCTCTACTCACATGAAGGAACGGGGAAATGTTTGTTCCCACTGAGATTGGAACCTTTTCTACCTCCACTGGCCACAGTCCAGCTCCCCTTAAGTCTGAGGGACAGTAAACTGGCTCTTTGTTTAGAAAATTTGGAGACCCCTGCCCTAAAGGAACTCTTGAAAAAAAATTCAGGTCTTGGGGAACTCCTGAAAAGATGAATTCACCTGGGATCAGTGGGAAGAATGCCCCTGACTTTGGTGGTCAGTAGAACGAATGAAATCCTTGCAGTGGTGGTCAGAACACCACAGACGGCTAAATGTTAATTGGTGTCATACCACTGGTTCTGCCATGAGGCACTGGACCTGGAACCATGGAGGCACCATAAGACGGGAGATCAATCAGCCACAGCTCAAAGAACCCCTAACCACCTTTGGAGGTGTTTCCATTGAACCCTGGTTGAAAATCCCTGGTATAGACTGTACTGCCCACATAAACCAACCAATACCAGGGCGGAAACATGACAGAAACGGAAAGGATTAGTTAGAAGAGTATATTGAAAGATAATAAAGAGTAAGGACCCAGGCTACGGTCTGCAGCCTTGTATAGATGTTCAAGTTCACGCCAATTCTCACCAAGCCAACCATCACACCATTAACCATTCTCATCAACAAAGTGGCTCTGAGACATCTACACCTCCTCACGAGTCATCATCCTCCTATTACAGGCATCCTACCAATGAAATGATATGAGCTCTCACCAATCCAGCCATCACACCTCGTCACCATTCTCCCCAACAAAGTCTCTTTGGGTCATCTACTACACCTCATCACGAGTCACCATCCTCCTATCACAAGCAACCCTTTACTCTGCTAAAGACCGATGTAAGTTATGAATTCTCACCAAGCCAACCATCACACCTCGTCACCATTCTTACCAACAAAGTCACTCTGGGACACCTACACCTCATCAGGAGTCACCAACCTTCTATCACAGGCACCCCACCAATTGTAAGGTATGAGTTCTCACCAATCCAACCATCACACCTCGTCACCATTCTCACCAACAAAGTCACTCTGGGACACCTACACCTCATCAGGAGTCACCAACCTTCTATCACAGGCACCCTACCAATTGTAGGGTATGAGTTCTCACCAATCCAACCATCACACCTTGTCACCATTCTCACCAACAAAGTCACTCTGGGACACCTACACCTCATCAGGAGTCACCAACCTTCTATCACAGGCACCCTACCAATTGTAAGGTATGAGTTCTCACCAATCCAACCATCACACCTCGTCACCATTCTCACCAACAAAGTCACTCTTGGACACCTACACCTCATCAGGAGTCACCACCCTTCTATCACAGGCACCCTACCAAATGTAGGGTATGAGTTCTCACCAATCCAGCCATCACACCTCATCACCATTTTAACCAACAAGGTCTCTCTGGGTCACCTACACCTCATCAGGAGTCACCAACCTTCTATCACAGGCACCCTACCAATTGTAAGGTATGAGTTCTCACCAATCCAACCATCACACCTCGTCACCATTCTTACCAACAAAGTCACTCTGGGACACCTACACCTCATCAGGAGTCACCAACCTTCTATTACAGGCACCCTACCAATTGTAGAGTATGAGTTCTCACCAATCCAACCATCACACCTCATCACCATTTTAACCAACAAGGTCTCTCTGGGTCACCTGCACCCCATCACGAGTCACCATCCTCCTATCGCAAGGAACCCTTCTAAAAACCAATGTAAGGTATAAGTTCACCCATCCAACCATCACACCTTGTCACCATTCTCAACAACAAAGTCTCTCTGGCTCACCTTGCACCTCATCACCAGTCATCATCCTCTTAAAACCAATGTAGGGTATGAGTTTGGCAAGCCAGTCCTGCTTCAGCAAAGTGACCAAGGACCAATGAAACCATATTAAGTAATTTCCCCAATATGGCAGACTGTATAGAAACCTACACTATATTGTCAAAAGTATTGGGACGCCTGCCTTTACACACACATGAACTTTAATGGCATCCCAGTCTTAGTCTGTAGGGTTCAATATTGAGTTGGCCCACCCTTTGCAGCTATAACAGCTTCAACTCTTCTGTGAAGGCCGTCCACAAGGTTTAGGAGGGTGTCTATGGAAATGTTTGACCATTCTTCCAGAAGCTCATTTGTGAGGTCAGGCACTGATGTTGGACGAGAAGGCCTGGCTCGCAGTCTCTGCTCCAAATCATCCCAAACCCGATTTTTTTTTAAAAATGTTGGCATGGGGTTCCCCTTAAAACCTGTACCAGACCCAAAAGAACCCGGTATGCATTGGTTGGGAACCAACACGCCATTTTTTTGACTATTTTTCATTGCCCTCAATGTTTTCTTTTTTTTTACATTCAGCTGTCAGCGGGAAAGCCCGCTGACAGCTGATGAATCATCGGTTGTTAAGGACATGGTGGCCGGGTTCCTGGCCTGCTCCTTAGCAACCAGCTATACATAATGTGTTTTTAAAAAACGCGTTAAAAAAGCATCAAAAACGCAACACTTGCGTTTTTGGTGCGTCTCCATGGAAGATTATTACATGCAAAACGCAATCTGCTCCGGGAAAAAAGTCCCTGACCCTTTCCAAAAAAATTCAGCACCACCAAACGCACAGATGTGAACTACATCCATAGGAAACCATGTTAAATAGACTGTAGTGCGTTTCGCAGAAACCGCACCCAAAAAAAGCATACGTGTGAACCTAGCCTTAGTCATGGGCCTGTGTAACCACCAGGTCAGTATGGACTTCTCCCTTTAAGGGATCAGTCCTGGGTCTCCCGAGAGATGGTGCGAGAGATAGTATCTAAATAAATCCTCCAAATGTAAAGCGTTATAGTATTTGTGGTGTGTATGGCCCTTTAAAGGAACGGCTCTCCCCCTTCCTCCTCTGTAAATAAGCCCACGTGGATAGGGGACTCCCATAGGGCAGCACATTTTACTAAAGTTTTCTTAAATTATGTAAATTTGCACAAAACAAATGTATGTACTTTGGTTGAGTAAAAAGGCTTCCAAAATGTGAGCTTATATACGTTGACATGATTTATAATATCTCGATGTTTATCCAAAAATTTCGAACAACATATGAAAAAAAACCCCCCCGAATAAAATAACAATGTCCCCCTTCATGGAGGAGAAGAATTTAGAAGAGATTGGAGAATAAACCGGACAGGTTTTCTCATGCTGGACAAACCGCTTTGGGAGCCACAGCTTTCATCCTGGCCTAGGAAAGGAAAAAGCCCGCTGGCTGGATTTGCTCCCGGAGTGTAAAATCTACATTTTAAGGGCTAGAACCCGGGGTCACTAAATGGCGGGCCACAGTCCATACCCGGAACGAATGACAGTCCTATCCAGACCGCGGTCCATACCCGGGCCTAATGACAGTCCTATCCAGACCGCGGTCCATACCCAGGCTTAATGACAGTCCTATCCGGACCAAATGACAGTCCTATCCGGACCAAATGACAGTCCTATCCGGACCGCGGTCCATACCCGGACCTAATGACAGTCCTATCCAGGCCTAATGACAGTCCTATCCAGACCAAATGACAGTCCTATCCGGACCGCGGCCCATACACGGACCGAATGACAGTCCTAACCAGACCGCGGTCCATACCCAGGCCGAATGACAGTCCTATCCAGACCGCGGTCTATACCCAGGCCTAATGACAGTCCTGTCCGGACCAAATGACAGTCCTATCCGGACCAAATGACAGTCCTATCCGGACCGCGGTCCATACCCGGACCTAATGACAGTCCTATCCAGGCCTAATGACAGTCCTATCCAGACCAAATGACAGTCCTATCCAGACCGCGGCCCATACACGGACCGAATGACAGTCCTAACCAGACCGCGGTCCATACCCAGGCCGAATGACAGTCCTATCTGGACCGCGGTCTATACCCAGGCCTAATGACAGTCCTGTCCGGACCAAATGACAGTCCTACCCGGACCGTGGCCCATACCCGGACCGAATGACAGTCCTATCCAGACCGTGGTCCATACCCAGGCCTAATGACAGTCCTATCCAGACCGAATGACAGTCCTATCCGGACTGCGGTCCATACCCGGACCAAATGACAGTCCTTTTCAGACTGAATGACAGTCCTATCTGGACCGCAGTCCATACCCAGGCCAAATGACAGTCCTATCCGGACCGAATGACAGTCCTATCCGGACCGCGGTCCATACCCAGTCCAAATGACAGTCCTATCCGGACCGAATGACAGTCCTATCCGGACCGCGGTCCATACCCAGTCCAAATGACAGTCCTATCTGGACCGAATAACAGTCCTATCCAGACCGCGGTCCATACCCAGGCCTAATGACAGTCCTATCCGGACCGAATGACAGTCCTATTGGGACCACGGTCCATACCCGGACCGAATGACAGTCCTATCCAGACCGCAGTCTATACCCGGACCGAATGACAGTCCTATCCAGACCGCGGTCCATACTGGGACCGAATGACAGTCCTATCCAGACCGCGGTCCATACTGGGACCGAATGACAGTCCTATCCAGACCGCAGTCCATACCCAGGCCTAATGACAGTCCTATCCAGACCGCGGTCCATACCCAGGCCAAATGACAGTCCTATCCGGACCAAATGACAGTCCTATCCGGACCGCGGTCCATACCCAGGCCAAATGACAGTCCTATCTGGACCGAATGACAGTCCTATCGGGACCACGGTCCATACCCGGACCGTATGACAGTCCTATCTGGAATGCAGTCCATACCCAGGCCAAATGACAGTCCTATCCGGACCGAATGACAGTCCTATCGGGACCGCGGTCCCTACACAGACCGAATGACATACTTATCCGGACCGAATGACAGTCCTAACGGGACCGCGGTCCATACCCGGACCGAATGACAGTCCTATCCGGACTGCAGTCCATACCCAGGCCAAATGACAGTCCTATCCGGACCGAATGACAGTCCTATCCGGACCGCGGTCCATACCCGGATCGTATTACAGTCCTATCCAGACCGCAGTCCATACCCAGGCCAAATGACAGTCCTATCCGGACCGAATGACAGTCCTATCGGGACCGCAGTCCATACCCGGACCGAATGACAGTCCTATCCGGACCAAATGACAGTCCTATCAGGACCGCGGTCCATACCCGGATCGTATTACAGTCCTATCCAGACCGCGGTCCATACCCAGGCCAAATGACAGTCCTACCTGGACCGAATGACAGTCCTATCTGGACCACGATCCATACCAGGAGCGAATGACAGTCCTATCCGGACCACGGCTGTTCCACTTAATGTCCTCCCTCCCCCACAGCTTGTCTGGACAAAGGGCGAGACTGCTCAGATTTTCAAATTAGCAAGCCCGTGATTTGTTGTTAGGGCGGCGGGGCTGCCCTAGCAACCAATCACCTGCCTGTTCACATGAAAAGTTTGACAGTCCCACTCTCTGTCCAGACATGCCGCTCCTTCTGCCTACCAACTGCTGTGTAAGGTAGGATTGGAAAGGTTGCAGAAGGGCTATGATTGGAAGTGGAAATGTGAGGTACGGGAGGGGGCTTTCATGTAAAGAGGACTGGGGGAAGCAAGAAAGGGGGGACTGTGAAGGGGATAAGGATACGAGAAAAGGGGGGGCTGTGGAGAGAACTGGCAAACAAGAAAGGGGTGACTTTCAAGGGGACTGGGATGCAAGGAAGCAGGGGTTGTGAAGGGGGCTGCGAAACATGAAAGGAGGGCTTTGAAGGGGACCGGGATGCAAGGAAAAGATTGGCATCTCATACATTTGCTTACCTCTTTAGAAAACCTTTTCCTAAGGAGGTAAGCATTCCATTGTCACACACACATTACCTGTGGCTCAATTTCCTCCATGCAGGAGAACTTCCATCTGGAACCGAACCCTGACATACATCATCCCTTGTATCCATCACATCGGTAATGCAGGTATCAGAATTCCAAGGTTTTGGTTGTATGTCCATATGTCTTTCTCAGCAGGGTGGTCATCTTCTCAGTTCATTCTGAATGTATCCTCAACCTCATACTAAGCAGGATGATTGACCTTTAGGAAAAACACTCTTCATGGAATTGGAAGGGCGCAGCAGGCCTCGACTAGAACCATCACTGCATGGATAGTGAGGAGAACCTGAAAAGCCTTCCCATCTAAGAATCTCCCTGTAGCAGAGGACCTTTGGGCTCACTCCATCAGAGGGATGGCAGCATCAACGGCAGCCTTTCACTATTTATCCTCCGAGATGACATGCAAGGCCATGACCTGGCCCTCTCTCTGAAAGCTGATATGCAAGGCTATGACCTGGACCTCTCTAAACACTGATATCTAAGGCCACAACCTGGTCCTCTCTGAACACTGATATGCAAGGCCATGATATGGTCCTTTCTGAACACTAATATGCAAGGCTATGACCTGGTCCTCTCTGAACACTAATATGCAAGGCCATGACCTGGTCTTCTCTGAACACTGATATGTCAGGCCATGACCTGGTCTTCTCTGAACACTGATATTCAAGACCATGACCTGGTCCTCTCTGAACACTGATATGCAAGCCCATGACCTGGTCCTCTCTGAACACTGATATGCAAGGCCATGACCTGGTCCTCTCTGAACACTGATATGAAAGGCTATGACCTGGTCCTCTCTGAACACTGATATGTCAGGCCATGAACTGATCTTCTCTGAATACTATGTCAGGCCATGACCTGGTCTTCTCTGAACACTGATATGCAAGGCTATGACCCGGTCCTCTCTAAACACTGATATCTAAGACCACGACCTGGTCCTCTCTGAACACTGATATGCAAGGCCATGATATGGTCCTTTCTGAACACTAATATGCAAGGCTATGACCTGGTCTTCTCTGAACACTGATATGTCAGGCCATGAACTGGTCTTCTGTGAACACTGATATGTCAGGCCATGACCTGGTCTTCTCTGAACACTGATATCCAAGACCATGACCTGGTCCTCTCTGAACACTGATATGCAAGGCCATGACCTGGTCCTCTCTGAACACTGATATGCCAGGCCATCACATGGTCTTCTCTGAATATGGATATGGAAGGTCATGATCTGGTCCTTTCTGAACACTGACATGCAAAGCCATGACCTGACCTTCTCTGAACACTAATATGCAAGGCCATGACCTGGCCTTCTCTGAACACTAATATGCAAGGCCATGACCTGGCCTTCTCTGAACACTGATATGCAAGACTATGAATAGGTCTTTCTGAACACTGATATGCAAGGCCATGACCTGGTCCTCTCTGAACACTGATATGCAAGACTATGAATAGGTCTTTCTGAACACTGATATGCAAGGCCATGACCTGGTCCTCTCTGAACACTGATAAGTAAAGCCTTGACCTGGTCCTCTCTGAACACTGATATGCCAGGCCATCACATGGTCTTCTCTGAATATGGATATGGAAGGTCATGATCTGGTCCTTTCTGAACACTGATATGCAAAGCCATGACCTGGTCCTCTCTGAACATTGATATGCAAGGCTATGAATAGGTCTTCTCTGAACACTGATATGCAAGGACATGACCTGGTCTTCTCTGAACACAATATGCAAAGCCATGACCTGGTCCTCTATGAACACTGATATCCAAGGCCATGACATGGTCTTCTGTAAATATGGATGGAAAGTCATGGCCTGGTCCTTTCTGAACACAGATATGCAAAGCCATGACCTGGTCCTCTCTGAACAATGATATTCAAGACCATGACCTGGTCACCTCTGAACACCAATATGCAAGGCCATGACCTGGTCCTCTCTGAACACTGATATGGAAGGCCATGACCTGGTCACCTCTGAACACTGATATGTAAAGCCATGACCTGGCCTTCTCTGAACACTAATATGCAAGGCCATGACATGGTCATCTCTGAATATGGATATGTAAAGCCATGACCTGGTCCTCTCTGAACACTGATATTCAAGACCATGACCTGGTCCTCTATGAATACAGATATGTTAGGCCATGACCTGGTCCTCTATGAATACAGATATGTCAGACCATGACCTGGTCCTCTATGAATACAGATATGTCAGACCATGACCTGGCCTTCTCTGAACACTGATATGTCAGGCCATGACCTGGTCCTCTCTGAACACCCTCCTCACCCATTACAGGACTACCCATGTGTGTTCCATGACAGTTGAGTTTGGAAGGGTTGAGAGTTGAAGAAGGGGTGGGGTATATCATGGGCACCTTGTCCCTTTCCTCCCGGCTCCTGGCTGTTAGTACAAGACCTGGAGACGTTGGTGACAGCTTGGTCTCAGGGCTGGGAGCGTACCAACGGTGGAGAACAAGATGGTGCTGACGTGAGCAGGAGCAGGGGGGGGGGGGGGTGAACAGCAGAATCAAAGGGAAACGTCAGACATCGGATCACTTTACATACATATTGGGCTGGTGTGGCTCATTCCAGTCATGCAGATGGCGCCCCCGAGTGGTGAAGCTGTAATTCTCTGTTCTATCCTATCATACATATAGGAAGTAGCGCCCTTTGGTGGTGAAGGTGTCCCGCTGCCTTCCCTCCTCTCTCTGCGTACTGATCTCCTCCACCACTCAGGAGAAGCCTTGTCTTGTGTTCAGTGAATACAACTCTTCCTCTAATTGGCTGAGGTGGAGAGGAGGGGTGGATGACATCAATATCCAACCAATGAACTTTATAGGGGGTCTCTGCCAGCAGTGTGAGGGTTAAATGCTTGTTATGGCTCTGAGGAACACTGAAAGCCAACAAAAGCACCTCCTTCCCCACTCCTGCTGTACGATCCCCCTCCCCTGAACTTAAAGACCTTTGACTGCTGAGCTCTCGCTTTGGCCAGGGGGACTGGTCTTGTCCCCACCTCCTTCTGTAGTGGGTGGAGCCTGCCGGGCCCCTCCCACATCCCTTTTCTCTGCATAGGCTATGATGATGTCACTTCTACTTTTACAAGGTAATATCTGGGATTGTAAAGCCATTTGGTGAAAACAAAGTGGATTCCTGTCCTTTGTGAGTACTGAGGAATAGATTTATCTGGCGGTGTCTGTGTACAGCAGTGTGACAGTCTATATACTACTATAGAATATTAAATACAGTTTATACATTTGTGTAAATCTTTTCTTCTATCTTTTCATGTGACAACACTGAAGAAATCACACTTTGCTACAATGTAAAGTAGTGAGTGTACAGCTTGTATAACAGTGTAAATTTGCTGTCCCCTCAAAATAACTCAACACACAGCCATTAATGTCTAAACCGCTGGCAACAAAAGTCAGTACACCCCTAAGTGAAAGTGTTGTCACATGAAAAGATTTACACAGATGTGACTGAGGGGTGTACTTACTTTTGTAAGATAATGTGTGTGGGTATATATATATATATATATATATATATATATATATATATACATACAGTATGTAGTATATATATATAAGATTATATACAGTATGTAGTATATATATTAGATTATATACAGTATGTAGTGTATATATTAGATTATATACAGTATGTAGTATATATATTAGATTATATACAGTATGTAGTATATATATAAGATTATATACAGTATGTAGTATATATATTAGATTATATACAGTATGTAGTATATATATAAGATTATATACAGTATGTAGTATATATATTAGATTATATACAGTATGTAGTGTATATATTAGATTATATACAGTATGTAGTATATATATATATTAGATTATATACAGTATGTAGTATATATATATTAGATGATATACAGTATGTAGTGTATATATAGATATATATATATATACAGAGTACATAGAGGACACAGTTGGAGAATCCCCCTGATCCCCACCACGTGCTCTCTCTACCCACATGGCCAGCCAGGGTCCTCCAACCTACCATAGAGTCCAACAACAGGCCGCGCTGTATGCGCCTTCCTTCCCTCTCTGCACTCTCTTGTCTTTCCGATGATTGGCTGCGACGCACCTCCGTCTTCGGAGTCACGGACGGCTATTGGCGGCGGCGCTGGAGGAGGCGGGGAGTAGCGGTGGTAGGGGGTGGGCGAGAGAGAGAGCGAGGATTGGAGGAAGGGGGCGGTGCCGGTGTTGTGTGATTAGAGGAAGGGGGCGGTGCCGGCGTTGTGTGATTGGAGGACGGCGGTGTCGGAGTGCGGTGATTGGCGGAGTGGGTGTGAGGTGGGTGGAGTCCGGGAAGGGTGGTGAGGAGGTGAGGTGGTCGGAGCTCAGTCTGTTAGCGGCGCGGGAGGAGGACGGAGCGGAGAATCATGGTGGGTGTGATGGGGGGGTGTAGAGCGGGCTGTGTGTGGTCGGGGATGGATGTGAAGGCCTCAGGCCTGTGATTATATATATATATAGAGTGTAGAACACGTGGTGTGTGGGGGATGATCGGATCCCGTATACAGGCCTGTCCTGTCACCACGTGCTCTCCCCTCCCCCCCTCCATGGGACACATAGATTTCATTTATAGAAAGTGACTTGTACCCCCCCTCCCCCCATACTTATTATTATTACAGAGATCCTGGAGAATATAATGGAGGGTGTTGCATTTTTTTTTTTATGTTCCCCAATATTTAGTAAATGTAATGTTATAAATGTGATCTCCTGTATGGGACATGATGATCCTCATATCACATGGGGGGAGGGGGGCATTCCTGATATCACATGGGGGGAGGGGGGACATTCCTGATATCACATATGGGGGGGGAGGGGGGCATTCCTGATATCACATATGGGGGGGGAGGGGGGCATTCCTCATATCACATATGGGGGGGAGGGGGGCATTCCTGATATCACATGTGGGGGGGGAGGGGGGCATTCCTGATATCACATATGGGGGGGGAGGGGGACATTCCTGATATCACATGTGGGGGAGGGGGACATGTGATCCGATTCCATTTGAGGTCACAGTGTATTCCCCCAACAGACTTGGGGGTGTCATTGACTTTATATATTGATGTGCCCCTCCCCCGTGTGATGGTGGGAACCTGCGCCAGGAATTGCTGTGCATTGCACCGGTGTGACCCCCCCCCCCTGACATATACAGGAGAGCGGGAAATAAAATGTACATCCAATGATGTCCATAGAGGGGATCGGAGATGATGTGGGGGGGGGATCTCTTTATGCCTGTGTGACCAGCTGGCTGCACCCTCACATCATTTTTCTCAGTCCCCCCAAAGTAGGAACAATAACCCTGAGAAACACCAGCGGTGGCGGGGGGGTTTGTAAAGCAATCCAGCGGCTAATGAGCCACTTGGATCGCTTTTCATGAGTCCTCCTTCTCCTCTATGATCCCGCCACTCCACTTGAGGACTATTTTACTTACCTGAGACCCTCCTATGTTGCTCAGCAGGGATGACCTCTCTCTCTATCTCCATGGGGTTCCGGCTCTTGATTGGATCATTTCCCCACCCCCCCTCTTCTCCTGGGGGGGGGGGGGGGAGAATACCAGAGCCACTGAGGGACCCCAGAAGTTGGGGGGGCACGGCTCAGTGGAGGGAAGTATGACATGTTTGTTGTTTTAAATAATAATCTTTAATTGCAGTTTAAAAAAAAAAAACCTGATTGTTCTGTGTAAGCAAAAAGTGCAAGTGGGCAGTTTCAGGTGCGGCAATTTACCATTTCACGAGCCTGCGCAATTTTAAATCTTGACATGATTTTTTTTTTTTTTTTTTTTTTCCACAAGAGAAAAATCTTGACATGTTTGGCGTCTATTTACTCGGTGTAACATCTTATAAATAAATAGTTATTACGTTGTGTTGTGTCGGCACTAAAACTCATTATCCTCTTACTGACCACAATAGAGAGAAAATTATATATATATATTGTGGTTAATGAGTTTTAGTGCCGACACAACACAATGTAATCACTTTTTATTATTTATAAGATGTTACACCGAGTAAATAGACACCAAACACGTCAAGACTTAATATTGCGCAGGCTCGTGAAATGGTAAATTGCCGCACCTGAAAACTGTCCTCTTGTATTTTTTGCTTTCGTAGAACAATCAGGTTGTTTTTTTTTTAACCGCAATTTCTTAGATGTCTAGAGAATAAAATAGGCGGCAGAGGGGGAGGGTTGAGATATATATATCTATCCTCTATTTTTTTTTTTTTTTTGCCATGCCACATCTCGCAGGAGTTTTTTAAATGAGAATTGTGTGTTTGTTTTTTTTTTTTTTTTTATTCTGTTAAAATATTCCCTGTAATGAATTTCAGCGCGTACACAAACGGTGATACCCAATTTTATTTATTTTTTGTTAAAAATATGGAAATAATCATATTCTACTTTTTATGATAAAATAAAAAGATGATGTTACACCGAGTCTATAGACACCCAACACGTCGCGCTGTAAAATTGCGCACACTCGTGGAATGGTGGCAAACCACGGTACATAAAAATCTCCATAGGTGACCCTTTATTGGCTTTTGCCGGTCACCAGTTTAGAGATACAGAAGATACGATGATTGGTCGGTAACTGCTGGATTCACAAATCTGCATGTTGGTGCCCCATTTTTTCTTTTAATGAACCGTATTGCTATCGTAAGATATGAACATCCTTTGTGATGACAGAAGCTGTGACAGGTCCTCTTTATTGAGGTCTGTTGGACTCCAGATGCCTCCAGGGATCGGATTCCTCTACAGGTTTAGAAGGTAACCCTTATGGTCGTGACATATCACTGCCTCTCCCGAAGAGTGATCTACTGTGGATCCCATCTCAGGGTGGGCAGCAATGATGGCTGCCGGTGTACAGAAGGCAGATAAAAATGTTAGGATCTCTGCCGGCCGCTCCCTGCACCGTGTTCTGTATCTTCAGATGTTGGAGTGGATGAGGAGGTACATGGGCAGTTTGGTTACAGTCCCACCCCTGAGGATCTGCAGGTGTGAGGCCTCCTGTACATGGACCATCTGAGGGGAGGGTACAGTCCCACCCCTGAGGATCTGAAGGTGTGAGGCCTGTACATGGACCGTCTGAGGGGAGGGTACAGTCCCACACCTGAGGATCTGAAGGTGTGAGGCCTCCTGTACATGGACGGTCTGGGGGGGGGGCGGCATGTACAGTCCCACCCCTGAGGATCTGCAGGTGTGAAGCCTCCTGTACATGGACAGTCTGAGGGGAGGGTACAGTCCCACCCCTGAGGATCTGAAGGTGTGAGGCCTGTACATGGACAGTCTGAGGGGAGGGTACAGTCCCACCCCTGAGGATCTGAAGGTGTGAGGCCTGTACATGGACCGTCTGAGGGGAGGGTACAGTCCCACACCTGAGGATCTGAAGGTGTGAGGCCTGTACATGGACCGTCTGAGGGGAGGGTACAGTCCCACACCTGAGGATCTGAAGGTGTGAGGCCTCCTGTACATGGACGGTCTGGGGGGGGGGGGCATGTACAGTCCCACACCTGAGGATCTGCAGGTGTGAAGCCTCCTGTACATGGACAGTCTGAGGGGAGGGTGCAGTCCCACCCCTGAGGATCTGAAGGTGTGAGGCCTGTACATGGATGATCTGAAGGTGTGAGGCCACCTGTACATGGACGGTCTGGGGGGGAAATGTACAGTCCCACCCCTGAGGATCTGCAGGTGTGAAGCCTGTACATGGATGGTCTGAGGGGAGGGTATCCTGAAGTTGTGAGGCCTCCTGTACATGGATGGTCTGGGGGGCGGGCATGTACAGTCCCACCCCTGAGGATCTGCGGGTGTGAGGCCTCCTGTACATGGACAGTCTGAGGGGAGGGTACAGGCCCACCCCTGAGGATCTGATGGTGTGAGGCCTCCTGTACATGGACAGTCTGAGGGGAGGGTACAGGCCCACCCCTGAGGATCTGAAGATGTGAGGCCTCCTGTACATGGACGGTCTGAGGGGAGGGTATCCTGCCCCTGAGGATCTGAAGGTGTGAGGCCTCCTATACATGTCTGAGTGAAGGGTAAAGTCCTGCGTAAGAAGCTGCAGATGCGGTGTACAGTTGGCCATAGGAGTGAATGGCTCTGCTGTTTTGCCCTGGTGTGATGACCACCTGTGTGTGCATATGGAGGGGGGGCGGGCGGTGAGGTTCTGCATCTCAGTCTGTCCAGGAGGCCTGACGGGGCTAAACGCACTGCTATTGCTACTAAGCTGTCATCTTCATCCTCCGCGTTGGGGCGCCCGGGGATCCGCCTTTACCCTCAGCATTATATTGAGGAAGGGGTGAGGGATTTTGTCTTTTCTGATCTCTCTCCATGTTCTCCTCAGTATTGCTTATTGAGAAAGGTGGGGATTGGTTTGGTAGGTCCTCTCGTCTTATCTCGCTCTCCATGTTCTCATCAGTGATGCATATTGAGGAGCGGCTTGGGTTAAGAGGTTGGTGGTTCCTCTTGTCTGATCTCGCTCTCCGTGTTCTGCTCAGTGATGTCTATGGGTAGTGTTGGTTGGTCCTCCAGGTGCCATTTGAGGTTAATGGTGGTGGGGGGGGTGTTATATATTGTCGGGTGAGGGGATTACTGGGGATGTGTGATGGTCCAGCCTTTGTTGGGGAATTATTGGACGTGCAATGATGTTAATTCTAATCTGTCAATCCACTGAGCTGTGTGATGTCACCTGAGGTTACTGAGCATGTCCTGTACTACAGTCATCGGGGTGGGTGTCGGTTGGTGTGTGATGTCTGGGTGGTGGGGGTGTTGGTTGGTCCTCCATGTTCTCAGTGATGTCTATGGGTGGTGTTGGTTGGCCCTTCTTGTTCTCTGATGTTTATGGATGGTGGGGGGTGGTGTTGGTTGGCCTTCCATGTTCTCAGTGATGTCTATGGGTGGTGGTGTTGGTTGGTCCTCTCATCTGATCTCGCTCTCCCATGTCTCACAGGTTTTGCTCCACATCTTATTTGAACATGCGGCGGGCTACGCCCTCTTTGCGGTCAAGGAGGTGGAGGAGATCGGCATGCTGCTTCCTCAGGTGAGTTGTTTGCGCACAGTGAGCCCCCCCTCAATGACATTAGTGTACAAATGTGTTTAGTCCTTGGCTTGTGGTCGGTGCGCAGTGTAACCCCCCATGGGCCTCTGACTTTGGGCTGGTTGGCGGTCGCTCGCATTGACTTTTAGTCATGTACTAGGGGGATTTAGAAGGGATGAAGCCACCATTCAGCATTCTTCTTGCCCCCAGTGATAACCAATACTTCTGCCTGCAGGTGGAGGAGTCGCTGCAGAATATCGGCAAGTTCAACACCATAGTGAAGCTGGTGGCATTTTCGCCATTTAAATCCGCCCAGAGTGCCCTGGAGAATGTCAACGCCATCTCTGAAGGTAAAAAGGGGGGGGGGGGGGGTTGTTTTGAGGGGATTATTGGGATGTGTGATGTCATCTCCTGAAGTTAATAATGTGGGTTTGTCTTTGTTGGGTGAGCAGATTGAGGGTCATACTCAGCCTTTGTTGGGTGAGCAGATTGAGGGTCATACTTGGCCTTTGTTGGGTGAGCAGATTGAGGGTCATACTTGGCCTTTGTTGGGTGAGCAGATTGAGGGTCATACTAGGCCTTTGCTGGGTGAGCAGATTGAGGGTCATACTCGGCCTTTGCTGGGTGAGCAGATTGAGGGTCATACTCGGCCCTTGTTGGGTGAGCAGATTGAGGGTCATACTCGGCCTTTGTTGGGTGAGCAGATTGAGGGTCATACTCGGCCTTTGCTGGGTGAGCAGATTGAGGGTCATCTTCGGCCCTTGTTGGGTGAGCCGATTGAGATTAATCTTCGGCCCTTGTTGGGTGAGCAGATTGAGGGTCATACTCGCCCCTTGTTGGGTGAGCAGATTGAGGGTCATACTCGGCCTTTGCTGGGTGAAAATGTTATTGGGAGCATTGGTATTTATCAGAGGATAATGCTCAGCCTTGTTGGGGGGAGGTGATGTTATTTCTGAAGATATTGAGGTGGGTCGTCCTTTCTTTGGTGAGGGGATTACCAGGGATGTGTGATGGTCAGCCTTTGTTGAGGAATTATTGGACGTGCAATGATGTTAATTCAAATCTGTCAATCCACTGAGCTGTGTGATGTCACCTGAGGTTACTGAGCACGTCCTGTACTACAGTATTGGGGTGGGGGTGTGCCCATTGTTTGGAGTTTCATCTTGATGCCCATTTGTGGTTTCTCCTCCCCCCCTCCAGGTGTCCTCCATGAGGATCTCAAACTCCTTCTGGAGACCCACATGCCTGCCAAGAAGAAAAAGGCCCTCCTTGGGGTCAGCGATGGCAAAATCGGAGCTGCCATCTTCGAAGAGCTGAACATCAAATGCGATACCACCGGGGTGGTTCCTGAGATAATCAGAGGTAAAGAGCTGGAGAGGAACCTGGTCAGTTATGATCATGTGACTGGTAGTGAGATTGTACATGCGCCATCCAGGTTGCCCAGTGTTTATGATCAGAGGGGGTTGCTATGGTGGGTTTTGGGAGAGTCTGAGGCAAAGATGTCTGGGTACAGAACCCTGGGCATCTCATTGTATGCAAAGCCTGAAACGATAAGAATGCGTCTTCCTTGCAGGTATCCGGCTACATTTCCATTCCCTGGTGAAAGGTCTGACGGCTCAGTCGGCCTCCAAGGCACAGCTCGGCCTGGGGCACAGCTACTCCCGAGCCAAAGTAAAGTTCAACGTCAACCGTGTAGACAACATGATCATCCAGTCTATCAGCTTGCTTGACCAACTGGACAAGGACATCAACACCTTCTCCATGAGGGTCAGGTAGGTGCGCATTCGAAGTGTGGGGTAAGATCCTCCATTGGGACCAAAGATGTGGCTCCTCCAGGGTGTGGGTTGTTTGGGTGAATGAGGCTTCTCCAAGGCTTGCCAATGAAGCCGCACATAACCAAAGGTTATCGCTTATGTGCAGCTTTGGTTCTTCTCCTCAATTAGGGTTTTAGGGTTATGTGCAGCTCATGGGTGGGTATGGCCTCTCTCTAGGGTGGGGGTTTTTTGGTATTTGCAACTCAAAGGATAGTCCAGGTGGGTGCAGAAATGGTGAAGCAGAGGTCTTGGTTTGTGTAGCTCCTCAGAAACGGGGAAGTTGAGGTGTGTTGCAACTCCCAGCTCATGAAGTGTCTTGTATCTATTTGGTGTAAAGACACTTAGTCCTCCCAATGCTTACCACAGACAGTGTTGCCTCCCCCACTGTCTGTACAGAAAGAGGAGGAATAGTAACGTCTCCGTCTACACCACAGCCTGGCCCTGTGCTTGGACTGTACTGTTATCGGGGCGACAGCCTCTGCTGTCCTCTCTAGTATATCTGCAACAGGTTATTTTGTGTCTGTGGCTCATAGCGGTCTCAATTTTCCTTCCCAGAGAATGGTACGGATATCACTTCCCAGAGCTCATCAAGATCGTCGCTGACAACTACACCTACTGCCGAATGGCCAAGTTCATCGGCAACCGAAAAGAGCTGAGTGAGGAGAAGCTGGAGGACATGGAAGAGATCATAATGGACAGTGCCAAGGCCCAGGCCGTCCTGGACGCTTCCAGGTCCTCCATGGGTGAGTCGGCACTCCATAAATCAAAGTGTGATCCATGTGTGTTTGGGGAAGTTTGGTAACCCAGATGACTAGTTTCTTGAATGTGATGGTGCGTAGCTGCTGTTGTAAGACCTTCATTTCTCCCTTTAGGTACAAGGCTTTGCCGTTTTTCCTCTCTGTAGGCTTTGCCGTTTTTTTTTTTTTCTCTGTAGGCTTTGCCGTTTTTTCTTTCTCTGTAGGCTTGCCGTTTTTTCTTTCTCTGTAGGCTTTGCCGTTTTTTTTCTTTCTCTGTAGGCTTGCCGTTTTTTCTTTCTCTGTAGGCTTTGCCGTTTTTTTTCTTTCTCTGTAGGCTTTGCCGTTTTTTCTTTCTCTGTAGGCTTTGCCGTTTTTTCTTTCTCTGTAGGCTTTGCCGTTTTTTCTTTCTCTGTAGGCTTTGCCGTTTTTTCTTTCTCTGTAGGCTTTGCCGTTTTTTCTTTCTTTCTCTGTAGGCTTTGCCGTTTTTTTTTTTTTTTTTCCTCTGTAGGCTTTGCCGTTTTTTTTTTTTCTCTGTAGGCTTTGCCGTTTTTTTTTTTTCTTCTCTGTAGGCTTTGCCGTTTTTTCTTTCTCTGTAGGCTTTGCCGTTTTTTCTTTCTCTGTAGGCTTTGCCGTTTTTTCTTTCTCTGTAGGCTTTGCCGTTTTTTTTTTTCTCTGTAGGCTTTGCCGTTTTTTTTTTTCTCTGTAGGCTTTGCCGTTTTTTTTTTTCTTCTCTGTAGGCTTTGCCGTTTTTTCTTTCTCTGTAGGCTTTGCCGTTTTTTCTTTCTCTGTAGGCTTTGCCGTTTTTTTTTTTCTCTGTAGGCTTTGCCGTTTTTTTCTTTCTCTGTAGGCTTTGCCGTTTTTTTTTTTTTCTCTGTAGGCTTTGCCGTTTTTTTTTTTTCTTCTCTGTAGGCTTTGCCGTTTTTTTCTTTCTCTGTAGGCTTTGCCGTTTTTTTCTTTCTCTGTAGGCTTTGCCGTTTTTTTCTTTCTCTGTAGGCTTTGCCGTTTTTTTTTTTTTTTTTTTCTCTGTAGGCTTTGCCGTTTTTTCTTTCTTTCTCTGTAGGCTTTGCCGTTTTTTTTTTTTCTCTGTAGGCTTTGCCTTTTTTTTTTTTTTTTTTTTTTTTTTTTTTTTCTCTGTAGGCTTTGCCTTTTTTTTTTTTTTTTTTTTTTTTTCTCTGTAGGCTTTGCCGTTTTTTCTTTCTCTGTAGGCTTTGCCTTTTTTTTTCTCTGTAGGCTTTGGTGTGTCTGTTATAAATTGGGGGCTTTTATAGTCTGGGTGTACATGCTGCCATAGGGAGGCATCTGCTCTTATGCACCTTTCTACTGTCTCTACCCCACCCCGTGCTGTCTTTGAAGGTGGTGTAGATCTGTGTACAGAGAGCCGGGGATACTGTAAGTCTAATATACTTTCGTCTCTCCTCCAGGGATGGACATCTCTCCTATTGACTTGATCAATATTGAGAGCTTCTCCAGCCGTGTCATCTCCTTGTCCGAATACCGCAAAGGCCTGCAGGAATATCTGAGATCCAAGATGACCCAAGTGGCCCCCAGCCTGTCTGCCCTTATCGGAGAAGTGGTCAGTATTGCTAAAATTTTACTAAACTAACCTGACCATATATAGCGTCATGATTAAAACTGAGCCTTTTTACTGTGTTCCAGTCATCAATAGTATCTGCAATGGTGGAAGTATGGACTTTAAGCTTTAATCAGGGGACTGGAAAGCAAAGTGGAGAGAGGGTGGTAGACCTGGATGTGGGGATAAGTGTTGGTGGTCTGGGACCAGAGGGGCGCAGTAGAAGAGGGATGGTGGTCTGGGACCAGAGGGGCGCAGTAGAAGAGGGATGGTGGTCTGGGACCAGAGGGGCGTAATGCTAGGAGGGTTTGGGCTTTGATCTAAATTTAACAAGCGGTGGTTTCACTTCTCAAATTTCTAGGTGCATACAAAGGACTAACTTTTGACTTCTCTTGGGCCCCCAAGAGCCATGAGAATTTCCTCAACCATTGGGGGCGTGTTGGGCTTGGCACAGAGATGATGTATCAGTAAAATCTGTCAATCCACTGAGCCTGCTGCTGAGAACTTTTCACTGCTGATCTGTGCCGCCTGAGCTCATACATTGTCACCGTGTTCTGTCTGCTTATCTTGTATGTTGTCACCATGTCTGCCATCCCGCTGATTTTAATTTTCCCTCTCCCGCAGGTTGGAGCTCGCCTCATCTCCCATGCCGGAAGTCTGACAAACCTGGCCAAGTACCCAGCCTCCACCGTCCAGATCCTGGGAGCCGAGAAAGCTCTATTCAGGTACAACTGCCGGGCGCTTGTGGTGATGGCAGAAGACTGGGTGCCGGTGTTTGACACGTTGGCGCCTGTCGCTGTGTGAGTGATAACTGCCGCCCCAGAGTCTGAACAACGCCCTCTACTCGCTGTGTATATACGTGTGCCTGAGGGGCTGTGAGCAGCTGTGCAGGTCAGAGTGATGCCGTTGATCCTATTCTGATGGGTTTAGGGGGCATATTGTCTTTTTGTGTGTGTACCCAGGGTTGGGATATCAGTACATGAGTGTAGACTAACAGACTTTAACAGCTGATTGTCTCTGTCGGTGTCCAGAGTTGTAAAACCCAGACTCCCCATCGTTTTCCTCTTAAGATTTCGTAGCTCCGGACAGTTTGTGTTCTGAAGGTTAACTAGCTGTGTGTAGACCTCAGTTTGCAGCACCCTCCAGGTCTACTGTAGTAGTAAAGGGATGTCTTGTCACATTGACAATGCTAGGGGAGAGTTTTGCGGTGGTAAAGTGGACCTGTCATGGCTCTTAACTTGGTCACATGGTGTCCTAGCAGGGGGCTGAAGGTTATAGTTGTCCTGGGACCCTGAACGGTGCATATGAATGCCAACCTGGTCCTGGATTTCACTTGTGGGGGTTCAGAGAGGATGAACATCCCACTGGTGGATTCTGCTCTCTTCTGTATGGTACAAACCGTGCACCTGTGTTTGTTACTTGCACTGCTCTGCAGATTATATCTCCCATGATTCATTGCACCTGCATACACCATCGCTTATGTGTGCTAAAAGCGTTGGCAGTGCTGGTCCCTCCCTGAAGTGTCAGCCATCTGGTCCTGCTATGGTTCAAAGAGCCCATGGGCTATGCGGTTATCAACAGGAGGGTTTCTGAGACTTAATTTACCGGTAGTGTACACCTCCATTGCGGCTACATCCCACATACAGTTGGGACAGTGTAGAGCCAGCATAGCAAGGTAGTGGCATCGGAAGTCTTGCAGCTCTTTCTCTGAAGTGGAAGATCAGGAAATTGGATGCTTAGTTCAGTTTATTTAGCAGTCCAGGAGGTTCACAGGCTTAGTGGAGGCCAACTAAAACAAACAGGTTGTGTTGAGCTGCTATTTGGTTCTTGGCATGGCACAAGGATAGAAGTGACGACAGGTTCCCTTTTACCAATTTGTGGTTCTGAGCAGGCGACAGGTTCCCCATTACAGTCCCATGGCTCTTGAAGGAGGCGATGGGTTCCCATTACTGTCCCCTGGCTCTTGAAGGAGGCGATGGGTTCCCATGAGGGAGGCGATGGGTTCTAATTACCGTCCCCTGGCTTTTGAGGGAAAGCAATGGGTTCCCCATTACCGTCCCCTGGCTCTTGAGGGAGGCAATGGGTTCCCCATTACCGTCCCCTGGCTTTTGAGGGAGGCTATGGGTTCCCCATTACCGTCCCCTGGCTCTTGAGGGAAAGCAATGGGTTCCCCATTACCGTCCCCTGGCTCTTGAGGGAAAGCAATGGGTTCCCCATTACCGTCCCCTGGCTTTTGAGGGAGGCTATGGGTTCCCCATTACCGTCCCCTGGCTCTTGAGGGAGGCTATGGGTTCCCCATTACCGTCCCCTGGCTCTTGAGGGAGGCTATGGGTTCCCCATTACCGTCCCCTGGCTCTTGAGGGAGGCTATGGGTTCCCCATTACCGTCCCCTGGCTCTTGAGGGAGGCTATGGGTTCCCCATTACCGTCCCCTGGCTCTTGAGGGAGGCGATGGGTTCCCCATTACCGTCCCCTGGCTCTTGAGGGAGGCGATGGGTTCCCCATTACCGTCCCCTGGCTCTTGAGGGAGGCGATGGGTTCCCCATTACCGTCCCCTGGCTCTTGAGGGAGGCGATGGGTTCCCCATTACCGTCCCCTGGCTCTTGAGGGAGGCGATTGGGTTCCCTTTACCGTCCCCTGGCTCTTGAGGGAGGCGATTGGGTTCCCTTTACCGTTCCCTGGCGATTGGGTTCCCTTTACCGTCCCCTGGCTCTTGAGATAGGTGATGGGTTGCCATAACCGGTCCCTGGCTGCATAGGCCCCCTGTAGCGCTCCTCTGTTTTCAGTCTTAAACGTGTCTTGTTACAAATCTTTAGCTGCTCCCATTGCAGGGCCCTGAAGACTCGAGGGAACACCCCGAAATACGGCCTCATCTTCCACTCCACCTTCATCGGACGTGCCGCTGCCAAGAACAAGGGGCGGATTTCTCGGTACCTGGCTAACAAGTGCAGCATTGCTTCCCGCATAGACTGCTTCTCAGGTGAGGCTGAACCCTGCTGGTATATGTAGCTACTCTGTTCCAGAGGTTGTCAAGTTGAGGGTAATTGGAGGGGTTGTTAAACCAGAGTATTGGGCAGTAAGTAAATGCGGATACATCCCCGGAATTTTTTTTCTGCTTTGCAATGATGGTTATAATTTTTCGTCAACAGTATATCACCTTGGTGTATGTTGATAACCTTGTGTCTGAGCGAAGCAGAGGTCTGCCACTTGGTTGGTCTCCCCCTTATCCTCCCGGTCACGCTGAGATTTTGTTGTATAATGTGTCTGCATCTCCTCATTGCAGAAATCCCGACCAGCGTGTATGGAGATAAACTGAGGGGGCAGGTGGAGGAACGGCTGGCGTTCTACGAGACCGGGGAGGCTCCACGCAAGAACCTTGATGTCATGAAGGAGGCCCAAGCAGAGGTCAGTATCTCCTTTAGCCTCTAGTCGCGGAAGCTTGGGGGTGGTAGAAACTTACTATTCTGGGTGGAGGTCAGTATTTCTGGGTTGAAAAGCCTTAATTTAAGCTCTAACTATAAAGGCCTGTCGCGCCCAGCCCACCCCCGAGTGGGTCCACCAGCTAGGAAGGCACGGACTGAGGTTGGTAGAAGCTCCTATCCGGGGATGTCGGAAGTGATGATGCTTTTTTTTCTCCTGACCAGAAATGGTGGAGGCAAAAACTGATTTAATGAGCCTGATCCGACTAGCGATAACTCCAGGCATGGTGGAGCAGAGAAGGGGTGAGCTATGTCATCTGAGGGTCGGATTGCGTTCAAACCTCCCGTTTTTGTCTTTTCAGGCCACAGACGTTGTGATTGAGATAAAGAGGAAACTGGAGAAGAAAGAACGTAAGCGGAAGAAGCGTGAAAAGAAGAGGCTAGCAGAACTGGCTGCAGCGACGGAGCAAGAAGAGTCTGCACCAGTGCAAAGCGCGGAGGAAGCAGAGGTGAGGGTGATGGGCTCAGTAGAAGTAATGAATACTCCTGTGTACTAGTTTTTGGTATTCACCAGCAGTCATCATAGGAACACACCCCCCTGCCATTGCCAACGATTGCAGGTCCACACCATGACACCATGTTGAAAGATGGTGTGGGGCGCCTGGTGGTCTATAGTGTTGGCAATGACAGGACCATACCATGTTTGAGATGACGGGAGGTGTTAGATGCTCGATTTGACAGGACCATACCATGTTGGAGATGCGAGGGGGTGTTAGGTGCTCTAATACCACAATCTGTCAACCTAATACCAGGTTGATTGTGTTGGGCCAGCTAGTGCTAGCCGCCCCAACACAATCTATCAACCTGGTATGGTCCTGCAGTCATTGCTAACAGAGCACCTAACACCCCCTCGCATCTCCAACATGGTATGGTCCTGTCACTGTCAAAAATCGAGCATCTAACACCTCCCGTCATCTCAAACGTGGTATGGTCCTGTCATTGACAACACTATAGAGCACCAACTGCCCCACAATCTTTCAACATGGTGTCATGGTGTGGACCTGCAATCATTGGCAATGGCAGGGGGGTATTTTGTGCTTTATATTGATGACAATGATTGCAGGTCCACACCATGTTAAAGCTGGTGGGACGGCTGGTGCTCTATAGTGTTGGTGATGACGACAGGGCCATACCATGTTGGAGATGTGAGGGGGGTGTTGGGTTCTCTATTGTTAGCAATGACTGCAAGACCATACTAGGTTGATAGATTGTGTTGGGGCTCTATAGTTTTTGTCAATGACAGGACCATACCATGGTGGGAAGTGTTTGGTTCTCCATACTGTTGACAATGACAGGGGGGTGTTTGGTGCTCCATACTGTCATCAATATAAAAGCATGAAACGCCCCCCCTGTCATTGTCAACAGTATGGAGCACCAAATACTTCCCACCATCTCTCAATATGGTACGGTCCCGTCATTGACAAACTATAGAGCCCCCCAACTAGCTTTCAACATGGTATGATCCTGCAGTCATTGCCAACAATATGAAGCACCTAACATGGTATGGAGCAATTAACACCTTTCGTCATCTCAAACGTGGTATGGTCCTGTCATTGCTAACCATATAGAGCACTTCTTTTAACATGGTATGGTCCTTCAGTTATTGCTGACATAATTAATTACGCTCCAAACACCCCCCTGCCATTGCCAACGGTACAGAGCATCAAACATTCCCCCACCACCACCATCTCCCAACATGGTTTGATCCTGCAGTCATTGTCAACGTAGAGTAGTAAAGGGCACCCCCTCACCTTCCTTGACATGTGTCTCTGCTGCCCCTTCTGACTATCCTGAGCACCAAGAAAACTGGCATTTGACACCATATTGAAATTAGACATGACTCTGGTTACTCTTTTTCATAATTTGGGAATAGAGTGACTTCATTTCTGGTAGTAAAACAATTCCCTTTGGGTCATCCGTTGGCATTTCAGTTCTTTACCTGCCTCTGTTCTTGGGATACTGTGATCAGCTATTTCAGTCCCTTGCTAAAACCTTGTTAAAGGGATTGGAGTCTCTGGGGCCCTACCTGATGTTTTTTGGATGGAGGATATGATTTGGAGGCAGAGCTGTTGAAGGTGCATCTTCCTGGACGTGTTTAGACGAGTGGTTCTCAACCTCAGTCCTCAAGTACCCCCAACGGGCCATGTTTTGGGAACTTCCCTTAGAAAAAATAGCTCTTACCAATACCATGGAGATATTTGATTTTTAAAGCGACTGTGCACAGGAAAACCTGAGTACATGCCCGTTGGGGGTACTTGAGGACTGAGGTTGAGAGCCACTGGTTTACACTCCTGGAAGCAAAGGGATGGTGACTCTTCAGGTCATCCTAAATCCACCTTCAACAGCCGTGGCTTCTCCATAGATTCATCCAGACGTTACTTCTCAGTAGTTGTAGGTATGGGGGAGTATGCTTTTGTATGTCGTGATTACAATGGGGTCTGATGTCTCACTGTCTTCTCCAGACTCCCAAGAAGAAGAAAAAGAAGGCGGTGGAGGAAGACGTGTTGGACAACAGCCAAGAGGAGGAGCCGCAGTCCGGCAAGAAGAAGAAAAAGAAGGCGGCGTTGGTGGAGGAAGAAGTGTTGGACATCAGCCAAGAGGAGGAGCCGCAGTCCAGCAAGAAGAAGAAAAAGAAGGCAGAGGTGGTTGAGGTATCGGAGGAGGAGATGCCCAGCAAGAAGAAAAAGAAACGAAAGTCTGAGGGGGAGGTGTCTGAGAACGGGTTAGAGGAAGAGGAGGCACAGACGCCCAAGAAGAAAAAGAAACCGTCCACAGAGGAGACCCCGACCACAGAACACAAGAAAAAAAAGAAAGCCAAAGTGCGCCATGAGGAGGAAGACGGCTGAGCCACAGCCGCGCACTTTACAGACTGGACTATAAGGCGGCACCCTCTGCCGTTCTTTCATTTCATACTTTTATTTTTTTTATGTACAGAATTATGAAGCTTGAGGACAATGAGCTAGAAAGTGCCCTATTGTAAAATACAGAATAAAGTTTTGTATATAACAAGATCTGAGTCTGTGTGTTGAATGGAAGTGTGCAATGCCTACAATGAGGAGAAACGGCTCTTCACACATCTGTACAGTTGGTGGGGGGGGCGGCAGAGGGCATCTGAGACGTAGCAGAGCCTGAGGGTGGTAGGCACTTGAGGGTGGAGCCTTGGGCAGCTAGGTTTCTGAGAGGCAATGGGACGGTTGATTTTAGTACTTGACCAGAAAATTTGGTGGATTTTAGTGATTTTTGTCTTGATCGTGCATCACCGGGGCATTTCATATTCGTGGCCGCTTGGGTTAGGGTGTCCCTTTCAGGAAATCTCCTCCACCCAGCCTTACCACAAGCTTGGCTAAGACTTGTTTTTATCTAGTGCCCTTCAGTGAAGAACTGGTCATAGGCTTGGTCCCCTGTTATTTTAGATCAGCGTTGTCCACATTGGTCAAGGGGATTGAGAAGGGAGAACGCTCTTGCCTCTAAAGAAGGTGACCAGGGACTCCTCATCGTGGGCGGCATCAGCATTATGGTTGCCCTCAAAGAAGCTGGTTGTATCTGGAAAGACTATACACATAAAAATTAGAATTTCTTCAAATAGTTAATTTATTTCAGTAATTCAATTCAAAAAGTGAAACTCATATTTTATAATTAGATTCGTTACATATAGTGATATATTTCAAGCCCCTCTTTAATTTTGATTATGGCTTACAGCGAGTGAAAACCCAAAATTCAATCTCAGAAAATTAGAATATTACATAAGACCAATAAAAAAAAAATACAGAAATGTTGTCTTAGTGAGAAGTCTGTCCATGTACAGTATAGGATGCACTCAGTACTTGGTCGGGGCTCCTTTTGCATGAATTACGGCATCAATGCGGCGTGGCATGGAGGCGATCATCCTATGGCACTGCTGAGGTGTTATGGAAGCCCAGGTTGCTTTGATAGTGGACTTCAGCTCTTCTGCATTGTCGGGTCTGGTGTCTCTCCTCTTCCTCTTGACAATACCCCCACAGATTTTCTATGGGGGGGTTAGGGCAGGCGAGTTTGCTTGGCCATTCAAGCACAGTGATCCCATGATCATGTGACCAGGTATTGGTAGTTTTGGCAGTGTGGGAGGTGCCAAGTCCTGCTGGAAAATGAAATCAGCATCTCCATAAAGCTGGTCAGTAGAGGGAAGCATGAAGAACTCTAGAATCTCCTGCTAGAGGGCTGCGCTGAACTTTATAAAACAGAGGACCAACACCAGCAGGTGGCAAGGCTCCCCAAATCATCACTGACTGGTGAAAATGTTGCATTTCTTTTTGATAATCACGGTCCCAGAGTCTGGAGTAGGAGTGGAGAGGTCCAGTGTGAAGTTTCCAGTCAGTGATGATAAAACACAGTGGACCAACACCAGCAGATGACATGACTCCCCAAATCAAGTCCAAAGTCAGCGCAGCCCTCCAGCTTTATGGAGATGCTGAAGTGCTCTAGAATCTCCTGCTAGAGGGCTGAGCTGACTTTTGACTTGATTTGGGGAGTCATGTCATCCTGCTGGTGTTGGTCCACTGTTTTATCATCACGGACTCTGGAAACTTCACACTGGACCTCTCCACTCCTACTCCAGACTCGGGGACCACGATTATCAAAATGAAATGCAACATTTTCACCAGTCAGTGATGATTTGGGGAGCCTTGTCATCTGCTGGTGTTGGTCCTCTGTGTTTTATCAAGTTCAGCGCAGCCCTCTAGCAGGAGATTCTAGAGCTCTTCATGCTTCCCTCTACTGACCAGCTTTATGGAGATGCCGATTTCATTTTCCAGCAGGACTTGGCACCTCCCACACTGCCAAAACTACCAATCACATGAACGTTGTGCTTGACTGGCCAGCAAACTCGCCTGACCTAAACCCTTATGGAGAATCTGAATTGTCAAAAGGAAGATGAGAGACACCAGACCCAACAATGCAGACAAGATGAAGGCCTCTATCAAAGCAACCAGGGCTTCCATAACACCTCAGCAGTGCCCCAGGCTGATCTCCTCCGTGTCACGCCGCATTGATGCCGTAATTCATGCAAAAGGAGCCCCGACCAAGTATTGAGTGTATACTATACTGTACATGGACAGACTTCTCACGAAGACAACGTTTCTGTATTAGAAATCATTTTTTTTTTTTTGGTCTTATGAGCTAATGTGTGTATCGCTGTGTGTAAGGGATCTATATAAAATATAAAGTTCACTTTTTGAATTGAATTAACTTTTTGATATTTTAATTTTGAGATGCACCTGTGTAAATTTTATTCATTGGGTTGTTTGTGGGATTTTTTTTTTTTTTTCCTCCAAGAATAGCTGCAGGTACTCGAATCCCCCAACCAAACATTGAACAGTGCGTGTGAACAAATTAAACTAACAATGGGAAAATCTTAAAGGGGCAAGTAATACCAGGGGTGCACTATGTGCAGGGCTGAGGAGGGTGCGCCATTACTATGTGCAGGGCTGAGGAGGGTGCGCCATTACTATGTGCAGGGCTGAGGAGGGTGCGCCATTGCTATGTGCAGGGCTGAGGAGGGTGCGCTATTGCTATGTGCAGGGCTGAGGAGGGTGCGCCATAGCTATGTGCAGGGCTGAGGAGGGTGCGCCATTGCTATGTGCAGGGCTGAGGAGGGTGCGCTATTGCTATGTGCAGGGCTGAGGAGGGTGCGCCATTGCTATGTGCAGGGCTGAGGAGGGTGCGCCATTACTATGTGCAGGGCTGAGGAGGGTGCGCCATTGCTATGTGCAGGGCTGAGGAGGGTGCGCCATTGCTATGTGCAGGGCTGAGGAGGGTGCGCCATTGCTATGTGCAGGGCTGAGGAGGGTGCGCCATTGCTATGTGCAGGGCTGAGGAGGGTGCGCCATTGCTATGTGCAGGGCTGAGGAGGGTGCGCTATTGCTATGTGCAGGGCTGAGGAGGGTGCACCATAGCTATGTGCAGGGCTGAGGAGGGTGCTCTCGCTATGTGTAGGTCTGAGGGGTGTGCAGGGCTGAGGAGCGTGCGCTCACTATGTGTAGGTCTGAGGAGTGTGCAGGGCTGAGGAGGGTGCGCTCGCTATGTGTAGGTCTGAGGTGTGCGCAGGGTTAAGGGGGGTGCACTCACTATGTGCAGGGCTGAGCAGGGTGTGCTCGCTATGTGCAGGGCTGAGCAGGATGTGCTCGCTATGTGTAGGTCTGAGGAGTGCGCAGGGTTGAGGGTGCACTCGCTATGTGTAGGTCTGAGGAGTGCGCAGAGTTGAGGAGGGTGCACTCACTATGTGCATGGCTGAGCAGGGTGCGCTCATTATGTGTAGGTCCGAGGAGTGCGCAGGGTTGAGGAGGGTGCACTCGCTATGTGCAGGGTTGAGGAGGGTGCGCTCGCTATGTGCAGGGTTGAGGAGGGTGCGCTCGCTATGTGCAGGTTTCAGGTTTTTATCACAAGCTGGTCACATCTCACTTCCACCCCCTCCTAGGCTCTTGTCTATGTACTACTCTCCCCCCATCTCCCTCATTTTTCCATCCACAAAAGCTTCCTTGCATCTCGTCGCCTACCCTACCCGGCCCGGCTCTAGAACCTCCTGGAAACGTAGGCGGCTCCACCTCAATCTCACTTGCAGGGAGATCATTGTCACCTGTGTACCCAGGCACAGATGGGGATCACAGTGCAGCTTACTCCATCATGCCCCATCCCACACTGCACCCGCATCTCCCTTGGTCCCGATGTGAGTGCAGGGCAGGTAGGGATCTGTGAGCCGCTGAGAGGAAAGCTGTCCTTGTAAACACAGAAAGATTCAGTGTTAAAAACTGAGCGCGGAGGGCGAGAACTGGAGATGGCGATCGTTCCACCACATTCTGGCTGACCAAAAAAAAAAAAAAGCCCTGGGTATGAGGGCCATGTGAAATGGCCTGGCAGGCTCTATGCGGCCTGCTGGTCATGTGTTTGAATTGAGAATTCAAGAGTTCCTTTCAGCAAGTCTCAAGCTCAAATGCCTCTGTCCTAAGGCACTTCCTCTACAAAGGGAAGGGACACTGGACACATGGAACCCCCTGCGAAAAGTGTGGGCCCGAGAGGGAATGATGGTCTCTGCTACATACCCTGTTTCCCCGAAAATAAGACCTAGCGTGATTGTCGGTGATGGCTGCAATATAAGCCCTACCCCCCAAATAAGCCCTAACCTGTTTCCCTGAAAATAAGCCCTACCCTGAAAATAAGACCTACAAGGACTTTAACTAGGGATAATTTGGGGGGTAGGGCTTATTTTGCAGCCATCACTGACAATCACGCTAGGTCTTATTTTCGGGGAAACGGTAGGTACTGCGGTGGGGCACTGATGGTGGGCAGAAACAGTATTGCTTCGGGCTGTTACAGGAGGATGCAAAAGTGGTCAATGTCAGAAAGGGCTCTTGTGCAGAAACTTTGCTGGTGGGACTACGGGTCACAGCAGAACTTCAGGGATCTTCAGCCTTTGCAGTGAACGCTCTAGTGACACCGTGGGACCAGTTCTCCCTAATTTATGCTTTTCTGCCATTTACAGTCAGGTCCATAAATATTGGGACATCAACACAATTCTAATCTTTTTGACTCTATACACCACCACAATGGAAATGAAACAAACAAAATGTGCTTTAACTGCAGACTTTCAGCTTTAATTTGAGGATATTTACATCCAAATTAGGTGAACGGTGTAGGAATTACAACAGTTTGTATATGTGCCTCCCACTTTTAAAGGGACCAAAAGTAATGGGACAGATTAACAATCATCCATCAAACTTTCACTTTTTAATACTTGGTTGCAAATCCTTTTCAGTCAATTACAGCCTGAAGTCTGGAACGCATAGACATCACCAGACGCTGGGTTTCATCCCTGGTGATGCTGTGCCAGGCCTCTACTGCAACTGTCTTCAGTTCCTGCTTGTTCTTGGGGCATTTTCCCTTCAGTTTTGTCTTCAGCAAGTGAAATGCATGCTCAATCGGATTCAGGTCAGATGATTGACTTGGCCATTGCATAACATTCCACTTCTTTCCCTTAAAAAACTCTTTGCTTTCGCAGTATGCTTCGGGTCATTGTCCATCTGCACTGTGAAGCGCCGCCCAATGAGTTCTGAAGCATTTTGCTGAATATGAGCAGATAATATTGTCCGAAACACTTCAGAATTCATCCTGCTGCTTTTGTCAGCAGTCACATCATCAATAAATACAAGAGAACCAGTTCCATTGGCAGCCATACATGCCCACGCCATGACACTACCACCACCATGCTTCACTGATGAGGTGGTATGCTTTGGATCATGAGCAGTTCCTTTCCTTCTCCATACTCTTCTCTTCCCATCACTCTGGTACAAGTTGTTCTTGGTCTCATCTGTCCATAGAATGTTGTTCCAGAGTTGTGAAGGCTTTTTTAGATGTTTGACAAACTCTAATCTGGCCTTCCTTTTTTTGAGGCTCACCAATGGTTTACATCTTGTGGGGAACCCTCTGTATTCACTCTGGTGAAGTCTTCTCTTGATTGTTGACTTTGACACACATACACCTACCTCCTGGAGAGTGTTCTTCATCTGGCCACCTGTTGTGAAGGGTGTTTTCTTCACCAGGGAAAGAATTCTTCGTTCATACACCACAGTTGTTTTCCGTGGTCTTCCGGGTCTTTTGGTGTTGCTGAGCTCACCGGTGACGTTCTTTCTTTTTGTTCCAAACAGTTGATTTGGCCACACCTAATGTTTTTGCTATCTCTCTGATGGGTTTGTTTTGTTTTTTCAGCCTAATGATGGCTTGCTTCATTGATAGTGACAGCTCTTTGGATCTCATATTGAGAGTTGACAGCAACAGTTTCCAAATGCAAATAGCACACTTGAAATGAACTCTGGACCTTTTATCTGCTCCTTGTAAATGGGATAATGAGGGAATAACACACCTGGCCATGGAACAGCTGAGCAGCCAATTGTCCCATTACTTTTGGTCCCTTAAAAAGTGGAAGGCACATATACAAACTGCTGTAATTCCTACACCGTTCACCTGATTTGGTTGTAAACACCCTCAAATTAAAGCTGAAAGTCTGCAGTTAAAGCACATCTTGTTCATTTCATTTCAAATCCATTGTGGTGGTGTATAGATCCAAAAAGATTAGAATTGTGTAGATGTCCCAATATTTATAGTCCTGACTGTATATGATTAGAGTAGAAGAAATTCTGTTTGTTTCTCACTCCGCTCTTAGTCTAGGAGAACCCTGACATTGAGAACATGACGGTGGGTGATCCTTGTATCTTCTGGATTGAACCAGCATTTTGTCTCGTGGTCCAATTCTTTTATTTATTTTTAAAGTGCATGGCTGATTCAGTCAGGGTCTTGTGAGACAGAGGAGATGCTGTTTCGGACATTCCTACGCTACTGAAGGCTCGGAAGGTGTCTTCAAGATTGATTTCTCCCTGATCTTGGAAATATTTTGTTTGGTGTGAGGCGAAAGGTTTTATCCTCACAAGTTTGTCGAGGGTCGTACTATGGTTTTTCTTCAGTCTGTATTTTATCCAAGACTGGCTTTGACTTTGATCAAGGATCACATTTTTTGGCCTTGCTGGTCCCTTTTTTAAAAAACAATTTCTTACTCCTTAGTGCGTGTCATTATACAAGGCATCACTCATATTGTTCCACTGGTCAGGATTCTGTTAACTCCATGGAACCTCAACTTGGCACTTTCTGTAGAGCAGAGCTTTCCGTTTGAACCCATCTGAGATATTCCTTTAGTCTTGCTGCTTTGGAAGGTTAGATTTCTGGTTGCCATCACTTAAAGTGGAAGTCCACCCTAACACTAAAATCCCTGTATCTACAGACATCCAAGATCTAACACTAACCTATCTAGCCCCGTAGAGAAAAAAAAATCAGTATACATACCTTTTTTGAAGTCGTTCCGACCCAATCCCACGCTGAGCTGTCAGTAGTGGCTTCCCTGGGTGCAGAGGGACACACCTGACCACGGAACCCCCATAGTAAGTCTATGGGTGACGTCACTCCCCATTCATTTCATAGCCGTTGTCGGCCATGTTCTCTGCAGAGCTTCTGCTGCTGGAGACCAGATCAGCTTGGCTTTAAAAAAGGTATGTATATGGATTTCTTCTTTACAGGGCTTGTTTCTGGATAGGTTGATTTTTGGCCTCAGACATTTTTACCCTGGATGGTTCCTGTGTTCCATCTCAACCAGGACAACTATCTCAGCCGGGAAAAAGGTTCTTCACACTTTGTATCCTCAAGTCGACTGCTGTGACTCGTCAGTCAAGTTCACTTTTTTTTTGTGCTTCCTTAAGGCCCACAGAAGGGTCACGCAGTTTCCAAGTCTATCTTTTCTCATTGGATCCATTAGCCTTTTTCTCAAGCTTACAGTTTCAAGGGTACGTTCCACCGTTTTTTGGTGATGGCTCATTTGCCTGGAGTGTGAGTACTTCCTTAGCTATTCAACACCAGACTTCGGTAGCTTAATGTTTGTACAGTTGCTACCAGGTTTTTGGTTCATACAAAGTTTTTATCATGTGGATGTTGAAGCAGCTGAGGACACTACCTTTGGTCGGCGTGTTTTGCAGGCTCCTGCATGATATTATAACCTGTTTTGGTTTTGTTGGTTGGGGCTTGTTTGACTTCTTGCCGTGCTGCCCACCTCTCATGTCCAGTGCTTTAGGACATCTCTATTCGTAATTAATATAAATGATCCCTTTCCTGTGAAGTAGGATAAAGAAAAATCCTGCTCATGGAAGACATCATGGGGTGCATAGACCCCAACCCCCTTTCTTTGAGGTTTATGGCTTGCTACAAAAAAAAAAACCTTTTCTTGGAATACATCATAGGACACACAGTTCCCTCCCCTCTTTTCCACACTGCTTGCTAAAATACCGAGGTTTAGCTGAGCTGAGAAGGGATATGCCTGGGTTGGGAATTCATTTTTTTGTAGGTCAGTGTTTTGACAGCATAACCCAAATAGTCGTGAATATGATGACGTTGTCATTGGTCATGGCTCCTAGAGCTGGTCCCTGCCATTGCTATCATAGGGATCATATGTGCAAGAATGCAGGGATTTACACTATTTAACCAGTGCCTGACATATTGGGGTCACAGCAAGATTAGGGCATAGGGTTGGACATGCCAGCAAAAACTGAGAGGGATTCTAACTGCTTGTCTGTAGAATCCTTGAATGTGAGGACTTCCTCTACTGTCCTAGTTGTCCACTGTTTGGAAAGGGCGATATAGAAAAAGGGAACAAATCCATAGGTGCTCAGGGGCTGCCCAGGACCCATCAGGGTGCTTCAAATCCTGAGAGGAACATTTCAAGGAGCTGATGTAATGGGAAGGTCCTTGCAACTGTAGAAGACGTGAGACAACAGACTGATCCTCTAGATGCAGAGTAACAAGTATCACATCAAATAAGAGTGGAGGTTACACGCAACATTCTACACATCAGATAGACATCATTCCCTCACTATTCCAGGGTAAACCAACAGAACGTTGATAGTAGGCAGGTTGAGCTGAGCATCGGGAAATACCTAATTACTTGGACTGCTGAGGGCATTTGAATTTCCCACTTTCAGGTGGTTTACCCTGGAAGGGGTTAATAGTGAGGGATTGATGTCATCTGCTGGGTAGAATGCTGTGTGTAACCTGTTTTTGCAAAGACCCACTTGCAATAACTATTTTTCAGTGTTCCTACTGCCAGGTCTATAGTGACTTTGGTCACTTCTAGCTTTCCGACCCTCATCAGGTTCCAGCTGTCTGGTTTTCGAGTAGCGGAGGCCTTGCCTCTAAACTGCATTTAGTTGCTTTTCCACAATGGGGTCACAACACTTCTGTATCTAGACACAGAGAGGACAGTCCTGCTGCAACAGGGGATACCAGCTCTCCCTCTCGGGAATATTCACTTTGTCGCTATATGAAAGCACTCGCATTGTAATCTGGAATCCTGCGACCCAATGACATTAAGGTTTTGGTCTTAGGAGTCCTTCTAGGCTCTGATGGTTGAAGCCAGGTCTCCTGCCTTTTATCAACAGGGGTCTCTGCTAGCCACACAGGATTTTGTGACCAAATTTGGTTTCTCATTGGTCCCGATGTGCACTCCTGAACCTTCCACCACACTCTGTTGCTGATCTACCTGCAGTCTTAGAGGCAGTTAAGCTATTTGTCACAGTGACCACTTTTGAATTTGGGTCACCTTGGAAGACTTATCTGAGGAGACTTTTCTTCAGGGAACTGCTTTCCCCAGGTATAGAACCGAATTTAAGAGATTGTACTGGCTCCTATTTGATGTGATACTTGCTACTCTGCATCTAGAGGCTCAAGTCTTGGGTTTATTTGAGCTTCTACAGTTGTAAGGACCTTCCCATCACATCAGCTCTTTGAAATGTTCCTCTTAGGAGATTCAAAGGACCCTGATGGGTGCTGGGCAGACCAAGCACTTATGGATTTGTTCTCTTTTAATAAGATTTTTTTTAAACAGTAGTCTATATGGCCCTCCCAAACAGTTGACAACTAGGACAGTAGAGGAAGTCCTCACATTCAAGAATTCTACAGACAAGCAGTTAGAATCCCTCTCAGTTTTTGCTGGCATGTCCAACCCCATGCCCTATTCTTGCTGTGACCCCAATATGTCAGGCACTGGTTAAATAGTGTAAATCCCCGCATTCTTGCACATTTACCAGAATGCCCTGCACACTTGTATAGACAGCAGACTCTGGGTCCAAGTAGAGCTTGATCTGCTTGGTATTCTGAGGGGCGACGTCCCCTTTGGACCCACCTTGGACGTTATCAGGGATATCATTGCAGGCTGGAGCATCCACCTGCTTCAGTGAAAAAAAGTTTAAAAAGGGGTTGGCAGTGTGTTTATTCTGCCTGTACTCCTGGAGTAGGCACATCTAGGCCTTCTAGATCTGGTTTTCTGGACACCTGCAGGGTTGGAGGTAAGAAGTCTGCAAAAACCCTTCTGGGCTCTTGAGTAGTTTGCCATCCAGGCAATTGCACACAGAGGACTAATGTGGGATTACAGACAGGACCCTCGCAAATGGCACTTTATTCATTCCCTCACTCCCAAGGTGCAAGTAGATCCTGCCTTGGCAAGGTTGGCAATCAGCCTTCTTGCCACCTTCTGGAATGTCATATCTTTGTTCTGCTCTCACCTGCTGATCCATGTTTTGAAGTTCCAGAAGAGGTGTTTTCTTCTACAACTATCCCCTTGACAGGTTTCTTGATACAGATACTGTTATGCCACGTACACACGAGCGGACTTTACGGCAGACTTTGCCCGGCGGACGGGATTTCGTCGGACAATTCGATCGTGTGTGGGCTCCAGCGGACTTTTGTTTTCTCAAAAGTTGGACGGACTTAGATTTGAAACATGTTTCAACAGACTCGAGTCCAGTCGAAAAGTCCGCTCGTCTGTATGCTAGTTCGATGGACAAAAAGCCATGCTAGGGCAGCTATTGGCTACTGGCTATGAACTTCCTTGTTTTAGTCCGGTCGTACGTCATCACGTACGAATTCGACGGACTTTGGTTGATTGTGTGTAGGCAAGTCCGTTCATTCAGAAAGTCCGTCGAAAAGTCTGCCGGGCAAAGTCTGCCCTAAAGTCCGCTCATGTGTACGCGGCATTAGACTCCATTGTAGGACTATTGTATCTCTACAAACAATGAGGAACTGGAGGTCTTGCTGTGGCAGGATGGCAGTTTTGGTTCTTGGTGGGGACACAATTTTATGCTACAATCCTGTCCTCTCTGCTCTTTCCAAGTGCATTATTGCTGCAATAATCACTAAAATGGCCATAGAAACACAACTCCCTCAGGAGGTTCTAATCAATGGCACCTAATCTGGAACACGGGAGTCTAATTTCATGGATCTGAAGTGGTGGTAAACATTGGGGTGTACTTATTTTTTTTTTCTATCTCAGGCTCTCCAGGACAGATCAGTAAATAGAACACCCTTGTCACACACACACACATCAAACACTTTATTTTTCAGTAATATATCACGTCGCTCCAATTTGTGCGTCAAGGCAGCAAAAGACAGCAGAATGGTGCGTCACCAGGACGCAAGGAATGATGGGAATCCAGAAAATCAGCAGTGCGTACAGACAGCATATACACTAAGGGGCCTATTTATAAATTGCTTGCCCAATTTTCTTAAATCTGTAGAAGTCGGGATGTAAAAGGCATGAAATATTTTAAGGAGAAAAACAGTCAAGACACCAATGTTAAATTCATGAAACTCGCGTTCCATTAAAATAAGTTAAATATTAAGGTGGATTTCCCAGAATTGTGAAAAAAAAATAAAAATAAAATTTCTAGTGAAAAAAAAAAAAACAATGCATAATATCAATAACAACTTTTTTTTTTTTTTTTTTAAATAAAGAGGCCTCATAGTGTTGAACTGTATGACTGTCCCAACATAAGTCCTCCAGGCAAAGGAAGTGTAGTCAGGTACACCCGGGGTAAAGCAAGTGCTATGGGAACATTCAGTCATGAGAACCGCATGGGCTGGTCTATGCAGTGCAATAGCCGATGAGTCAGAGAGACGAGGAGTGTCACATGGCTGGGACTCCGCCCCTGAAGATCTTCTAGGAATTGAGGTTGTTGATAACGGCCCGAGTGTAATCCAGAGACGTGGCGTACCCACCCATATCTGTCGTACGGACCTGCAAAGGAGTAAATACAGTAAAGAATGTTTATGTTTCCAGTCAGTCAAGTTCAGTTGCCTACTGGTAGAAGCGGAGGGGGGCTGATCCTCAGACTGGAGGAGCAATATAGAGAAAACCCAAACCACCTTCCCATAGAAGAGCCTAGATCATATTTTCTAACACTGCAGCACGAGAGATTGATGCCAGAGAAGTGTAACCTACCCCCCAGTGCTGGCACACGCCAAATGACTTTTTGTAGCTGCATCACACCCCTGAGGAGTCTTCAAACTCTGTGCATGTAGTATTGACACCTCATGCATACCCTGCACTTCCCACCAATGAAATGCAGATGCCTTACTGAGTGAAAGGCATGCTAAGCAGATTTGTGGGATGAGGGTACATAGGATGTGTGTATGAGCTTTGTTTCTGAGTCAGTCTGCATAGTGCCCAGATTATTCTCTGGGCAACCAAGACTTCCGATTCTGTACTCCTCTACAGCTTCATGCTTGCGGTCTGTATAGTGTGAGAATATTAACTTCCTACCTGAAAACTAAGAATGTGAATGTTGAGTAGCACTAGAGATGTCACAGGGTCCCATCCTCCCAGTATCTGTGCTGCGCCTGCCTCTATAATACAGATCTCCTCCATTATTGGACTGTCCTGTTATTACTCAGAATCTTCTAAGAAAATAGTTCCATGATTAATAATTCACATTAAAGTTCTTCATATAGCCCATTCCTTGGAAGGGCATAAGAGCCAAAATATGAACATGCTGACAGGGCTCATACAAAATGGCTGCCACTTATGCCATGAAGGCAGACGTTTGTACACGTCTGTTCACAGGGATGACATCACCATGTAGAACTGACCTGGAAGTCTATGGTATAGTAAGAACTGGCCTGGGCTGAGACTCTGGTATGGGCAGAACTGGCCCAACATAAGGCTCTGGTAGAGGCAGACCTGGCCTGGGATGTAACATTGGTATGGGTGAAACTGGCTTGGGGTGAGTCTCTGGTATGGGCAGAACTGGCCTGGCATGAGTCTCTGGTATGGGCAGAACTGGTCTGGGATGAGTCTCTGGTATGGGCAGAACTGGTCTGGGATGAGTCTCTGGTATGGGCAGAACTGGTCTGGGATGAGTCTCTGGTATGGGCAGAACTGGTCTGGGATGAGTCTCTGGTATGGGCAGAACTGGTCTGGGATGAGTCTCTGGTATGGGCAGAACTGGTCTGGGATGAGTCTCTGGTATGGGCAGAACTGGCCTGGCATGAGTCTCTGGTATGGGCAGAACTGGTCTGGGATGAGTCTCTGGTATGGGCAGAACTGGTCTGGGATGAGTCTCTGGTATGGGCAGAACTGGCTTAGGGGAAGTCTCTGGTATGGGCTGAACTGGCCTGGGATGAGTCTCTGGTGTGGGGAGAACTGGCTTGGGATGAGTCTCTGGTGTGGACAGAACTGGCCTGGCATGAGTCTCTGGTGTGGGTGGAACGGGCCCAGAATAAGTCTCTGGTATGGAACTGGCCTGGGATGTGTCTCTGGTGTGGGTGGAACTGGCCCAGAATAAGTCTCTGGTATGGGCAGAACTGGCTGGGATGAGTTTCTGGTATAGGTGGAACTGGCCCGGGATGGGTCTCTGTATGGGCAGAACTGGCCTAGTATGAGTCGATGGTATGGATGGAACTGGCCTGGGATGAGTCTCTGGTATGAGCGAAACTGGCCTGGGATGAGTCTCTGGTATGGGCGGAAATGGCCTGGGATAAGTCTCAGACATGGATGGAACTGGCCTGGGATGAGTCTCTGGTATGGGCGGAACTGACCTGGGATAAATCTCAGGTATGCATGGAATTGGCCTGGGATGAGTCTCTGGTATGGGCGAAACTGGCCTGGGATGAGTCTCTGGTATGGGGGGAAATGGCCTGGGATAAGTCTCAGACATGGATGGAATTGGCCTGGGATGAGTCTCTGGTATGGGCAGAAATGGCCTGGGATGAATCTCTGGTATGGACAGAACTGACTTAGGGGGAGTCTCTGGTATGGGCTGAACTGACCTGGGATGAGTCTCTGGTATAGGCTGAACTGGCCTGGGATGAGTCTCTGGTGTGGAGAGAACTGGCCTGGGATGAGTCTCTGGTGTGGGCAGAACTGGCCTGGCACGAGTCTCTGGTGTGGGTGGAACTGGCCCAGAATAAGTCTCTGGTATGAGTGGAACTGGCCTGAAATAAGTCTCTGGTGTGGGTGGAACTGGCCCAGAATAAGTCTCTGGTATGGGTGGAAGTGGCCTGGGATGAGTCTCTGGTATGGGCGGAACTGGCTGAGATGAGTTTCTGGTATAGGTGGAACTGGCCCGGGATGGGTCTCTGTATGGGCAGAACTGGCCTAGTATGAGTCAATGGTATGGATGGAACTGGCCTGGGATGAGTCTCTGGTATGAGCGAAACTGGCCTGGGATGAGTCTCTGGTATGAGCGGAACTGGCCTGGGATAAGTCTCAGACATGGATGGAACTGGCCTGGGATGAGTCTCTGGTATGGGTGGAACTGGCCCGGGATGGGTTTCTGTATGGGCGGAATTGGCCTGGGATGAGTCCCTGGTATGAGCAAAACTGGCCTGGGATGAGTCTCTGGTATGGGCGGAACTGGCCTGGGATAAGTCTCTGGTATGGGCGGAACTGGCCTGGGATAAGTCTCTGGTATGGGCGGAACTGGCCTGGGATAAGTCTCAGACATGGATGGAACTGGCCTGGGATGAGTCTCTGGTATGGGTGGAACTGGCCCGGGATGGGTTTCTGTATGGGCAGAACTGGCCTTGGATGAGTCTCTGGTATGGGCAGAACTGGTCTGGGATGAGTCTCTGGTATGGGCAGAACTGGTCTGGGATGAGTCTCTGGTATGGGCAGAACTGGCCTGGCATGAGTCTCTGGTATGGGCAGAACTGGCCTGGGATGAGTCTCTGGTGTGGGCAGAACTGGCCTGGCACGAGTCTCTGGTGTGGGTGGAACTGGCCCAGAATAAGTCTCTGGTATGAGTGGAACTGGCCTGAAATAAGTCTCTGGTGTGGGTGGAACTGGCCCAGAATAAGTCTCTGGTATGGGTGGAAGTGGCCTGGGATGAGTCTCTGGTATGGGCGGAACTGGCTGAGATGAGTTTCTGGTATAGGTGGAACTGGCCCGGGATGGGTCTCTGTATGGGCAGAACTGGCCTAGTATGAGTCAATGGTATGGATGGAACTGGCCTGGGATGAGTCTCTGGTATGAGCGAAACTGGCCTGGGATGAGTCTCTGGTATGAGCGGAACTGGCCTGGGATAAGTCTCAGACATGGATGGAACTGGCCTGGGATGAGTCTCTGGTATGGGTGGAACTGGCCCGGGATGGGTTTCTGTATGGGCGGAATTGGCCTGGGATGAGTCCCTGGTATGAGCAAAACTGGCCTGGGATGAGTCTCTGGTATGGGCGGAACTGGCCTGGGATAAGTCTCTGGTATGGGCGGAACTGGCCTGGGATAAGTCTCTGGTATGGGCGGAACTGGCCTGGGATAAGTCTCTGGTATGGGCGGAACTGGCCTGGGATAAGTCTCAGACATGGATGGAACTGGCCTGGGATGAGTCTCTGGTATGGGTGGAACTGGCCCGGGATGGGTTTCTGTATGGGCAGAACTGGCCTTGGATGAGTCTCTGGTATGGGCAGAACTGGTCTGGGATGAGTCTCTGGTATGGGCAGAACTGGTCTGGGATGAGTCTCTGGTATGGGCAGAACTGGCCTGGCATGAGTCTCTGGTATGGGCAGAACTGGTCTGGGATGAGTCTCTGGTATGGGCAGAACTGGTCTGGGATGAGTCTCTGGTATGGGCAGAACTGGCCTGGGATGAATCTCTGGTATGGACAGAACTGGCTTAAGGGAAGTCTCTGGTATGGGCTGAACTGGCCTGGGATGAGTCTCTAGTGTGGGGAGAACTGGCTTGGGATGAGTCTCTGGTGTGGGCAGAACTGGCCTGGCATGAGTCTCTGGTGTGGGTGGAACGGGCCCAGAATAAGTCTCTGGTCTGTGTGGAACTGGCCTGGGATGTGTCTCTGGTGTGGGTGGAACTGGCCCAGAACAGTCTCTGGTATGGGTGGAAGTGGCCTGGGATGAGTCTCTGGTATGGGTGGAACTGGCCTGGGATAAGTCTCTGGTATGGGTGGAACTGGCCTGGGATAAGTCTCTGGTATGGGCGGAACTGGCTGGGATGAGTTTCTGGTATAGGAGGAACTGGCCCGGGATGGGTCTCTGTATGGGCAGAACTGGCCTAGTATGAGTCGATGGTATGGATGGAAGTGGCCTGGGATGAGTCTCTGGTATGGGTGGAACTGGCCTGGGATAAGTCTCTGGTATGGGCGGAACTGGCTGGGATGAGTTTCTGGTATAGGAGGAACTGGCCCGGGATGGGTCTCTGTATGGGCAGAACTGGCCTAGTATGAGTCGATGGTATGGATGGAAGTGGCCTGGGATGAGTCTCTGGTATGGGCGAAACTGGCCTGGGATGAGTCTCTGGTATGTGCGGAAATGGCCTGGGATAAGTCTCAGACATGGATGGAATTGGCCTGGGATGAGTCTCTGGTATGGGCAGAAATGGCCTGGGATGAATCTCTGGTATGGACAGAACTGGCTTAGGGGGAGTCTCTGGTATGGGCTGAACTGGCCTGGGATGAGTCTCTGCTATGGGCTGAACTGGCCTGGGATGAGTCTCTGGTGTGGGGAGAACTGGCCTGGTACGAGTCTCTGGTGTGGGTGGAACTGGCCCAGAATAAGTCTCTGGTATGGGTGGAAGTAGCCTGGGACGAGTCTCTGGTATGGGCGGAACTTTGACGTCCGGACGGCAGTTTCTTTGTATGTCTTGTTACATGTTCCCCTTGTCTGTGTGTCTTTTGTCTTTTGATCAGACAAGGTTTTGGTCAATTTTATTAGGGTAAGGTCACTCCATGGTTGAGCTGCTGCACATCTCTACATGTTTTTCTACTGTGTACCTATAATAAATTTATTCTTTTGATAATTACATCCTTTTTATTGTCTTTCCAATAAGCCCCGCTTTTCTCTTGGTCCCCACCTGTTTGGGACACTTTTTGGTTTATGGGCGGAACTGGCCTGGGATAAGTCGCAGACATGGATGGAACTGGCCTGGGATGAGTCTCTGGTATGGGTGGAACTGGCCCGGGATGGGTTTCTGTATGGGCGGAATTGGCCTGGGATGAGTCTCTGGTATGAGCAAAACTGGCCTGGGATGAGTCTCTGGTATGGGCGGAACTGGCCTGGGATAAGTCTCAGACATGGATGGAACTGGCCTGGGATGAGTCTCTGGTATGGGTGGAACTGGCCCGGGATGGGTTTCTGTATGGGCAGAACTGGCCTTGGATGAGTCTCTGGTATGGGTGGAACTGGCCTGGGATGAGTCTCTGTTATTGTAAATGGGGTTCACACAGAACAGAGACCAGTCACTAGTGAGGTACCACAAGGCTCTGTACTGGGTCCTGTTCTATTTCATCTCTATGTATGTGATATAACTAAATGTTTGTTGGGCAAAGTATGTCTATTTGCTGATGACACAAGGGTGTGTGATAGGGTTGATATCCCTGGAGGAGTCTGTAACATGGAACGTGATTTGGCATTGCTGGAAGATTGGTCAAAGCAGTGGAGACTGCAGTTCAATATTTCTAAAGGTAAAATAATGCACCTAGGGAAAAAGAATCCTCTGAGAGAATACAACATTGGGGGTACAGTGTTAGCCAGCAATACTGAAGAAAAAGATTTTGGGGTGCTTATTTCAGATGATTGCAAATGTGTGACCAGGCAGTGGGAAAAGCAAATAGAATTCTAGGATGCTTCACTAGAGGGGTCACCAGCAGGAGGAAGGAGGTCCTGATTCTTCTATATAGATCTTTATATCACTAGAGGGGTCACCAGCAGGAGGAAGGAGGTCCTGATTCCTCTATATAGATCTTTATATCACTAGAGGGATCACCAGCAGGATGAAGGAGGTCCTGATTCCTCTATATAGATCTTTATATCACTAGAGGGGTCACCAGCGGGAGGAAGGAGGTCCTGATTCCTCTATATAGATCTTTATATCACTAGAGGGATCACCAGCAGGAGGAAGGAGGTCCTGATTCCTCTATATAGATCTTTATATCACTAGAGAGATCACCAGCAGGAGGAAGGAGGTCCTGATTCCTCTATATAGATCTTTATATCACTAGAGGGATCACCAGCAGGAGGAAGGAGGTCCTGATTCCTCTATATAGATCTTTATATCACTAGAGGGGTCACCAGCCGGAGGAAGGAGGTCCTGATTCCTCTATATAGATCTTTATATCACTAGAGGGATCACCAGCAGGAGGAAGGAGGTCCTGATTCCTCTATATAGATCTTTATATCACTAGAGGGTTCACCAGCAGGAGGAAGGAGGTCCTGATTCCTCTATATAGATCTTTATATCACTAGAGGGGTCACCAGCCGGAGGAAGGAGGTCCTGATTCCTCTATATAGATCTTTATATCACTAGAGGGATCACCAGCAGGAGGAAGGAGGTCCTGATTCCTCTATATAGATCTTTATATCACTAGAGGGATCACCAGCAGGAGGAAGGAGGTCCTGATTCCTCTATATAGATCTTTATATCACTAGAGGGGTCACCAGCCGGAGGAAGGAGGTCCTGATTCCTCTATATAGATCTTTATATCACTAGAGGGATCACCAGCAGGAGGAAGGAGGTCCTGATTCCTCTATATAGAATCTCTTTAGTGAGACCTCATTTAGAATACGGTGTCCAGTTCTGCAGACCTCACTTACAGAAAGATATTGATAAGATAGAACGAGTCCACAGACGGGTAACAAAAATGGTGAAAACATATCGAGAGCAACTTAAGGAACTTGTACAGTCTGAAGGAAAGAAGGGAAAGGAGAGACATGATTGAAACCTTTAAATAAGGGGGTGAATGAGGTTCAGGAGGGCAGGGGTTTTCAATATGAAAACATAATCAAGAACACGGGGACATGACCTCAAACTAACTGGAGGAAAGTTCAAAACTAATCTTAGAAAGTATTATTTTACTGAAATGGGTAGTTGATGATTGGAATAAACTACCAGTAGAGGTAGTGAGAGTCAACAGTAAGGCTGCATTCACACCTGAGCGTTTCAAAGTCGCGCGTTTTGCCGCGATTTTGTTCAGATCACCAATGTAAAAGGCAGAAAAACGCCTGTAATCTGCCCCAAAGAAGCTCATGTTCTTTTTTTGAGCTTAGGGCATTTTTTAGGCCTTTTGCTGCCGGTGACAAAACGCTTAGATGTGAACAGGTGCCATTGAAATGAATGGGATTTTGCTTGGGCGTTTCTCAGGCGTTTTATGAGCTGAAAACGCTCAGGTGTGAATGCAGCCTGGCATTCAAACATGCTTGGGATAAACATAGTTCTATAGTCAGACAACAAGGTTAATGAATAGAAAAAAAACAAAGCAAAAAAAATAAATACAATAAAATAAAATAAATAAATAAAATGGGCAGACTAGATGGATTACCCAGTCTTTTTCTGCCGTCACTTTTCTATATGTATGGGTGGAACTGGCCTGGTATGAGCCTCTGGTATGGGTGGAACTGGCCTGGTATGAGCCTCTGGTATGGGTGGAACTGGCCTGGTATGAGCCTCTGGTATGGGTGGAACTGGCCTGGTATGAGCCTCTGGTATGGGTGGAACTGGCCTGGTATGAGCCTCTGGTATGGGTGGAACTGGCCTGGGATAAGTCTCTGGTATGGGTGGAACTGGCCTGGGATGAATCTCTGGTATGGGTGGAATGGGCCTGGAATGAGTCTCTGGTATGGGTGGAACTGGCCTGGCATGAGTCTCTGGTATGGGCGGAACTGGCCTGGCATGAGTCTCTGGTATGGGCAGAACTGGCCTGGGATGAGTCTCTGGTATAGGCCGAACTGGCCTGAGATGAGTCTCTGGTATGGGCCGAACTGGCCTGGGATGAGTCTCTGGTATGGGCCGAACTGGCCTGGGATGAGTCTCTGGTATGGGCCGAACTGGCCTGGGATGAGTCTCTGGTATGGGCCGAACTGGCCTGGGATGAGTCTCTGGTATGGGCCGAACTGGCCTGGGATGAGTCTCTGGTATGGGCCGAACTGGCCTGGGATGAGTCTCTGGTATGGGCCGAACTGGCCTGGGATGAGTTTCTAGTATGGGTGGAACTGGCCTGGAATGAGTCACTGGTATGGGTGGAACTGGCCTGGGATGAGTCTCTGGTATGGGTGGAACTGGCCTGGGATGAGTCTCTGGTATGGGCCGAACTAGCCTAGGATGAGTCTCTGGTATGGGCCGAACTAGCCTAGGATGAGTCTTTGGTATGGGCCGAACTGGCCTGGGATGAGTCTCTGGTATGGGCCGAACTGGCCTGGGATGAGTCTCTGGTATGAGCCGAACTGGCCTGGGATGAGTCTTTAGTTTGGGTGGAACTGGCCTGGAATGAGTCACTGGTATGGGTGGAACTGGCCTGGGATGAGTCTCTGGTATGGGCGGAACTGGCCTGGGATGAGTCTCTGGTATGGGCCGAACTGGCCTGGGATGAGTCTCTGGTACGGACTGAACTGGCCTGGGATGAGTCTCTGATATGGGCCGAACTGCCCTGGGATGAGTCTTTAGTTTGGGTGGAACTGGCCTGGAATGAGTCACTGGTATGGGTGGAACTGGCCTGGGATGAGTCTCTGGTATGGGCGGAACTGGCCTGGGATGAGTCTCTGAATGGACACAACTGGTCTGGGAGGAGACTGGTATGGGTGGAACTGGCCTAGGACGTGTCTCTGGTATGGGTGAAACTGGCCTGGGATGAGTCTCTTGCATGGGTGGAACTGGCCTGGGATGAGTCTCTGGTATAGGTTGAACTGGCCTAGGATGAGTCTCTGGTATGGGTGGAACTGGCCTAGGACGAGTCTCTGGTATGGGTGGAACTGGCCTAGGACGAGTCTCTGGTATGCATGGAACTGGCGGGAATGAGTCTCTGAATGGACAGAACTGGCCTGGAATGAGACTAGTATGGATCAAATAGGCCTGTGATGAGCCTCTGGTATGGGTGGAACTTTGCCAATAAAGAATGGAATGAGAATAACTGGCCTGGGATAAGATGGATTTGAGTGAAACTGACCTGGCATTAAGCTCTGGTATAGGTAGAACAGGCCCGGGATGAGACTGGTATGGGTGGAACTGGCCCGGGATGAGACTTGTATGGGTGGAACTGGCCCAAGATGATACTGGTATAGGTGGAACTGGCCTGGGATGAGTCTCTGGTATGGACGGAACTGGCCTATAAAGGGATCATGGAATGAGAATAACTGGCCTGGGATGAGATACTGGTAGGGGCAGAACTGGCCTGGAATGACGTATGGATGGAATTCCCCAACTGCTGACTTAATCAATGGGGGGAAAATTATAATGAATTGTAATTACTGGTTATCGCTTTAACTTTTTTTTTTTTAATTGGCAAAATTTCAACATTTTTCCTCCAATTTAGGAAGTTTTCACATGAAAATTTGAAGATTAGAGTAATGAAGCCCGATATAAAAAAAAGCACAATTATAAAAATCAATGCAGGTTGCTCCTCATGGTGACACCACCATCCTGCCATTACAAGTGGGATTCTTCTCTTTAGACATAGACCGCATTTTGGGCAGACACTCCGAAGTACAGACCTATTTCCCATGCGGTCTGTGCTCAGAGTTGTATGAATAGTAATTACAGATAGGTTGAAGGAGAGCTCCGATTCTGTTTAGCAGGTTCTGGATCATGCCTGGACTTGCTCTGGGACGGCTGGCATCTGTACGAGCCCCCGGGAACTATATGGCCAGGTGTTAGACCTCAGATTTGTCTCATTGCATCACAGTAGCCAATCCAGTTCAGCTCTGCTCTCTCAGCTGACCTGAACTATTTTGCCATATTGTGGGGGGCACCTGAACTTGGAGTGTCCACCTTCTACTGCATATGGAGATCTTCCAAGCTTCATTCAGGGGAATCTGTTCCCCACTCCCTCCTCCATCCTGGCAGCTCAGCATCTCCTATAGAATCTTCCTTCCCTTGGCTGGGGGACACAGGACTCACACAAGGCAATGTCTGCTGTAGAAAATCTGATTTGCAGTACAGAAGGCGGCAGACAACTCCGGTGGGCTTCACCCCGCTGGAGGCTTTATCAGACCTTCCTTCAATTCCAGCTGAACTTCGGACAACTGTAACTACCATTATGAATTCAATTAAACATAATTAGAGATAACTAAAATTTATCCTTTTTGCCCCACATACACTGTGTACAGGCTTTGGACATATTCTTCTACAAGACAGGCACGTGTGTATAGCAGATATCCAAAAACATCCATAGGACCGAGTGTCTTCCACCTCACAGAAGTCTATGGGAATGTACAAAGCAGATGTTGAATGATGGTAACAGCGCAGAAGGCCACAGGATACAGGTAAGTATGTATCTGGGATAACCAAGTCAACACTCTGCCCTTCCTACGCTGGAGAGTGAATGGCTGAACCCAGCTCCCCAGGACATCAGAGTCAACTTTCTGTCCTTCCCACACTGGAGATAGCGAATGGCTGAACCCAGCTCCCCAGGACATCCGAGTCAACACTCTGCCCTTCCCACACCGGAGACAGTGAATGGCTGAACCCAGCTCCCCAGGACATCCGAGTCAATGCTCTGTCCTTCCCACACTGGAGACAGCGAATGGCTGAACCCAGCTCCCCAGGACATCAGAGTCAATGCTCTGTCCTTCCCACACTGGAGACAGCGAATGGCTGAACCCACCTCCCCAGGACATCTGAGTCAACTTTCTAGCCTTCCCACACCGGAGGCAGTGAATGGCTGAACCCAGCTCCCAAGACATCAGAGTAAGCACTCTACACTGGAGACAATGAATGGCTGAACCCAGTTTCCCAGGACATCCAAGTCAATGCTCTGTCCTTCCCACACTGGAGACAGCGAATGGCTGAACCCAGCTCCCCAGGACATCAGAGTCAATACTCTGCCCTTCCCACACTGGAGACAATGAATGGCTGAACCCAGCTCCCCAGGACATCCGAGTCAATGCTCTGTCCTTCCCACACTGGAGACAGCGAATGGCTGAACCCACCTCCCCAGGACATCTGAGTCAACTTTCTAGCCTTCCCACACCAGAGGCAGTGAATGGCTGAACCCAGCTCCCAAGACATCAGAGTAAGCACTCTACACTTCCCACACTGGAGACAATGAATGGCTGAACCCAGCTCCCCAGGACATCCGAGTCAATGATCTGTCCTTCCCACACTGGAGACAGCGAATGGCTGAACCCAGCTCCCCAGGACATCAGAGTCAATACTCTGCCCTTCCCACACTGGAGACAATGAATGGCTGAACCCAGCTCCCCAGGACATCCGAGTCAATGATCTGTCCTTCCCACACTGGAGACAGCGAATGGCTGAACCCAGCTCCCCAGGACATCAGAGTCAATACTCTGCCCTTCCCACACTGGAGACAATGAATGGCTGAACCCAGCTCCCCAGGACATCAGAGTCAACTTTCTGTCCTTCCCACATCGGAGACAGTGAATGGCTGGACCCAGATCCCCAGGACATCAGAGTCAACACTCTGTCCTTCCCACACCGGAGACAGTGAATGGCTGAACCCAGCTCCCCAGGACATCAGAATCAATGCTCTGCCCTTCCCACACTGGAGACAGCGAATGGCTGAACCCAGCTCCCCAGGACATCACTCTGTCCTTCCCACATTGGAGACAGTGAATGGCTGAATCCAGCTCCCCAGGACATCCGAATCAATGTTCTGCCCTTCCCACACCGGAGACAAAGAACGGCTGAACCCAGCTCCCCAGGACATCACAGAGCCAACACTTCACCATTCCCACACCGTAGACTACAAGTAGCTAAACCCAGCTCCCCAAGACATCATGGAGCCAACTCTCTATCCTTCCTACACCGGAGATGACAAGTAGCGGAACCCAGTTCCCCAGGCTGTCAGAGAACCAAGAATCTGCCCTTCCTACACCGGAGACAGGGAATGGCGAAACACAGCATTCCAGGACTTCACTGAGCCGACGCTCTGCTCTTCCCGTATCCAAGACAGTGAATAACCAAACTTGTCTCCCAAGGCATCACAGAGCCAACTCTCTACCCTTCCCACACCAGAGATGACAAATGGTGAAACCCAGTGCCCTAGGACATCACAGAACCAACACTCCACCCTTCCCACATTGGAGACAGTAAATGGCGAAACGCAGCATTCCAAGATTTTACAGAGCCAACGCTCTGCCCTTCCCACACCGGAGACAATGGGTGGCTGAACCCAGCTCCCCAGGACATCAAAGAGCCAACGCTTTGCCCTTCCCACACCAGAGACCGCGATTGGCTGAACCCAGCTCCCCAGGACATCAGAGTCAACTTTCTGTCCTTCCCATACTGGAGACAGTGAATGGCTGAACCCAGCTCCCAAGACATCAGAGTCAGCACTCTACCCTTCCCACACTGGAGACAATGAATGGCTGAACCCAGCTCCCCAGGACATCAAAGAGCCAACGCTCTGCCCTTCCCACACCAGAGACCGCGATTGGCTGAACCCACCTCCCCAGGACATCAAAGAGCCAACACTCTGCCCTTCCCACACCAGAGACCGCGATTGGCTGAACCCACCTCCCCAGGACATCAAAGAGCCAGCGCTCTGCCCTTCCCACACCAGAGACCGCGATTGGCTGAACCCACCTCCCCAGGACATCAAAGAGCCAACACTCTGCCCTTCCCACACCAGAGACCGCGATTGGCTGAACCCACCTCCCCAGGACATCAAAGAGCCAACGCTCTGCCCTTCCCACACCAGAGACCGCGATTGGCTGAACCCACCTCCCCAGGACATCAAAGAGCCAACGCTCTGCCCTTCCCACACCAGAGACCGCGATTGGCTGAACCCACCTCCCCAGGACATCAAAGAGCCAACGCTCTGCCCTTCCCACACTGGAGACAATGAATGGCTGAACCCAGCTCCCAAGACATCACAGAGCCAACGTTCTGTCCTTCCCACACCAGAGACAGCGATTGGCTGAACCCACCCTGGAGACATCACATAGTCTAACTCTGCACCCCAGGGCATCGCAAGCCAGCGCGCTGCTCTTCCTATACTGGAGATGGGGAATGGCTCCTCTGGGGTCACATTTTGCCCCCAATTTTCATGAGACATTTTGTAGCCTTGTATTATGCCGACATCCTCCTCCTCCTCTGAATATGGATCCTCAGTGAAACAACATCATCTCCTTTCCATGAAAGCAAACATTTGGCATTCTTTCCATGTTTTTGATGAGAACACAGACAGAACACTCTTAACTTTGTGACACAAAAATTTATTATCTGGTGAAATACGGCCCAATTTATAAATATTATTTACACTGGATACAAAAATAGACATCAAGGATTCCTACACCCCGGAATTTCATTCCAACTTCCAAAGCTTGTTCAGCCGCTTCCTGTCCTCCAGGAATTCAGCTCGGGGGTTTTCTACGGCTTGGACAAAGCTGGAGACTCCATCTAATAATACTGAGGGATCTGACTGCTTCTCCGAGGTGAACAATCAATTTCCACCTTCTGAAGATCATATGATGACTCTTACATCTCTCAGGTAGCCAAGAGATGGTGACCTCTACTGTAGATACAAGCTAACTGATCAGAGAGGCCCAGAAATCAGAAGAGCCATATTTATGAAGCAGCTCAATGGGCGTGGCCTATCCAGAGGGAAGGGAAAGGTGGAGGATTCTGGGTCATTACAGCTAAGCACAAGTGACTTGTGGTGGAGATGGTACTCTTGGGGCGCTGTAGAATGAGGGGGGGTGAGCCGGCCATGGGAATGACATTATTGAGCGTATCGAGCATGCAGGTTGCCAATCACAGCTTTGACGAAGTCGGTGGTGGTGGAGTAACCGCCCATGTCTCGCGTCCGCACCTGGAGGAAGATGATGGGGGAAGCGCACACACACACACACACAAGAAAAGGGGAGAGAACAAAAACAAAATGGCGGATGAATACAGAACTGAAAAAAGCAATGGGAGGCAAAGCAGAGATGGAAATGAAAATCAAGAACATGCAAACCCTTCCAAAGAGATGTTACCTACATATATCTCATTAGTTACACCTCCATACCTGCATCCATGTATAACCCAATATAACCCCCACCAGCCCCTACTAAGCTCCTCAGTCCACAGTTCCACCTAAAAATGGCCAAGCACCAGTGCGAGTCTACAGCCAACTGTTTTCCCTTCTTATTCGAACGGCTCCTGAAGCCACCAGGAACTTCAATAAGCCGTTCTATCATCCGTGTCATTTACTGATGAGGACTAACAGACCTCAAATGGCATTAAAACCGAAGCTCTGGATGGACAGTTGGATAAATGGTTCTATATTTAGGATGTATTCGGTCTATAAACCAGAGGCTCTGGATGGACAGTTGGATAAATGTCTCTATATTTAGGATGTATCCGGTCTATAAACCAGAGGCTCTGGATGGACAGTTGGATAAATGGTTCTATATTTAGGATGTATCTGGTCTATACACCAGAGGCTCTGGATGGACAGTTGGATAAATGGTTCTATATTTAGGATGTATCTGGTCTATAAACCAGAGGCTCTGGATGGAAAGTTGGATAAATGGTTCTATATTTAGGATGTATCTGGTCTATAAACCAGAGGCTCTGAATGGACAGTTGGATAGATGTCTATATTGTTAGGATGTATCTGGTCTATAATGCTGTATACTGAGGTATAAAAAGACAGAAGACATGGACAGGCTGAGGAGAGCATAGAGTAGGAAGGATGGACACAGAGGTGGAGAAAGATCCCAGACAGACTCAAGGTCTTCTGGCTGTAAAATGGGTTGGTACAGCCTGGAGTTGTACTAGTAATCAGTAAAATATGAGATGGTATGGTCCAGACTTTTACTGTTAACCAGTAAAATATGGGATGGTACGGTACAGACTTTTACTGGTAACCAGTAAAATATGGGATGGTACAGTATAGACTTTTACTGGTAGCCAGTAAAATATGGGATGGTACGGTCCAGACTTTTACTGGTAACCAGTAAAATATGGGATGGTACGGTACAGACTTTTACTGGTAACCAGTAAAATATGAGATGGTACGGTCCAGAGTTGTACTGGTAACCAGTAAAATATGGAAAGGTATAGTGCAGAGTTGTGCTGGTAACCAGTAAAATATGGGATGGTACAGCCCGGAGTTGTACTGGTAACCAGTAAAATATGGGATGGTACAGCCCGGAGTTGTACTGGTAACCAGTAAAATATGGGATGGTACAGCCCGGAGTTGTACTGGTAACCAGTAAAATATGGGATGGTACAGCCCGGAGTTGTACTGGCAACCAGTAAAATATGGGATGGTACAGTACTGAGTTGTACTGGTAACCAGTAAAATATGGAAAGGTATAGTGCAGAGTTGTACTGGTAACCAGTAAAATATGGAAAGGTATAGTGCAGAGTTGTGCTGGTAACCAGTAAAATATGGGATGGTACAGCCCGGAGTTGTACTGGCAACCAGTAAAATATGGGATGGTACAGTCCGAGGTCGTACTACCCAATTGTGGAGCGTCAGCTGATCCATGGAGCCGGAACACAGCGCACACCACCACCCTATCCCACTTCCAACACCAAACTCACAGAGCAGATCACCCGACACCTCGTATCACTCCTATGGAAGGCGCCCCCTATAGGGATCAGACACTCACTGCACTCTCCCCTATTTCTGAATTCTATTTATACAATTGCAAATTGAAGCAAAAAATGGTGTAAAACAAACAGAATAAAATCAAATAATAAAAAAAAAGTACAAAAAGCAGCAAAATAAGCAGCACAGAGGAAACTCCTTTCTGCACTTTCTCCAGCGATAACAATGGATAATTTGGGGTGGTGAATTATCGGGGTTACTTCTTTATAAAGCCATGCAAAAAAAGAGTGCAGAACCCCAACCGGCGCGGCTTCGTACACAGGAGAGAATGTGAGACCATGTATAATGAAAGCAATTCATAAAGATTACCGGGTGAGGACGGAGGATGGGAACAGGGGGTGGCAGTGCTGTTAGAAGGTGGCAGGACTTATATCTGGGCGGAGATACAGAGTGGGAGGGTTTATTTCTGGGCGGAGATACAGTGGGAGGGTTTATTTCTGGGCAGAGATACAGAGTGGGAGGGTTTATTTCTGGGCGGAGATACAGAGTGGGAGGGTTTATTTCTGGGTGGAGATACAGAGTGGGAGGGTTTATTTCTGGGTGGAGATACAGAGTGGGAGGGTTTATATCTGGGCGGAGATACAGAGTAGGAGGGTTTATATCTGGGTGGAGACAACAGAGTGGGATGGTTTATTTCTGGGTGGAGATACAGAGTGGGAGGGTTTATATCTGGGCGGAAATACAGAGTGGGAGGGTTTATATCTGGGTGGAGATACAGAGTGGGAGGGTTTATATCTGGGTGGAGATACAGAGTGGGAGGGTTTATATCTGGGTGGAGATACAGAGTGGGAGGATTTATATCTGGGCGGAGATACAGAGTGGGAGGGTTTATTTCTGGGTGGAGATACAGAGTGGGAGGGTTTATATCTCAGTGGAGAGAACAGAGTGGGAGGGTTTATATCTGGGTGGAGATAGAGTGGGAGGGTTTATTTCTGGGTGGAGATACAGAGTGGGAGGGTTTATATCTGGGTGGAGAGAACAGAGTGGGAGGGTTTATATCTGGGCGGAGATACAGAGTGGGAGGGTTTATTTCTGGGCGGAGATACAGAGTGGGAGGGTTTATTTCTGGGCGGAGATACAGAGTGGGAGGGTTTATTTCTGGGTGGAGATACAGAGTGGGAGGGTTTATATCTGGGTGGAGATACAGAGTGGGAGGGTTTATATCTGGGTGGAGATACAGAGTGGGAGGGTTTATATCTGGGTGGAGATACAGAGTGGGAGGGTTTATTTCTGTGTGGAGATACAGAGTGGGAGGGTTTATATCTGGGTGGAGATACAGAGTGGGAGGGTTTATATCTGGGTGGAGATACAGAGTGGGAGGGTTTATTTCTGGGTGGAGATACAGAGTGGGAGGGTTTATATCTGGGTGGAGATACAGAGTGGGAGGGTTTATATCTGGGTGGAGATACAGAGTGGGAGGGTTTATATCTGGGTGGAGATACAGAGTGGGAGGGTTTATTTCTGGGTGGAGATACAGAGTGGGAGGGTTTATATCTGGGTGGAAATACAGAGTGGGAGGGTTTATATCTGGGTGGAGATAGAGTGTGGTAGGGTTTATATCTGGGTGGAGATACAGAGTGGGAGGGTTTATATCTGGGTGGAGATAGAGTGTGGTAGGGTTTATATCTGGGTGGAGATACAGAGTGGGAGGGTTTATATCTGGGTGGAGATACAGAGTGGGAGGGTTTATTTCTGGGCGGAGCTACAGAGTGGGAGGGTTTAGTTCTAGAAAAGCGCTACAATACAGGCAGTAGTATAACCCAAACTGTTCCCGAATTCTTGTGTCCCTCACATGCCCTTTATTAGAGGGGGGGGGGGGTCGTGGGTTAATCGGTGTAGTGGGTGGAGTTAGCTTGTTATACAGCGATACAGAATTGTTATTAGACCACCACAAACAATACAAATCAGGCCTCTCACCTTTCCCTGTTTAATCACTTTCTTCACAGCGTCAGAGATGAGGGTGGAGTGATATTCCAGGCTGGAAATAAACAGAATTCTCGTCATTCCCGACCAGCAGCCATATTGTTATATTAAAAGGGTCACTCCGCCTCCTCTGATAGCCCAGCCCTGGTAGACTGAACTACCTTTTTACAACTTTCTGGGTCCTCAGCAGACCCCACCCACGAGGAGTGACCTGTATACAGACGCCCTCTGGTAGCAGTGAGACCCCACCCACATAGAATGATCTGTATATAGAGGCCCTCTGGCAGCAGTGAGACCCCACCCACGAGGAGTGATCTGTATACAGACGGCCTCTGGCAGCAGTGAGACCCCCCCCCCCGAGGAGTGATCTGTATACAGACGCCCTCTGGTAGCAGTGAGACCCCACCCCCAAGAAGTGATCTGTATACAGATGCCCTCTGGCAGCAGTGAGACCCCACCCCCGAGGAGTGATCTGTATACAGAGGCCCTCTGGCAGCAGTGAGACCCCACCCCCGGGGAGTGATCTGTATACAGAGGCCCTCTGGCAGCAGTGAGACCCCACCCCCGGGGAGTGATCTGTATACAGAGGCCCTCTGGCAGCAGTGAGACCCCACCCCCGGGGAGTGATCTTTATACAGATGCCCTCTGGCAGCAGTGAGACCCCACCCCCGGGGAGTGATCTGTATACAGACGCCCTCTAGCAGCAGTGAGACCACACCCATGAGGAGTGATCTGTATATAGAAGCCCTCTGGCAGCAGTGAGACCCCACCCCCGGGGGAGTGATTTGTATTCAGAGGCCCTCTGGCAGCAGTGAGACCCCACCCCCGGGGAGTGATGTGTAGACAGGCACACCCCCACCAATATGGCCGCAGATAGCACAGCTTCACATACACGGGCCCCGAGTCACATGACATACTGGAGGGGACAGGCCGTCACTTACTTGAGGTGGCGTAACATGTTTGTGGCGGTCAGTAACATGGCGGTTGGATTGGCGATATTCCGGCCCACAGCCTGGGCGAAGGGATGGCGGGCCCCCTGGGGAGACAGAACAAGCAGCATGCTGGGTAAATGTGTGGCTTGCTGCCTCCTGGGTAGGATGAGTGGGATGAAATGACAGATATTGATTTACTCTTCATCCAGATAACACAGAGAATTATGGGAATCCAGCTGACCCCGCCCCCACAGCCTGAACTCACCGTCTCAAACACGGCGTACTCCGCGCTGTAACTCTCCCCGGGAACCACACCGGCTCCTCCCACCAGACCTGCCGCCAGGTTATCGATGATGTTCCCGTACAGATTCGGCATCACCAGCACGTCAAACTGATATGGGTTCTGTACCAGCTGTGAGAAAAACAACAATTACTACTCAGTACGAGAGAGGCTGGGAGTCTGCCCCCACCAGCAGTGAGACCCCACCCCCGAGGAGTGATCTGTATACAGACGCCCCCACCAGCAGTGAGACCCCCACCCCCGAGGAGTGATCTGTATACAGACGCCCTCTGGCAGCAGTGAGACCCCACCCACGGGAAGTGATCTGTATACAGACGCCCTCTGGCAGCAGTGAGACCCTCACCCATGAGGAGTGATCTGTATACAGAGGCCCTCTGGCAGCAGTGAGACCCCACCCACGGGAAGTGATCTGTATACAGACGCCCTCTGGCAGCAGTGAGACCCCACCCCGAGTAGTGATCTGTATACAGACGCCCTCTGGCAGCAGTGCGACCCCCACCCCCGAGGAGTGATCTGTATACAGACGCCCCCACCAGCAGTAAGACCCCACCCCCGAGGAGTGATCTGTATACAGACGCCCTCTGGCAGCAGTGAGACCCCACCCTCGAGGAGTGATCTGTATACAGACGCCCTCTGGCAGCAGTGAGACCCTCACCCATGAGGAGTGATCTGTATATGGGTGACAGAGGAGAGAGCAATAATACAAAGTCTGATATAAGATATGGAGCCTGCCCGCCCCTCCTACTGTAGGGTGTGAGGCAGGAAGCATTATAACATAGGGAGTCTGACCCCCCTACTGCAGGGTGACAAAGTGCAGCTTGCCCCTCTTATAGGGTGTGACAGAGAAATAAGATAGAGCCAGACCCTCTCTAAAGAGGGTGAAAGGGGAGTGTCCTGTGGGTGAGGGGGAAGGGGGAGTGTCCTGTGGATGAGGGCAAACGAGAGTGTCCTGAGGGTGAAGGGGAAGGGGGGAGTGTCCTGAGGGTGAGGCTAAAGGGGGGAGTGTCCTGAGGGCGAGGGTCCTGCGGATGAGGGTGAAGGGGGAGTGTCCTGTGGAGGAGGGTGAAGGGGGAGTGTCCTGTAGTGGATGGTAAAGGGGGAGTGTCCTGTGGAGGAGGGTGAAGGGGGAGTGTCCTGTGGAGGAGGGTGAAGCAGGAGTGTCCTGTAGTGGATGGTAAAGGGGGAGTGTCCTGTGGAGGAGGGTGAAGGGGGAGTGTCCTGTGAGAAGGGTGAAGGGGGAGTGTCCTGTGGAGGAGGGTGAAGGGGGAGTGTCCTGAAGGGGAGGGTGAAGGAGGAGTGTCCAGTGGAGAAGGGTGAAGGGGAGTGTCCTGTGGAGGAGGGTGAAGGGGAGTGTCCTGTGGAGGAGGGTGAAGGGGGAGTGTCCTGTGGAGGAGGGTGAAGGGGGAGTGTCCTGTAGTGGAGGGTAAAGGGGGAGTGTCCTGTGGAGGAGGGTGAAGGGGGAGTGTCCTGTAGTGGATGGTGAAGGGGGAGTGTCCTAAGAGGAGGGTGAAGGGGGAGTGTCCTGTGAAGGAGGGTGAAGGGGGAGTGTCCTGTAGTAGAGGGTGAAGGGGGAGTGTCCTGTGGAGGAGGGTGAAGGGGGAGTGTCCTGTGGAGGAGGGTGAAGGGGGAGTGTCCTGTGGAGGAGGGTGAAGGGGGAGTGTCCTGTGGAGGAGGGTGAAGGGGGAGTGTCCTGTAGGGGAGGGTGAAGGGGGAGTGTCCTGTAGGGGAGGGTGAAGGGGGAGTGTCCTGTGGAGGAGGGTGAAGGAGGAGTGTCCTGTAGTAGAGGGTGAAGGAGGAGTGTCCTGTAGTAGAGGGTGAAGGAGGAGTGTCCTGTGGAGGAGGGTGAAGGGGAGTGTCCTGTAGGGGAGGGTGAAGGGGGAGTGTCCTGTGGAGGAGGGTGAAGGGGGAGTGTCCTGTAGTGGATGGTAAAGGGGGAGTGTCCTGTGGAGGAGGGTGAAGGGGGAGTGTCCTGTGGAGGAGGGTGAAGGGGGAGTGTCCTGTGGAGGAGGGTGAAGGAGGAGTGTCCTGTGGAGGAGGGTGAAGGGGAGTGTCCTGTGGAGGAGGGTGAAGTGGGAGTGTCCTGTAGTGGATGGTAAAGGGGGAGTGTCCTGTGGAGGAGGGTGAAGGGGGAGTGTCCTGTGGAGGAGGGTGAAGGGGGAGTGTCCTGTGGAGGAGGGTGAAGGGGGAGTGTCCTGTGGAGGAGGGTGAAGGAGGAGTGTCCTGTGGAGGAGGGTGAAGGGGAGTGTCCTGTGGAGGAGGGTGAAGTGGGAGTGTCCTGTAGTGGATGGTAAAGGGGGAGTGTCCTGTGGAGGAGGGTGAAGGGGGAGTGTCCTGTGGAGGAGCGTGAAGGGGGAGTGTCCTGTGGAGGAGCGTGAAGGGGGAGTGTCCTGTGGAGGAGGGTGAAGGGGAGTGTCCTGTGGAGGAGGGTGAAGTGGGAGTGTCCTGTAGTGGATGGTAAAGGGGGAGTGTCCTGTGGAGGAGGGTGAATGGGGAGTGTCCTGTGGAGGAGGGTGAAGGGGAGTGTCCTGTGGAGGAGGGTGAAGTGGGAGTGTCCTGTAGTGGATGGTAAAGGGGGAGTGTCCTGTGGAGGAGGGTGAAGGGGGAGTGTCCTGTGGAGGAGGGTGAAGGGGGAGTGTCCTGTGGAGGAGGGTGAAGGGGGAGTGTCCTGTGGAGGAGGGTGAAGGAGGAGTGTCCTGTGGAGGAGGGTGAAGGGGAGTGTCCTGTGGAGGAGGGTGAAGTGGGAGTGTCCTGTAGTGGATGGTAAAGGGGGAGTGTCCTGTGGAGGAGGGTGAAGGGGGAGTGTCCTGTGGAGGAGCGTGAAGGGGGAGTGTCCTGTGGAGGAGCGTGAAGGGGGAGTGTCCTGTGGAGGAGGGTGAAGGGGAGTGTCCTGTGGAGGAGGGTGAAGTGGGAGTGTCCTGTAGTGGATGGTAAAGGGGGAGTGTCCTGTGGAGGAGGGTGAAGGGGGAGTGTCCTGTGGAGGAGGGTGAAGGGGGAGTGTCCTGTGGAGGAGGGTGAAGGGGGAGTGTCCTGTGGAGGAGGGTGAAGGGGGAGTGTCCTGTGGAGGAGGGTGAAGGGGGAGTGTCCTGTGGAGGAGGGTGAAGAGGGAGTGTCCTGTAGTAGAGGGTGAAGGAGGAGTGTCCTGTAGTAGAGGGTGAAGGAGGAGTGTCCTGTAGTAGAGGGTGAAGGAGGAGTGTCCTGTGGAGGAGGGTGAAGGGGGAGTGTCCTGTAGTGGATGGTAAAGGGGGAGTGTCCTGTGGAGGAGGGTGAAGGGGGAGTGTCCTGTGGAGGAGGGTGAAGGAGGAGTGTCCTGTGGAGGAGGGTGAAGGGGAGTGTCCTGTGATGGAGGGTGAAGGGGGAGTGTCCTGTGATGGAGGGTGAAGTGGGAGTGTCCTGTAGTGGATGGTAAAGGGGGAGTGTCCTGTGGAGGAGGGTGAAGGGGGAGTGTCCTGTGGAGGAGGGTGAAGGGGGAGTGTCCTGTGGAGGAGGGTGAAGTGGGAGTGTCCTGTGGAGGAGGGTGAAGGGGGAGTGTCCTGTGGAGGAGGGTGAAGGGGAGTGTCCTGTAGTGGATGGTAAAGGGGGAGTGTCCTGTAGTGGATGGTAAAGGGGGAGTGTCCTGTGGAGGAGGGTGAAGGGGGAGTGTCCTGTGGAGGAGGGTGAAGGGGGAGTGTCCCGTGGAGGAGGGTGAAGGGGGAGTGTCCTGTGGAGGAGGGTGAAGGGGGAGTGTCCTGTGGAGGAGGGTGAAGTGGGAGTGTCCTGTAGTGGATGAAGGGGGAGTGTCCTGTGGAAGAGGGTGAAGGGGGAGTGTCCTGTGGAGGAGGGTGAAGGGGGAGTGTCCTGTGGAGGAGGGTGAAGTGGGAGTGTCCTGTAGTGGAGGGTGAAGGGGGAGTGTCCTGTGGAGGAGGGTGAAGGGGGAGTGTCCTGTGGAGGAGGGTGAAGGGGGAGTGTCCTGTGGAGGAGGGTGAAGTGGGAGTGTCCTGTGGAGGAGGGTGAAGGGGGAGTGTCCTGTGGAGGAGGGTGAAGGGGGAGTGTCCTGTGGAGGAGGGTGAAGGGGGAGTGTCCTGTGGAGGAGGGTGAAGGGGGAGTGTCCTGTGGAGGAGGGTGAAGGGGGAGTGTCCTGTAGTGGATGGTAAAGGGGGAGTGTCCTGTGGAGGAGGGTGAAGTGGGAGTGTCCTGTAGTGGAGGGTGAAGTGTCCTGTGGAGGAGGGTGAAGGGGGAGTGTCCTGTGGAGGAGGGTGAAGGGGGAGTGTCCTGTGGAGGAGGGTGAAGTGGGAGTGTCCTGTAGTGGAGGGTGAAGGGGGAGTGTCCTGTGGAGGAGGGTGAAGGGGGAGTGTCCTGTGGAGGAGGGTGAAGGGGGAGTGTCCTGTGGAGGAGGGTGAAGTGGGAGTGTCCTGTGGAGGAGGGTGAAGTGGGAGTGTCCTGTGGAGGAGGGTGAAGGGGGAGTGTCCTGTGGAGGAGGGTGAAGGGGGAGTGTCCTGTGGAGGAGGGTGAAGGGGGAGTGTCCTGTAGGGAAGGGTGAAGGGGGCGTGTCCTCACCTGCATACAGCAGTTATCGATGATGATGGTCTCGTATTGGATTTTGGGATACAATTCAGCCACCTCCTTACAGCACTGCAGGAACAGACCGTCACCCAGCTTCCTGATTGGTGGAAACAGATCACAGGATTATTCACAGAGAAGTCACATGATCACTTGTACCAAAAAAGAAAAAGAAAGAAAAAAAAAAAACCTTTCCCGCTCAAAAATGCACTGGTTACCCCCATACTCAAAAAACCCTCACTAGACCCAACCTGTTTGAATAACTTAAGACCTATTTCCCTGCTCCCGTTTGCCTCCAAGCTCATCGAACGCCTTGTTCATGACCAAATGAGTCCCTACCTCACGGACAACAACCTTCTCGACCCCCTACAGTCTGGCTTCCGTCTACAACATTCTACTGAAACTGCCCTACTGAAACTCACCAATGACCTAATAACTGCCAAAACCAATGGCCACTACTCCATACTCATACTCTTAGACCTCTCTGCTGCCTTTGACACAGTTGACCACCTGCTGCTCCTCAGCAAACTACACTTCCTTGGCCTCCGTGATTCTGCATTATCCTGGTTCTCCTCCTACCTATCTCAGCGCACTTTCAGCGTCACTTACAACTTCATCTCCTCCGCTCCCCTTCCTATTGGGGTACCCCAAGGCTCCGTCCTTGGGCCTCTTCTTTTCTCACTCTATACCTCTTCCCTGGGCCAGTTGATCACCTCACATGGCTTCCAATACCACCTCTATACCGATGACACACAGATCTATCTCTCCACTCCCCAACTCACCTCCACTATCTCCTCACAGATCTATCTCTCCACTCCTCAACTCACCCCCACTATCTCCTCACCGATCTATCTCTCCACTCCTCAACTCACCCCCACTATCTCCTCACAGATCTATCTCTCCACTCCTCAACTCACCCCCACTATCTCCTCACAGATCTATCTCTCCACTCCTCAACTCACCCCCACTATCTCCTCACAGATCTATCTCTCCACTCCTCAACTCACCCCCACTATCTCCTCACGGATCTATCTCTCCACTCCTCAACTCACCCCCTCTATCTCCTCACAGATCTATCTCTCCACTCCTCAATTCACCCCCACTATCTCCTCACAGATCTATCTCTCCACTCCCCAACTCACCCCCACTATCTCCTCACAGATCTATCTCTCCACTCCCCAACTCACCCCCACTATCTCCTCACAGATCTATCTCTCCACTCCCCAACTCACCCCCACTATCTCCTCACAGATCTATCTCTCCACTCCTCAACTCACCCCCACTATCTCCTCACAGATCTATCTCTCCACTCCTCAATTCACCCCCACTATCTCCTCACAGATCTATCTCTCCACTCCTCAACTCACCTCCACTATCTCCTCACAGATCTATCTCTCCACTCCCCAACTCACCCCCACTATCTCCTCACAGATCTATCTCTCCACTCCTCAACTCACCCCCTCTATCTCCTCACCGATCTATCTCTCCACTCCCCAACTCACCCCCACTATCTCCTCACAGATCTATCTCTCCACTCCTCAACTCACCCCCACTATCTCCTCACAGATCTATCTCTCCACTCCCCAACTCACCTCCACTATCTCCTCACAGATCTATCTCTCCACTCCTCAACTCACCCCCACTATCTCCTCACAGATCTATCTCTCCTCTCCCCAACTCACCCCCACTATCTCCTCACAGATCTATCTCTCCACTCCCCAACTCACCCCCACTATCTCCTCACAGATCTATCTCTCCACTCCCCAACTCACCCCCACTATCTCCTCACAGATCTATCTCTCCACTCCCCAACTCACCCCCACTATCTCCTCACAGATCTATCTCTCCACTCCTCAACTCACCCCCACTATCTCCTCACAGATCTATCTCTCCACTCCTCAACTCACCCCACTATCTCCTCACAGATCTATCTCTCCACTCCTAAACTCACCCCCACTATCTCCTCACAGATCTATCTCTCCACTCCCCAACTCACCCCCTCTATCTCCTCACAGATCTATCTCTCCACTCCTCAACTCACCCCCACTATCTCCTCACAGATCTATCTCTCCACTCCCCAACTCACCCCCACTATCTCCTCACAGATCTATCTCTCCACTCCCCAACTCACCTCCACTATCTCCTCACAGATCTATCTCTCCACTCCTCAACTCACCCCCACTATCTCCTCACAGATCTATCTCTCCACTCCTCAACTCACCCCCAGTATCTCCTCACCGATCTATCTCTCCACTCCCCAACTCACCCCCACTATCTCCTCACAGATCTATCTCTCCACTCCCCAACTCACCCCCACTATCTCCTCACAGATCTATCTCTCCACTCCTCAACTCACCCCCACTATCTCCTCACAGATCTATCTCTCCTCTCCCCAACTCACCCCCACTATCTCCTCACAGATCTATCTCTCCACTCCTCAATTCACCCCCACTATCTCCTCACAGATCTATCTCTCCACTCCCCAACTCACCCCCACTATCTCTCCACTCCTCAATTCACCCCCACTATCTCCTCACAGATCTCAAACTTGCTGAATGACATATCGGTATGGATGTCACACCACTTCCTCAAACTTAATCTTTCTAGAACTGAGCTTGTTATATTTCCTCCTTCACGGTCCCCCTCCTGTGACTTCACCATTAATATCAACAACACAACCATTGGTCCCTCCACACATGCCAGGGTCCTGGGTGTAATCCTTGACTCTGACCTCTCCTTCAGCCCCCATATCAAATCACTGGCTAAATCCTGCCGCCTTAACCTCCGCAACATCTCCAAAATTCGACCCTTTCTGACTAATGACACCACAAAGCAACTTCTTCACTCCTTGATTATTTCCCGCCTCGACTATTGCAACTCTCTCCTTAATGGCCAACCCTTACACAGGCTCCTCCCCCTTCAGTCTATTATGAATGCTGCTTCTAGACTAATACACCTCACTAATCGATCCGTGACTGCTGCCCCTCTCTGCCAATCCCTTCACTGGCTTCCCCTCCCCCACCGTATAAAATTCAGAATGCTAACCATAACATACAAGGCCATCCACAACATCGCCCCCATCTACATCACCAACCTCATCTGCAGATATCGCCCAAATCGTCCCCTCCGCTCCTCCCAGGACCTCCTGCTCTCTAGCTCCCTTGTTACCTCCTCCCATGCTCGCCTTCAGGACTTCTCCAGAGCCTCTCCCATCCTCTGGAATTCCCTGCCCCAGTATGTCCAATCAGCCCCTACCCTGTCCACCTTTAGGAGATCCTTGAAAACTCATTTATTCAGGGAAGCCTATCCCACACCCACATAACTGTCCCTGAGCCACCCCCATCAAATCATTCTTTGCAGCTATTACCTTCTGTACCCCCATCCCCTCCCTTTAGAATGTAAGATCTACGAGTCGGGCCCTCCTGTACCTTCTGTATTGTACTGTACTGTAATTGTGTTGTCCCCCCCTATACATTGTAAAGCGCTGCGTAAACTGTTGGCGCTATATAAATCTCGAATAATAATAATAATTCACAGAGAAGTCACATGATCACTTGTACCAAAAAAGAAAAAGAAAATAAATGGACAATTTACTATGTGAGAAGGATGTGGGCGTGTCACAGTAATAGAGGAACCGCCTACAGCTCTGTTTCCTCCTCCATCCTCTGGTTGAATAGAGGAGGTGATGACCTCAGACCTCCCTGGGTGGAAGGAACCATATGGAGGGGGAGACGTTTTCCCTCCCATCTGAGCGCCCCCTCCCCCACAACCTCAGAGGACTGACGGAACTCCCTTCCCCCCGGACTCACATTATGTTGGCTTTGTGCACAGCCGTGACCTTGGACCGACCTTTCTTCGTGGCGTAATCAAAGGCAAACTTTGCGATCCGGTTGGACTTCACTCTGGTGATGATCTTCAGACATTCGATGACTCCGCTAACACTCTGCACCCCAAAACACACAAAATCCATCACACAAGGGCTGCCATGAGGTGCACCCCCCCCCCCACATACCTTGAGCACCCCCCACGTCCAATGAACCTCCTACCCACAACCGTGTCCAATGTACCTCCTACCTCCCCCCAACCATGTCTAATGTACCTCCTACCTCCCCCCAACCATGTCCAATGTACCTCCTACCTCCCCCCAACCATGTCCAATATACCTCCTCCCTCCAACCATGTTCAATGTTCCTCCAACCTGCTCCAACCACATCAAATGTACCTCCAACCATGTCCAATGTACCTCCTATCTCCCCCAACCACGTCCAATGTACCTCCTATCTCCCCACAACCACGTCCAATATACCTCGTCCAATATACCTCCTCCCTCCCCCCAACCACGTCCAATGAACCTCCTACCTCCCTCCAACCACGTCCAATGTACCTCCAACCACATCCAATGTACCTCCAACCTCCCCCCAACCACATCCAATGTACCTCCTACTTCCCCCCAACTACGTCCAATAAACCTCCTACCTCCCCCCAACCACATCCAATGTACCTCCAACCACGTACAATGTACCTCCTACCCCCAACCACGTCCAATAAACCTCCTACCTCCCCCCAACCACGTACAATGTACCTCCTATCCCCAACCATGTCCTATGTACCTCCAACCTCCCCCCAACTACGTCCAATGTACCTCCAACCACATCCAATGTACCTCCTACTTCCCTCCAACCACATCCAATGTACCTCCTACTTCCCCCCAACCACGTCCAATGTACCTCCTACTTCCCTCCAACCACGTCCAATGTACCTCCTACTTCCCTCCAACCACATCCAATGTACCTCCTACTTCCCCCCCAACCACGTCCAATGTACCTCCTACTTCCCCCCCAACCACGTCCAATGTACCTCCTAATTCCCCCCAACCACGTCCAATGTACCTCCTACTTCCCACCAACCACATCCAATGTACCTCCTACTTCCCCCCAACCACGTCCAATGTACCTCCTACTTCCCCCCAACCACGTCCAATGTACCTCCTACTTCCCCCCAACCACGTCCAATGTACCTCCTACTTCCCCCAACCACGTCCAATGTACCTCCTACTTCCCCCCAACCACGTCCAATGTACCTCCTACTTCCCCCCCAACCACGTCCAATGTACCTCCTACTTCCCCCCCAACCACGTCCAATGTACCTCCTATCTTCCCCCAACCACGTCCAATGTACCTCCTACTTCCCTCCAACCACATCCAATGTACCTCCTACTTCCCCCCAACCACGTCCAATGTACCTCCAACCACATCCAATGTACCTCCTACTTCCCTCCAACCACATCCAATGTACCTCCAACCACATCCAATGTACCTACTTCCCCCCCAACCACGTCCAATGTACCTCCTACTTCCCCCCAACCACGTCCAATGTACCTCCTACTTCCCTCCAACCACATCCAATGTACCTCCTACTTCCCTCCAACCACATCCAATGTACCTCCTACTTCCCTCCAACCACATCCAATGTACCTCCTACTTCCCTCCAACCACATCCAATGTACCTCCTACTTCCCCCCAACCACATCCAATGTACCTCCTACTTCCCCCCAACCATGTCCAATGTACCTCCTACTTCCCCCCAACCACGTCCAATGTACCTCCTACTTCCCCCCAACCACGTCCAATGTACCTCCTACTTCCCCCCAACCACGTCCAATGTACCTCCTACTTCCCCCCAACCACGTCCAATGTACCTCCTACTTCCCCCCAACCACGTCCAATGTACCTCCTACTTCCCCCCAACCACGTCCAATGTACCTCCTACTTCCCCCCAACCACGTCCAATGTACCTCCTATCTTCCCCCAACCACGTCCAATGTACCTCCTACTTCCCCCCAACCACGTCCAATGTACCTCCTATCTTCCCCCAACCACGTCCAATGTACCTCCAACCATGTCCAATAAACCTCCTACCTCCCCCCAACCACATCCAATGTACCTCCAACCACGTACAATGTACCTCCTACCCCCAACCATGTCCAATGTACCTCCAACCTCCCCCCAACTACGTCCAATGTACCTCCAACCACATCCAATGTACCTCCAACCACATCCAATGTACCTCCTACTTCCCTCCAACCACATCCAATGTACCTCCTACTTCCCCCCAACCACGTCCAATGTACCTCCTACTTCCCTCCAACCACATCCAATGTACCTCCTACTTCCCCCCAACCACATCCAATGTACCTCCTACTTCCCCCCAACCACGTCCAATGTACCTCCTACTTCCTCCCAACCACGTCCAATGTACCTCCTACTTCCCCCCAACCACGTCCAATGTACCTCCTACTTCCCCCCAACCACGTCCAATGTACCTCCTACTTCCCCCCCAACCACGTCCAATGTACCTCCTACTTCCCGCCAACCACGTCCAATGTACCTCCTATCTTCCCCCCAACCACGTCCAATGTACCTCCTACTTCCCTCCAACCACATCCAATGTACCTCCAACCACATCCAATGTACCTCCTACTTCCCTCCAACCACATCCAATGTACCTCCAACCACATCCAATGTACCTCCTACTTCCCCCCAACCACGTCCAATGTACCTCCTACTTCCCCCCAACCACGTCCAATGTACCTCCTACTTCCCCCCAACCACGTCCAATGTACCTCCTACTTCCCCCCAACCACATCCAATGTACCTCCTACTTCCCCCCAACCACGTCCAATGTACCTCCTACTTCCCCCCAACCACGTCCAATGTACCTCCTACTTCCCCCCAACCACATCCAATGTACCTCCTACTTCCCCCCAACCACGTCCAATGTACCTCCTACTTCCCCCCAACCACGTCCAATGTACCTCCTACTTCCCCCCAACCACATCCAATGTACCTCCTACTTCCCCCCAACCACGTCCAATGTACCTCCTACTTCCCCCCAACCACGTCCAATGTACCTCCTACTTCCCCCCAACCACGTCCAATGTACCTCCTACTTCCCCCCCAACCACGTCCAATGTACCTCCTACTTCCCGCCAACCACGTCCAATGTACCTCCTATCTTCCCCCCAACCACGTCCAATGTACCTCCTACTTCCCCCCACCCACGTCCAATGTACCTCCTACTTCCCCCCAACCACGTCCAATGTACCTCCTACTTCCCCCCAACCACGTCCAATGTACCTCCTACTTCCCCCCCAACCACGTCCAATGTACCTCCTACTTCCCGCCAACCACGTCCAATGTACCTCCTATCTTCCCCCCAACCACGTCCAATGTACCTCCTACTTCCCCCCCAACCACGTCCAATGTACCTCCTACTTCCCGCCAACCACGTCCAATGTACCTCCTATCTTCCCCCCAACCACGTCCAATGTACCTCCTACTTCCCTCCAACCACATCCAATGTACCTCCAACCACATCCAATGTACCTCCTACTTCCCCCCAACCACGTCCAATGTACCTCCTACTTCCCCCCAACCACGTCCAATGTACCTCCTACTTCCCCCCAACCACATCCAATGTACCTCCTACTTCCCCCCAACCACGTCCAATGTACCTCCTACTTCCCCCCAACCACATCCAATGTACCTCCTACTTCCCCCCAACCACATCCAATGTACCTCCTACTTCCCTCCAACCACATCCAATGTACCTCCTACTTCCCCCCACCCACGTCCAATGTACCTTCTACTTCCCCCCAACCACGTCCAATGTACCTCCTACTTCCCCCCAACCACGTCCAATGTACCTCCTACTTCCCCCCAACCACGTCCAATGTACCTCCTACTTCCCCCCAACCACGTCCAATGTACCTCCTACTTCCCTCCAACCACATCCAATGTACCTCCTACTTCCCTCCAACCACATCCAATGTACCTCCTACTTCCCCCCACCCACGTCCAATGTACCTCCTACTTCCCTCCAACCACATCCAACGTACCTCCAACCACATCCAATGTACCTCCTACTTCCCTCCAACCACATCCAATGTACCTCCAACCACATCCAATGTACCTCCTACTTCCCCCCAACCACGTCCAATGTACCTCCTACTTCCCCCAACCACGTCCAATGTACCTCCTACTTCCCCCCAACCACGTCCAATGTACCTCCTACTTCCCCCCCAACCACGTCCAATGTACCTCCTACTTCCCCCCAACCACGTCCAATGTACCTCCTACTTCCCCCCAACCACGTCCAATGTACCTCCTACTTCCCCCCACCCACGTCCAATGTACCTCCTATCTTCCCCCAACCACGTCCAATGTACCTCCTACTTCCCCCCAACCACGTCCAATGTACCTCCAACCACGTCCAATGTACCGCCTACCCCCAAACACGTGCAATATACTTCATACTCCCCTTCATCGTGTACCTCGTGCTCTACCCTGTCTCCACCCCCCCCCCATGTACCTCATGTTCCAAGGAGCTGTACTCGCCCTCGGTTTGCTCTCGGATGATGACCAGGTCCAGATTGTTGTGTCGGGTTTTGTATCCCGGTAGACTGTTCACATGAACCACATTGGCAAAGAGATCCAACTTCCGTCTGTGAGGAGAGGAGGAGACTTCCTGTTACTGGGGATTCTGGGAAATTATAATCCTGTGTGATGGCGCACAATCATGCCCTGTACACACGATCAGACATCGATCGGACATTCTGACAACAAAATCCATGGATTTATTTCCGACGGATGTTGGCTCAAACTTGTCTTGCATACACACGGTCACACAAATGTTGTCGGAATTTCCGAACGTCAAGAACGCAGTGACCTACAAGACGTACGACGAGCCGAGAACAGTGAAGTTCAACAGCCAGTGCGGCTCTTCTGCTTGATTCCGAGCATGCGTGGAACTTTGTGCGTCAGAATTGTGTGCACACGATCGGAATTTCCAACAACAGATTTTGTTGTCGGAAAATTTGAGATCCAGATCTCAAATTTTGTTTGTCGGAAATTCCGACTGAAAATGTCCGATGGAGCCTACACACGGTCAGAATTTCCGACAACAAACTCACATCGCACATTTCCCGTCAGAAAATCCAACCGTGTGTGCGTGGCATAAGACAGGTCATCAGTTCAGAGTGGAGGTCTGGCTTCCCCGTCCCCTGTGGTCCCTCACAGGCACCATCCCCTGACAGTCCCTTAGCCCCACACCCAACTGTTTCCTCGTGGCCCTGCTCTATGCCCGACAGCTCCCTCGTGGCCCCCCCGCTCCACAGCTCCCTTGTGGCCCCGCTCCACGCCCTGACATCTCCCTTGTGGCCCCCCTTTCATGCCCGACAGCTCCCTTGTGTCCCCCCGCTCCACAGCTCCCTCGTGACCCCGCTCCACGCCCTGACAGCTCCCTCGTGGCTCCGCTCCCTGACAGCTCCCTCGTGGCCCCGTTTCACGCCCGACAGCTCCCTCGTGGCCACCCTGCTCCACAGCTCCCTCGTGGCCACCCTGCTCCACAGCTCCCTCGTGGCCCCCCACCCGACGGCTCCCTCGTGGCCCCGCTCAATGCCCGACGGCTCCGTCGTGGCCCCGCTCCACGGCTCCCTCGCGGCCCCGCTCCACGGCTCCCTCGCGGCCCCACTCCACGGCTCCCTCGCGGCCCCGCTCCACGCCCAAAGGCTCCCTCGCGGCCCCGCTCCACAGCTCCCTCTCGGCCCCGCTCCACGCCCGACAGCTCCCTCGCGGCCCCGCTCCACGCCCTGACAGATCCCTCGCGGCCCCGCTCCACGCCCTGACAGATCCCTCGCGGCCCCGCTCCACGCCCTGACAGATCCCTCGCGGCCCCGCTCCACG